>CM054058.1:167677702-167990082 GCA_028641055.1 Alopecurus myosuroides
GCAGCAACGCAGCTCGTGATAAGCTTAGCTTAAGTTGCTAATGTTTGGTTAACGACACCTTTGTCCACACCTGATAAATCTGAATCCTCGTAGTAGATCTCGTACTTGTGGTATACTGCCTCCATTCCGAAAAATAAGGCGTATTTCGCTTCGTTTGATCGAGGCTTTGACAAAGGCTTACGTATTTAATATGCAATATATGTGATCGAGCTCATAATCATAGTGAAGTACATTTTAATAGGAATATAATGGTATTAATTATATGTAAAAATACATTACATATAAATAGACTAATTATTGGTCAAAGCACTGGTCAAAGCAAACAAAACATGCCTTCTTTTGTGAAACAGAGGTAGTACTTTGTTGCAGTCCTCTGGTACGCCCTCAAAGTCTAAACAGGGGGTTCAAATGGGAAAGGGTGAGTAACGACATTACACAAGAAGTTTCAGTAAGTAATAGTGGTAAAGTGTTCGATGCTCTATCTACGGTCCTGACCATAGGTCACGGGCGCAATACAGGTTTTGGAAAATATATCTTAAAAAGTCAATTTTTATTTCATGAAAAAAACATGTCCGTCAACTCCGCAGGACGTGAGAATCAGATGGGATTCCTTTCTTGTCGTGACGTAGCCGCCTCCTGGGACAAGGATGTACCTAACACAATTTGATAATACCCTCTGAAGAAATGTGCCACTTTACCCAACATCCGCCCGAGCCTTATTTCTCTATTCGTGGACCATGTGTACTCTAGCCCAGTCAAAGGTCCTCAAGTCATGCCGAACTCTTCTCCGCACCCCTCACATTAATGCAAGGTGACGCAGTTGATACAACAACCAATGACACACCACCACTCCCAAGATTCCGAGTCCCAGCCCAAGGTTGGTGGTAATTACTCTCCGCACTTACATGATGTTGACTGGTCTCGCCGAACTCAATGGGATTCAACCTGTCGTGGATATGCAAACAAAACAGAATCTCTGACTTTCCCATCCAAGGTTTGCTGGTTGACACAGTCGATATGGCGCATAGGACAACTGACGATATGTGTGAATGACTACCAGGTGAATACTTTCCCGGTTACGATGGAATCTCCACCACATCAATCATTTCGTGGTTCCATCTCCCAACAAACATAGTAGATAACAATTCACATTATTAGGAAGTTGCAATTTATTTCAATGCAGGTAATGAGTTGTACAAATATACTTCAAATACTTTGATAAAAATACTTCAAGATAGTCATGCAAGTTTGAACTTGAGACTAACAAGTAGTGCAGTCTAATACTTCTGATATTTGTTGACCCTTGTGTTCTGCAAAGAGCATCATCATCTATAAGACATTGTTTAAAACATCCAAATTTTATGCTATTATGCATACCATGAAAAGATTTGTGTTTTTGAAAATCGAGGGTTAAATTGTTATAGGGTTTTGGTATTTTCTGATTTATTCAAGTACTTGGTGAATTTTATCCAAATCTTTGATTATTCCCAATTATTAGGAAAGAATGGGTTAAATCAAAATAATATTTCTGATATTCATTTTTTGGATTGTATTATTTTCTTAAGAAAATAATCACCTTTGAATTTGAATAATACAGTTTTCAATTTTTTCCTTTGAGGATATTCCTCGAAATAATTTTGCAATCTTAGTTTTGAATTTTAAAAATCAAATCCTTATTTCTAAGGATTTATTCCTCTTTTAAAATTTTATTTAAATTAGTAATTTAGGTCAATCCCAAATTCTTTATTTTTAAATAATAATCACTCAAATTTTTACCATATGTTAAAACCATAAAAAATTCTATAAAAATATTTTTGAAAACTAGAGAGAATGCAGATATTTAGACCTATTTTATTTGAAATGTTTGTTTATTTGAGTGTTTAAGAATTATTTTAATTTTGTTGCATTTGAAAAGGGCTGGTAAAATTAACAAAATTCCCCTACGTCCGTTTTGGCCGAATGGGTGATACGTTGCAAACATATTTACTTTCTAACCACTTCTATTGTTGTTTCCCTCACATCTGCATGATTTGGATCAAACTAACACAGACTAACGTCGTTTTCAGCAGATTTACCTTTGGTGTCTAGTTTTGTGCGGAAAATCAATTTCCTCGGAAAATTCCACAAAATTCAAAAATTATTCTCCCCGGAAGACCCTCGGAGCCCGAAGGACACCTCAAGGGGAGGCAGTAGGTCCTCAAAAGGGTGGTGGCCGCGACCCCCCTCTGGTCGCGCCTGGTAGGCCCCTGGGGCCTAGGACCACCCCCATGGTCCCCTTTGGCCATAAGACTCTTTCGTCCCCGAAACTCCGAACCCCCGAAGGATTTTCCCAAACACGATCCACAACTTCGCCGACACCCGAAATCCTAGTTCGGGAGACAGAAGTTCTTGTTCTGGCACCGTGCTAAGACAAAGATTGGAGGGAGATCGTCGCCATCGTCATCACCATCACCTCTCCATCAACCCTCCATGATCCCCCTTCGATGTGTGAGTAATTCACTAGGATGGTAGGGATTGGATGAGATTTATCATGTAATAAATCAAGAAATTGTTAGGGCTTGATGCCTGATACGTCTCAAACATATCTATAATTTATGATGTTCCATGTTGATATTATGCCAATTGCTACATGTTTTCTCCCTTATTTATAGCATTTTTATCGATTTTCCGGACTAACCTATTAACAATATGCCACAGAGCTAGTTCCCTATTTTCTGCTGTTTTTTTTAGTTTCAGAAAAGTTGTTCTGGAAATATTCTAGGAATCGGAAAATTCGAAGCCCGGAAGTTCTATTTTCCCCGGAAGCATCCAAAAGATCGAAGAAGAGCCGAAGAGGGGCAGCAAGGGGGCCACACCATAGGGTGGCGCGCCCCCTGGCCGCGCCAGCTATGGGTGTGGGGCCGCCCGGCCTCCACCGCCTTCGCCCTTTCTCCTATTTAAGCCCCTCGGATGGAAAACCCAAAACACCTGATCAAAATCCCCGAAAAAGTTCCGCAACCGCTGTTACCGTTAATCCCAGATTAGGGGGGATCTGAAGCTGTTTCGGCACCCTGCCGGAGAGGAGATCATCACCGGAGGCCTCTTCATCACCATGCTTGCCTCCGGAGTGATGCGTGAGTAGTTCATCCTTGGACTACGGGTTCATAGCTGTAGCTAGATGGTTGTCTTCTCCTCATATGCCTCCATGTTTAGATCTCTGTGTTGTGTTTGCTGGGATCCGATGAATATTGACCTTATGCCAAGTTGATTATAGTCTTTATTTGCATATGTTCTTTGTGATCTTGCATGCTCTCCGTTGCTAGTGGTTATTGTGGCCAAGTAGTTGCTAGTAACTCCAAGAGGGAGTATTTATGCTCGATAGTGGGTTCATGCCTCCTTGTTGCCTTGCTCGAGTGACAGAAACGTGAAGGGGGAGGATGTGCTATTGCCATTAGAGAGAAAACAACGGTGAGAGTGCCCGCGTGCATAATCATTTGTTACATTACACACTTTGTTTAATGCAATTATCTATTGCTTGCAACTTAATACCTGAGGGGGTTCGGATGATAACCTGAGGGTGGATTATTAGTCATAGATGCACATGGATGTCGGTCTATGTATCTTGTTGTAATGCCCGCACTAAATACCATAGTAATCTTCATATCATATTGTGCACTATGGTGCAACCTTTATTTGTCAATTGCCCAGCTGTAATTTGTTCACCCAGCATGCTATCTTTCATGGAGAGACACCACTAGTGAAACTACGAACCCCGGTCCATTTTCCACACTGTTAAACAAACCACAACAATTTTCTGCTCTCTTTACTTTCTGCAAGCATACACTGTTTTTCCACACTATATGTCTAATCTTTGTTTTCAGCAAGACCGGTGAGATTGACAACCTCACTGTACCGTTGGGGCAAAGTATTTTGATTGTGTTGTGTGCAGGTTCCACGTTGTTGCTGACACCGGTGAAGCGCCAGTACCATCGTGAGTGGCATCAACCTTCCGAAGATGCTCTTTCTCCTAATGGATTGATAACCCTGGTTCTTAACTAAGGGTAAACTCCTACCGCTGTGCTCATCACACCTTCCTCTTGGGGTTCCCAACAACACAGAGAAAGGATTTAACTCTGCCAGCAACAAGGATTTTTCCGGCGCCGTTGCCGGGGAGAAGGAAGTCTTCTGGCAAGGGGAGTCTCTCACTATCAATCTCTTTATTTTGTTTTTTGTCTTGTTTTTATTTCTCTATATCAAAAACACAAAAAAATTAGTTTATTTCTCTCTATAAAAAACACAAAAAATTTAGTTCTTATTCTTGTTGTTATTTTTGCTTTATCATGCTTGCTATCAATGTTTGATGTCTTTGAAACTAGATCTTTTAGGAAAGGTTGGTTCACGGATGAACAACAAAAACATTATAAGGAACACCGCTTGTCACAAAAAGGGATACACTTATGGGAGCAAATTAATAAATTGCATGACTATGCTAAAAACTTGTGCTCTACTTATAATGTTACTTATTGATTTGATAATTCTTGTTGATGTAGGAGGTATAAACACCTCCCTTTTCAATGTGAGTATAATGATAATGTTACCATATCTTCTTATGTTAAGGGAAATTATGAATTGTACGATGTGGAACAAATTAAAGAATTTATTTTTTGGAAGGGTGCACTCGAAATTGCCTATTTACTTGAAAGTATTGATAATGCACCTTATAAATATGAGATTTATGCTATACTTGAATATTGTTTTGATAAATACAAGGAATTTAGTTACTACATAATGGAATATCTTAATAAATGCTCTCAACCTAAGGAAGAGACTAATGCCTTGCAGGAACCTATGGAAGAAGAAACTGCTGAATCTGGAAGCTCATTGGATGAAAAAGAGGAGGAGAGTGATGATCAAGAGGAGGAAGAATGGAGCTACCCATGTCTACCTCCCAATGATAGTAACTCTTTAACTCATACATTATTTGATGAAATTGATACTTTCTATACTTGTGACCTTGATACTACTATGAATGAAACTTGTGAGAATGATATTGCTACTGTTATTTATGATAATCCATGCTACTTGGATAAATCTTATGATAATGCTCTTGATGATGGTCCTATGTTACTTGATGTTATAAATTATAATGCTACTGAAAATAGGATTGCTATAATATGTCCTATACCTTTTATGAGTGATCAATCATCTTGTTTTGCTATTGCTAAAAGTGGGAAGAAAGAGGAGCTGATTTTAAATTTTGATCCCACTATTTTTGAGTTTGACATGAATTGTGTGCTTTTAGGCCATGACAAACATGCTTTATGTGATAATTATATTGTTGAGTTTGTTCATGATGCTACTGAAAATTATTATGAGAGGGGAAAATATGGTTGTAGGAATTTTCATGTTACTAAAACACCTCTCTTTTTGTTGAAAGTTTTGAAGTTGCTCTTGTTCTACCTTCCCATGATTTCTAGTTTGAGCTTCTTTAATTTATTTCTTTACAAGATTCCTATGCATAGGAAGTGGGTTGGACTTAAAATTGTTTTACATTTTATTCATGATGCCGTCTTTTGCTTCACTTCATATTTCTTATGTGAGCATCCACATGATTCCACTTTTCTATGCCTAGCTGAAAGGCGTTAAAGAAAAGCGCTACCAGGAGACAACACGTGTTATTTTGCTGTTTTCAACCTGTTTTCCTTCGTTTTCTTTGGTGTGCTTTGAACCTGGGTGTTGTCTATTTCCTTAGCAACCCTGATGTATCTTTTAGTTTGAGTTTTTTGTTGGGCCAAGTAAAGCCTCTATTGGAAAGTTGATCCTATATTTCGGATTTCTGCGCAGGAAACAAATTTCTGCTGTCCACTGTTAATTCCGTAAAAAATCACAGAAAATTCAAAATGACCTGAGCTTTTTGTACTTAATCCTGAGTTATATACAGAACTTTTCTTAGAAGAGAACTTTTTGATTTGAGCAACAGAAGATTTTTGAAAAAATCGACCTTTACCTGCTGTCCCGTTTTTGACAGATTTCTACCATTTATCGCATTTGCATCTTAATCTCTTTCTTTTGGTGTTATTTTGAGAAAAAGAGTTTTGAAAGAAGTTGTGAAAATATCTAATGTGTTTTTTAGTGTTAGACTTGTGTTGAAACTGAACCATGTGAATTTATTATTTCAAATTCACTAACGTTGCTAATGAAGATTGTGAGAATTTTGATGTGAAGGAAGTTTTCAAGGGTCAAGAGAAGAGGATGATATGATGTGATCAAGAAGGGTGGAAATCCTAAGCTTGGGGATTCCCCGGTGGTAAATCCCAGCAAATTCCAAGAAGACTCAAGCGTCTAAGCTTGGGGATTCCCAAGGCATCCCCTTCTTCATCAACAATTTATCAGGTCACTTCTAGTGAAACTATATTTTTATTCAGTCACATCTTATGTGCTTTACTTGGAGCGTCTTTTATTTTTGTTTTCAGTTTGTTTTGTATTCTTTGCTTTTATAAATGGTTGGATCTTATCATACTTGTGTGGGGGAGAGACACGCTCCGTTTTCATTGCTTAGAACACTCTAGTTTTCATTCTTATTGTTCTGTGGGTGTTCACTTTTTGCTAGTACTGCGTTTAGCCTTTGTTTTCATGCATCTCTTATTCAGAGCTGTTAGCTCTTGTAGTTAGGTGGTTCTCATATGCGTGTTTTCTTGGAAATAGGAATGCTTATGTGGTAGTTGGTATAGTGGAAAAATTCGCATGGTCTTGTAGATCACTAAACTGCTTCACTTGAAGCACTGCAGTTGTTTTGAGATATTAATTTGCTTAATGGATAAACGGGAAGGACTAGTAAGTATAAACTTTTAATGGTTGGTCTAAGAAACTTGAAACTGTGCCACACTTAAATTACCAGCTGATAGAAACAATGGTATATGATTTCTACGAGTGATACATTTCTGATCGGCCTTTTGTTACGCGCTACGGTCGGGGTAGCTAACAGTGACTTGTCACTGCCACGAACCCTCTTGGAGTGATTTGCACTTTGCCCTGTAAGATGATTTTCTTGCTGCAATCTTTTAACTCGTGAATCTATGTTGCGGTTTCCTGGCACTTCCACCATCCATATTTGCTAGCCTCTCTGGTACTGTGCATTGCCCTTTCTCACATTGAGAGTTGGTGCAAACTTCGCCAGTGCATCCAAATCCCGTGGAAGGACTTTGTTCTCCTACACATAAGCCCATATATTCTTCCTCAAAACAGCCACCATACCTACCTATCATGGCATTTCCATAGCCATTCCGAGATATATTGCTGCACAATATCCACCTCCATTATGTTACTTGATGATGAGCTTCATGGTTATTTATGCATACTTCTACACGGGCAGGAGCATGCAGTTAGAGACACCAGAGATATTTCGTTATGAGTTATGAGTACTAAAAGCGTGATGATTCATTGTAATATAGGATGTTGCCCCTACCGGTGAGGATATATAAAATAAAAAAATAAAAAAAATGAAAAAGCCCAAAAAGAAAAAAAAAGAAAGGGCCAAAGAGAGAATAAAGAGAGAGGGGGCGCATCACTATCCTTTATACCACACTTGTTCTTCATGTTTAGCACCAATACTTCAGTTTGGAGAGAGTTTCCATATTATCACTCATTCATAACTATGTGGGGAACTTTACATTATAGAACTTGGCTTGTATATTCCAATGATGAGCCTCCTCAAAAGAGTTCTAGGTCTTCGTGAGCAAGCAAGTTGGATGCACCCCCACTAGTTCCATTGGAGAGCTTTCATACACTTACAACTCTATGTGCATCAGTTGTGTGGCAATCCCTACTCCTTGCATAGCTTCGATTGTAAGACTTTCTCTTGTCTAATGACCACTTTCAGCTTTGTGAGCCTTTCTTCCATTGACCTTCCAAACCCCCCATAATGTTCTCTTAGCCATAAGCCCATAACATCCTGGTGCCAGGGACCAACGCAGAACACTTGCTTGTTTTTAGTGCGCAAATAGTTTAAGATTCAAGCATTGCATCGTGTGGAAAGCTTGACTTGATCCTAACAGGGGTTGTGAAGATCGTTTTACGTGCATGATATTGTTGTTCTTGAAAGCTTAAATCATCTCTAATAAACTTTGCACGATTGATAGTCTTTTAGTATTGATTCATTAAAAGTTTTGCTTCTTTCTTCTTATTTGTTTATGCATTACTTGTTGATATTAAATATAGATCACAACTTTAGTTCATTTGATCCTAGTTTACATGCTCTACTTTACATATTATGATCAAGATTGTGTGGTAGCATGTCACCTCAGAAAATATTTTGTTTTATCGTTTACCTACTCGAGGACGAGTAGGAACTAAGCTTGGGGATGCTTGATACATCTCAAACATATCTATAATTTCTGATGTTCCATGTTGATATTATGCCAATTGCTACATGTTTTCTCCCTTATTTATAGCATTTTTATCGATTTTCCGGACTAACCTATTAACAAGATGCCACAGAGCCAGTTCCCTATTTCTGCTATTTTTTTTAGTTTCATAAAAGTTGTTCTAGAAATATTCTCGGAATTGGAAAATTCGAAGCCGGGAAGTCCTATTTCCCCGGAAGCATCCAGAAGACCGAACAGGAGCCAAAGAGGGGCAGCAGGGGGCCACACCATAGGGTTGCGCGCCCCTGGCCGCGCCAACTATGGGTGTGGGGCCCCTCGGCCTCCACCGCCTTCGCCCTTTCGCCTATTTAAGCCCCCCGGATGGAAAACCCAAAACACCTAATCAAAATCCCAGAAAAAGTTCCACAGCCGCCGTCACCGTCAACCCCAGATCAGGGGGGTTCTGAAGCTATTTCCGACACCCTGCCGGAGAGGAGATCATCAACGGAGGCCTCTTCATCACCATGCCTGCCTCCGGAGTGATGCGTGAGTAGTTCATCCTTGAACTACGGGTTCGTAGATGTAGCTAGATGGTTGTGTTCTCCTCATATGCCTCCATGTTTAGATCTCGTGAGCTGCCTATCATGATCGAGATTGATCTTATGTAATTCTCTATGTTGTGTTTGCTGGGATCCGATGAATATTGACACTTTTTACTTTCCTCCGATCCCCCTTTACCCCCTTCCTGACCTTAGTAAATAGAAAGGCTAGGAATCAGTCTTCTCCTATGCCTACACTACTACATCCAAAGACCTACTTGAACGAAAACAGATGCGGATGAACTCGCTTAGCTGCTCGCTCGGTGTTATGCCAAGTTGATTATAGTCTTTATTTGCATATGTTATTTGTTATCTTGCATGCTCTACGTTTCTAGTGGTTATTCTGGCCAAGTAGTTGCTAGTGACTCCAAGAGGGAGTATTTATGCTCGACAGTGGGTTCATGCCTCATTGTTGCCTTGCTCGAGTGACAGAAACGTGAAGGGGGAGGATGTGTTGTTGCCATTAGGGATAAAACAACGGTGAGAGTGCCCGCGTGCATAATCATTGCTTACATTACACACTTTGTTTAATGCAATTATCAGTTGCTTGCAACTTAATACCTGAGGGGGTTTGGATGATAACCTGAGGGTGGATTATTAGTCATAGATGCAGATGGATGTCGGTCTATGTATCTTATTGTAATGCCCGCACTAAATAGCATAGTAACCTTCATGTCATATTGTGCACTACGGTGCAACCTTTATTTGTCAATTGCCCAGCTGTAATTTGTTCACCCAACATGCTATCTTTCATGGAGAGACACCACTAGTGAAACTACGAACCCCGGTCAATTTAAAAGTGCAAACGCGCTTAAATCATCTTGTTTTGGTGCTTGTTAACAACATGTATATCCCTAAGTGTGTTGATGTTTTTCAGGGCTTATAACTCATATTTACAGTGGTGGTAGTGAGATAAAAAAAGTGGCAAAGACGTTGGTGTGCTGGAATTTCTGGTGTCACTCTCTGTTCTCTTACCGGAGACAAGCCGGAGACACACCGGAGTCTCCGGTCTGGGGATTATTAGTGAAACTAGCCTTGTGGCGCAAGTGGTGTCACCTCCAGGTGCCACACCGGAGACTTACCAGAATGTGTCCAGAGTCTCCGGTCTGATACTTATCTGCGTATTCTGCAACATTGCGCGCATGGTGTCACCTCCTAGTGCCACTCCGGAGTATTACCGGAGACTGTCTGGAGTCTCCGGATTGTTGTGCCTTGCTGACCCTCAGACAGTCTCTGCGTGAAGACGAAGGCCCTTTCGAAGTTTTACACCGGAGTCTCCGGTCCTACACCCCAGAGTCTCCGGACTGGTACTCGTGCTGAAGAATCAAGAGATAGAGAAAGTGGTGTCACCCCATGGTGCTACTCCGGAGACTTGCCGGAATGTGTCCGGAGTCTCCGGACTGGTGCCTCTGCGAAAATCTCAGACCGGAGTCTCTGTCCTTTAAACCGGAGTCTCTGATGTGAGTTTGGCAGAAATATCTCCAACGGCTCCAAGACTTTATGAGGGGTATAAATACCCCTCCCCTCCACCTACCTCCAGCTAGCTCGTCCAGAATTAAACTCACCATTGTTGGATCTCACCCACCTTGCTAGATCTGCCAATCCTTCCACCCAAAATCCTTGATCCTTGGAGTATTGAAGGAGAAGGCCCCGATCTACGTCTTCACCAAACGGATTTCATTTCCCCTCTCATTTTCTTGAGGGATATTTGCCTAGGGTTTCCTCTTGTGGAGAACTTAGGCTTCTTGCTACTCTTGGTGATTTGTGAGTGTTGGGAGCCCCCAATTTGGTTGTGGGTGTGTTCCCCAAACTTTTTTGTAAAGGATTCGATTCCCACCTCAAAGGGGATCAATAGTGGAAGGTGAACTAGGCCTTTGTGGCGGGGTTCATCGGAGAATAGGGTGAGTCCTTTGTGGCGTTGAGTAGGCCTTCATGGAGAGCTCACACCCCTCCAATGAGACGTACTCCCTTTATAAGGAGGAAATCGGGAATACATCGTGTCTCCACGTGCTTCCGATCGGTTATCTCGTTCCCTTATCCTTTACTCACTTGTATTGCATTTATTGTGGTACTAGTAGCATTTTTTGTTGTACTAGTTGCATTATTTTCTATCCTTTTCATATAGGTAAATTCACCTTAGTTGCACTATCTTGAGAATTTACCTTTGTGTCAAGCCTAAACTATAAGAAAAATTAAAATTGGTCGTAGCACCTATTCACCCCCTCTAGGTGCCTATACTTTACTTTCAATTGGTATCAGAGCCTCGGCTCTTCTATCGGGCTTAACCGCCTAAGAGTTTAAGTATGGGCGATGAATTGGAATACGAAGGTTCCGCGGCGCCGGTGTCCATGAATGATCTCTCAATGAGTTGAAAAATTCATTGACCTCATCCATAGATACCAAAATCGATGAGTTGCGTCAAGTCTTGATGGAACTCTTGAAAGCCAAAGGACCGTAGGTCACCGGCTCATCTCCTCCGGAAGTACCTCCGGAGGGCGCTAAGAAAGGGGTAGATGGTGATCCATCTAAAAATGCTTCCGCCGAAAACTCCACAAAGAAGGGTACGGAAGGAGAAGGAGAATTTCACTCCGTCCCCGGAAGTTATTTCTCCCGATCCTCCCGTCCCACATCCTCATATAATCCCTAGGGGAGATCCACCTAAAATTGATGCCTTTTTCTTTTCCTGAATGGCAATATTACATGGAGACTCACTTGAACTCTTCTTGTATAGAGCTTTGGAGAGTCACTTGTGATGGATACAAGCCTCATGACCCCAAGAACCTAACAAGAAGACAAGCCGTAGATTGTCAACTCAACTACACCGCCTTGTCTATTCTTCAACAATCCGTGGGTCCTAACCACATTCCGCATCTTCAACAATATTCCACCGCCAAGGAAACATGGGACGCTCTTGTCGTCATGTTTGTGGGCAATGAGAGCATGCAACGGAATAGATATGATGCCTTGAACAATGAGGCCGAAGGGTTCTCTATGCATGATGGAGAGAACCATGAATACATGTACCGAAGGCTCAAGACACTTGCCACCGCATTCACTAATGTTGGTGCCAAGTACATTGATGATGCTTGGATCAAAAGGAAGTACATGATTGCCCTCATGCCATTTGAGCCCGCGGACTTGAAGAGCATTCAAGGAAGACATGATTTCCCTTCTATGACCTCAACTCAAATTATGCAAGAAATGTGCTCCTATCAAGTGCAAACCAAGAATGCTCTTGACAACCGTGCTAGGGCCATAGGAATGCACAAAAGGGCATCAGTTTCTTTGAATGCCAAGGTTGTGTCACAAGAGGTTGAGTATGAAGAAGAAGGCAATGAGGTGTTGGCTCCATTGAAGGATCAAGAGTATGATCCCGTGCTCAAGGATATCATTGCTCTCACCGTGCAAAAGTTTTGGAGGAATCCTCCCAAGGACAAGAAATTTGTTGAGGAGAAGACCAAGTCTCGCTATGGAAATGATGGGGCTCAAAAAGTGAGGTCTTTCTTCAATTGTCAATATAAGCACCACTTCATTGCGGAGTGTCCCTATGAAAATAGAGAACACCATGGTGGAAAGCTCTTTCGTAAGGACAAGTCCAAGCTTGAGTACAAGAAACCTCATTTCAAGAAGAAACCTTTCAACAAGAAATCTCCCACCAAGTTTGTGCTAGTGACTCAAGAGGAATATGATTCCGGGAGTGATGAAGAAGAAGAAACCACAAGTGAAGTGGCCGCTCTAGCTATTGCTTCTACTCCATCGTCTTCATATCTCTTTGAATCCCCCAATGAAAATCATCCTAACCCAAATGCCAAGTGATTCATGGCTATGGCCTCGGAGGTATCACCTTCTCCCAACTCTAAGACCCCAAGTGAACTAGAAAATCTTGCTAGTCTTAGAGTAGAAGATGAAATGCTATCTTTGGAACGTTTTATGTCTAACATACAAGGGGAGACCAAGAAGTACTTTGAGCATCTGATGAGCCAATTGGGAGAGGCTCATGAAGCTCTTGAGAAGAAAGGTGAGATTGAAAGAAGGGATGCGGATGAAATTGTATCCCTCACTATGACTCTTGAGGAAGAGCATGATGGTAGAGTTTCTCTTTAGGAGGAACTTGAATCTATGGAAGAAACTCATAATGAACTTGTTTCTAATATCACTAAGGAACGTGACCTTGCAATTGCTAAATATAAAAAGGCTAAGAAGGATAAGATTGAGTTTGGTGTTGGTCATGGTAAACTAACCGAGGAGTTTGAAAAACTAACCGAGGCTCACAAAGCTTTGGAGAGTCAACATTCTTCCCTCAAAGAGTTGCATGAACAACTTCAAACTCAACTTAATCAACTTAACAACCCTAGCACCTCTACTTCTTCTTGTGATCATGCAAATATTATTGAGTAAAATGCTAGGTTGAAAGATGAGCTTGCAAGGCTCAAGGGCAAAAGCCCTCAAGTTGAGAAGGTTGTGCTCTCTACCCCACAAGTGGTGGACCCTAGTCCTCATGTGGTTGTTTCTAGACCACAATTAAGTGCTCCAAGGCCACAAGTGGGCAAGCAAGGTCTTGGCTATGTTGCCAAGAAGAAGAACAACAAGAAGAAGGCCAACAATGGTGCCTCAGGTATTATTGTCATTAGGGACAACACTACTCGTAGCACTCCCGCACAAGCAAGCAATGTTGCTTCGAGTAGTAGTGTCCTGAGGGACAACACTACTCGTAGCATCTCCGCGGGAACTAACAATCCACACCATTTATTATATGTTGATTATTATTGTGTTGTGCAAGCTAAATATGTTGGTCCTATTGAGGGTTACATTGACTATACCATTTGGGTTCCAAAGACCCTTGTTGCTAACATGAAGGGACCCTCCTCGGGTCCTAACTCTAGTCAATGATCTCTTGCAGGACTATGCTTCCGGTGGGTCTAAATGGATAATTGACAGTGGATGCACTAGTCATATGACCAGAAGCAAAGAACTTGTGACGGAGTTGCGCCCAAATGACATACAAGCAACCGTCACTTATGGAGACTCGTCCCGTCCAAGGTATCCGGGTTCGTCAAGGTTGTGATTGCTCCCGATATCACTATCGTGAACGTCATGCTTGTCGAATCCCTTGGTTTCAATTTACTTTCCGTCCGCTCTCTTGGAAAGATGGGTTTCTCCGTCTTTTTTGATGAAGATATTGTGGTCCTTTTGAGGAGCAAGACTCTTGACGTCGCATATGTGGGACATGTTGAAAATGAGTTGTTCGTGGTGGACTTTTCGAAGTCTACCAACTCTCAAACAATGTGTCTTTTCGGAAAGGCGGACGTGGGATGGTTGTGGCATCGCCGATTATCCCATGTCAACATGAGAACTTTGCAAAGTCTTCACAAAGGTGGCCTGATTGTCGGACTAAAAGAAAATGTTTCCTTTTCAAAGGATCGCGTTTGTAGGTCGTGTGTTGAAGGAAAGATGCATGATATGGCGCACAAGGCCAAGACTATTATTTCATCAAAGATGATCTAGGAGCTTCTCCATGTTGATCTCTTATGTGCCGTGCCCGAGGCAAGTCTTGGAGGCAAGAAGTATTGCTTGGTGATTTTCGATGATTATTCAAGATACAATTGGGTTTATTTCTTCAAGTTCAAGAGTGGAACTCAACAAACCATCATCGACTTCTCCAACCAAGTGCAACGTCAACACAGTGTGCAAATCATGGCTATTAGGAGTAATAATGGTTCGGAGTTCAAGAACTACACTTTGAATGAATTCCTTAGTGAAGAAGGCATTCGTCATCAATACTCCACCACTTACACTCCTCAACAAAATGGTGTTGCCGAAAGGAAGAATCGCACTCTCTTGGATATGGCAAGGACCATGTTGGCGGAGTATCCTTCTCCCCAATATTTATGGGCCGAGGCCATATCCACCGCATGCCACTCCTCCAACCGCCTCTACATCCGCAAGGGCTTGGACAAGACTCCATATGAGATCCTCACCGGAAACAAGCCCAACGTCTCCTACTTCCGTGTATTCGGTTGTAAGTGCTTTTATTTGATCAAGGGTGTTAGGTTGTCTAAATTTCAATCCAAAACTATTGAGGGTATATTTGTTGGTTACGGTGCCGAATCCCACACTTATAGAGTCTTTGACAAAGCCTCACGGATTGTCATAGAATCTTGTAGTGTGGTTTTCGAGGAAAATGATGGCTCCCAAGTGGCGCAATTTCATGTTTCTAATGTAGATGTTGAAATGCCTCAATAAGCCATAGGAAGGATGGGTGTGGGATTTTTCTGCCCCATCGAGGGACACCTTATGGCGACTCGAGAAGGACTATGCCCTACTTAAGTGGATCCCTCCTCTACAATAGAAGAACAAGCCAATGAGCCAAGTGTTGCACCTACCCAAGAACATGTTGAAGACCCTCCTCTTATTGACCAAGTTACTACGCAAGATGCAACCACTCATATCATTCATGCTAGTCAAGGTCAAGGCCAAGATCAACCATCCTCCTCATCCTTCCCTCAAGTTGAAGCAAGTATTGAAGATATTATTGATGATGATGATGATGATCAAGTCCAAGTTGGTCAATACGGGGACCCAAATGACCAAGATGATCAATTGATCCCTCCTCGCAATAATGAGGAGATCGAAGCCCGTCGTGTTAGAAGGATATGAAGAGCTTTGAAGAATATTGATGCCCAAGACAACAAGGTCTTGGAAGATATTCAAGCTAGAAGATCCACAAGAAGGCAACTGGCACATTTTAGTGAGAATCAAGCTCAAATATCTATGGTGGAACCAAAGAAAGTGTTTGAAGCTCTTGAGGACTCCGATTGGGTTGAAGCTATGCATGATGAGCTCAATAACTTTGAGCGTAACAAGGTTTGGAGATTAGTTGAGAAGCCCAAAGATTGCCACAATGTTATTGGAACTAAGTGGATATTCAAGAACAAGCAAGATGAGCATGGCATTGTTATAAGAAACAAGGCAAGATTGGTAGCTCAAGGTTACACTCAAGTTGAAGGCATTTACTTTGATGAAACCTATGATCCCGTGGCTCGTCTTGAGTCCATCCGTATCCTTCTTGCTTATGCATCTTCGCATAATTTCAAATTGCAACAAATGGATGTTAAAAGTGCTTTATTGAATGGTCCACTAAAAGAGGAGGTATATGTTAAGCAACCCCCAGGGTTCGAGAACCTCAACTTTCCTAACCATGTCTACAAGCTCGATAAGGCGCTCTATGGACTTAAACAAGCACCACGTGCGTGGTATGAGCACCTTAGAGATTTTTTGGATGACCGTGGTTTTGAATTTGGGAAGATCGGCCCCACTCTCTTCACAAAGAGAGTAAAAGGAGAGCTCTTCATATGCCAACTCTATGTGGACTATATCATCTTTGGCTCAACTAACAAAGCTTTTAATTATGAGTTCTCAAAGCTTATGACTGACAGGTTCGATATGTCTATGACGGGAGAGTTTAAATTCTTCCTTGGCTTTGAGATCAAGCAATTGGCTCGTGGGACTTTCATTTCTCAAGCCAAGTATACCCAAGACATGATCAAGAGGTTCAAATTCCAAAATACAAAGATCAAGCCATCCCCTATGCAAGTCAAGTGCCACCTATCTCGTAACCCGAAGGGTAAAGATGTGGACCAAAATATGTATCGTTCTATGATTGGTTATTTGCTTTACCATTGTGCATCTAGGCCCGATATCGTTTTGAGTGTAGGTGTGTGTGCAAGGTATCAAGCGGCTCCTAAGGAAAGCCATTTAATGGCGGTCCATAGGATCTTTCGATATTTGGTTCATACCCCAAGGTTTGGTTTGTGGTACCCAAAGGGGGCACAATTTTCTCTCAAGGGCTACATGGATTCCGATTGGGAGGGTGATCAAGATGGTAGGAAGTCCACTTCTGGGGCTTGACAATTTCTTGGTAGGTCTTTGGTGAGTTGGTCTTCCAAGAAGCATAATTGCATATCTCTCTCCACCGCCGAAGCCGAGGATGTAGCCGCCGCAAGTGCTTGCACCCAATTGCTATGGATGAGGCAAACTCTCAAATAATATGATGTTCATTTGGATAAGGTTCCTCTCATGCGTGACAATGAAAGTGCCATCAAGATCACCTACAACCCCGTGCAACATACAAGAACGAAGCACATTCAGATTCGCCATCATTTCATCCGAGATCATGTGGCAAGAGGTGATATTGCACTATCTTATGTGCCCACCAAGGACAATCTCACGTATATCTTCACGAAGCCACTCGACGATGCAAGATTAATGTTCTTGAGGAATGAACTAAACACCACTGATTCTAGGAGTTTGACTTGAGGATCTTGCACACACCCCTATAGATGAAACGTGTTTGGGTTTAGGTGTAGGCATGGACATAGGGGGAGTGTTATCCTAACACATTGGGTTCTCCCTCCCCCATTATGCCCATAGTAAAAATTCATTGTTATCTCTCTTTTTCTAATGTTGAATTGTGAGCTTCAATGTCGAGAATTGCCAATGTACCCAAGATATATCTTCGCGGTGACATACCATGATCTCTTACATGGTGGCTTAGGCCAACAACCTCTTCTTTGAAGAGTTGGTTCTTATTTGGGCTTAATTTGACTTATTTGAGAGTTTTTGGCCATTTTGGATGATATACTCAAAAATTTGATGTTCATGTGATTTCTCTCCTTCCTTGATTATAAGATTCCCTCCCTGCTTTTGTTTTTCAATTCTAAGCCCAAACTTTTCAAACAAACAAGGTTTTATTTTCCTCATACATGTCCTGTCCATTCCTTCGGTTTTTATTGCATGTGGTCCGGAGACTTCGGTCTGCCACACCGAAATCTCCGGCCAGTCCGGAGACTCTGGTGTTTAGACCGGAGACTCAAGTGTGGGGTGTGGCAGTATAAAAAAGGGGGGGCTCGGGGAAGTTAGGGTTTTAATCCCACACTTCCCCCGCCCCCAAACCGCTGTTGCGCCGCCGCCGACGCCAAGGACTCCCCTCCGGCCGGTTTCCATCGCTGGAATCCGTCTCCCTCAACTCCCCCTCGCTCCTTACCTCTGTGGGAGCCTCCATGGAAGACTTGGGTGGAAAGGGTACCCTCTCCCCCTCTTGTTTTTCTCTAGATCTTGTTCTAGATATTGGTTTTGGGAGAATGGTACCATCTAATTGCTGTTAGATCCACCCTAGGATGTTTTTCACTTGTAGAAATCATCTAGAAACCAGTTAGAGTAAGTTGTGTTGAATTCATGTCTCAGATCTGGAATCAGTCCGGAGACTCCGGTCTTTTAGTCCGGAGACTCCGGTCTGCTAGACCGGAGACTTCGGTGTGAATTCTCCAGAACCTATTTTTACTGCATCTGGTTGATTTCTATCTCCACTACTGGACATGTATGCTCACTGTTGCTTTGCTCTCTGGTTTTTTGTGTTTGGTTGCTTGTGTTTTCAGGGAAGAGGTCCAAGGCATCCGCGTCAAATCCGAATGTCAAGCCAAGGAAGTCACGCGGTCAGTCTCGTGATTACCTCATAACCGATCATGAAACTAGGAGGGTTGCTCAGAGGAGTACTTTGGCTGGTGAGAGTCGTCAAGAGGAAGCTCTTCATAGGGAACAAAGTCGTGAACTGGCAAAGAAGGCCAAGTATGACAGGATCACATCTGTTGCTTCCATGAGCAAGAGGGAGTACATGATCATGAGGGCCAAGCCATTCTTCACCATGGCACGCACTGCTGAGAGTTCTTATTATTGGAGGAGGGAGTTGAGCTGATTCAGAGGGAAATTTACTCCAAATTCAAGTAGCCTGTGTGTCCCCAGAAAGTTCTTCACTTGGATGCTCTTGGCAGTACAAAGTACTTTGAGGAGGCTGTGTGGATCACGAGGAAGCTTGGACTTGAGCATCTTGTTGGTATTCAGCAAAACTACAACATCGCGGCAGTTCAGCAGTTCTTTGCCACAGTCACTTTTGGTGAGGAGGAGGATGTTCCTCTTACTTGGATGACTGGGTCAGTACAGTGTGAGTCCTCCATGAGAAAGATGGCTGAGCTGCTTGGGTACCCTTGGGGTGACGATTGCGGCAAACGTATGCATATCCATGGTGTGACCTACAACAAGAAGAGGATGACACCTATGTACGAGAAGATCTCGAGTACTGGCACCGCTAGGAACCTCAGGAGAGTGTACAACATCCTTCTCCGCCTCTTCCGCAACAACATTGCTCCCAAGGCTGGAATGTGGATGCTATTCACAGTGGTGTTGTCAACTTACTCTACCAGGCTTTCAAGTGTCACTCAGCAGGTCCATACTGTGAGGGGTTTGAGATTGACGTCATGCATTTCAGCAAGGAGGAGATGTACTCTGATGTGATTGAGATCAAGAAGGTTCCAGTATATGCTCCTTATGTGATGAAGCTCATTCTTGATGAGGTTTCGGGCTTGGAGTGTGAGACTGTGCACGCAGCTGGTTCTCTTCAGGTTCTCTCTTCTCGCCATGAGGACTCTGACACTCCTATGGGTGATGCTGAGGATGCTCCTAGGTCTAGGAGGAAGAATGCAGATCCTCCCTCTTGCCGCTCTAGCAAGGAGGAGACACATGATGAGATGAAGAAGTTGTCCTGGTTTCAGCGCAACATTTTGTGCATCACGATTGCGGTGCACAAGGAGAACCATGTGGCCTATAAGGAGAGGCGAGAGCTGAAGAACATGGTCTCTAAGCTCCAGGACCATGCTGGTTGTGGGGCTACTCCTCCTATTGGTACTCCTCCCACTCCTACCACCGTGTCCGTGACTCAGTCCTATGAGAACTGGTACACTGACCTCTTCCCATGGGGTGACTTCGAGGAGGTTACCTCAGCTCCTTCCTCTTCGACCAACCGGGGCAAGGCCCATATGACCGAGGAAGAGGAGAATGTGGAGGAGCACGCTGAGGAAGAGGAGCACGCTGAGGAAGATGATGATGAGGATTTAGAGTTCTTTAATGATGATGATGACGAGGAAGAGGAAAATGAAGATGATGATGGAGAAGATACGGACCATGTCGATGACGAGGACGATGATGACTATGAGGAGGATGACTGGTGCCTTGGATTCGTGCTAGCTCTTTGCCCTTTTTGGTGTCTCGATGCCAAAGGGGGAGAAGAAGTTGTCTTCTCGTTATCGTAGTTGCTTTGATTTGATTTGATTTGGAACACAAGTCTTTGAACTTGATTTGCCTTTTATGGCTTGTGTTCCCGTTATCTTAAGTTGCCTTGATTTCCTAGTGAACTATGGATGTTATGTGTATGGTGAGACTACGTGGTGAAGCTATCTATCATATTTTGCTTAATATTGCTTTATCTACTGTCTCTATACATGTATGTATTTTGTTCACTGGTAGTTGATCTAGAGGGCTTTGTTTGTAAAATATAGGGGGAGCTCACGACTTAAGTGTTCGAAAGCCCGTCTATCTTATACAAACATAGCCTAGCTGTGATTTTATTGCAAATATGTGTGTTGTCATCAAACACCAAAAAGGGAGAGACTGAAAGTGCAAACACGCTTAAATCATCTTGTTTTGGTGTTTGTTAACAACATGTATATCCTTAAGTGTGTTGATGTTTTTCAGGGCTTATAACTCATATTTACAGTGGTGGTAGTGAGATACAAAAAGTGGCAAAGACGTTGGTGTGCTGGAATTTCTGGTGTCACTCTCTGGTCTCTTACCGGAGACAAATCGGAGACAAACCGGAGTCTCCGGTCTGGGGATTATTAGTGAAACCAGCCGTGTGGCGCAAGTGGTGTCACCTCCTGGTGCCACACCGGAGACTTACCGGAATATGTCCGGAGTCTCCGGTCTGGTACTTATTTGCGTATTCTGCAACGTTGCGCGCATGGTGTCACCTCCTGGTACAATTCCGGAGTATGACCGGAGAGTGTCCGGAGTCTCCGGATTGTTGTGCCTCGCTGACCCTCAGACAGTCTCTGCGTGAATACGAAATCCCCTTTCGTAGTCTTACACCGGAGTCTCCGGCCCTGCACCCCGGAGTCTCCGGACTGGCACTCGTGCTGAAGAATCAAGAGATGGAGCAAGTGGTGTCACCCCCTGGTGCTACTCCGGAGACTTGCCAGAATGTGTCCGGAGTCTCCGGACTGGTGCCTCTGCGAAAAGCTCATACCGGAGTCTCCGGTGTGAGTTTGACAGAAATATCTCCAACGGCTCCAAGACTTTATGAGGGGTATAAATACCCCTCCCCTTCACCTACCTCCAGCTAGCTAGTCCAGAATTAAACTCACCATTGTTGGAGATCACCCACCTTGCTAGATCTCCCAATCCCTCCACCCAAAAGCCTTGATCTTTGGAGGATTGAAGGAGAAGGCCCCGATCTACATCTTCACCAACCGGATTTCATTTCCCCTCTCATTTGCTTGCGGGATCTTTGCCTAGGGTTTCCTCTTGTGGAGAACCTAGGCTTCTTGCTACTCTTGGTGATTTGTGAGTGTTGGGAGCTCCCAATTTGGTTGTGGGTGTGTGCCCCAAACTTGTTTGTAAAGGATTCGATTCCCGCCTCAAAGGGGATCAATAGTGGAAGGTGAACTAGGCCTTTGTGGCGGGGTTCATAGGAAAACAGGGTGAGGACTTTGTGGCGTTGATTAGGCCTTCGAGGCGAGCTCACAACCCTCCAAAGGGGATCAATAGTGGAAGGTGAACCCTTACAAGGAGGAACTCAGGAATACATCGTGTCTCCGCGTGCTTCCGATCGGTTATCTCGTTCCCTTATCCTTTACTCACTTGTATTGCATTTATTATGGTACTAGTAGCATTTATTGTTGTACTAATTGCATTAATTGCTATCCTTGTCATATAGGTAAATTTACCTTAGTTAGACTATCTAGAGAATTAACTTTGTGTCAAGCCTTAACTATAAGAAAAATTAAAATCCGTCGTAGCACCTATTCCCCCCTTTAGGTGCCCATACTATACTTTCAGAGGCTTTACTAGGAACAATTGTTTGTTTATTAAACACACATGTATCAACGTTTCCGATTAATACAATTCTAGCATGAGAAATAAACATCTATCATAAACAAGGAATAACATAATAAACACTTTATTATTGCCTCTCGGGCATATTCTCTTCAGAAGGGGCCACGTCCCAAGGGGGGACCTGACCTGACGACGAGGCGCCTACTGCTCTGCGCCGCCCGGTCAGTAATTACGACAAGACGTTTCCGCCACGCGGGGAGATCGTGGTGTTTTCCTGCGAACCGTCACGCCACGTGGGAGGCTAGGCTGCAGTCTGGGGGACCAGGCCGCTCTGCTAAACGCACGCGTCATGTGCCCGGGGGCTACTGTCGGACCCACAAATACCAGGGTATCCTGGGCCGTCTGCTGCTGGCCCAGCCCATTGGGTACGGAAGGAGTCCGTACCGGTCCATCAAGATAGGGAGAACCACCTAACAGTTCTCCACCAAGGCCGTCCCCTTGAAGAGGAGATCTCCAAGGGATCTCCACAGCGCATCGCTGGGGAGGAGTCTTGCTCCGACCCCGCTCCTTCCCGGAAGGAGCCTCGCCTGTTGGGAGACAACCCATGTGAGGGTGACGCTCTGACCTCTTCGCGGATGAAAAAGCAGCCGCAAGAGACATAATGGATTTGGCAGTTGCCATTCTCATGTATAAAGTGCAGAGCACCGCTGCGTGCACCAAAGCCCAGTCTGTGGCTTTCCTCTTTGGTGCAAGAAGACCGGGTCCGTGCTAGAAGACGAGGGCGACGTCACCAGGCTCCCCCACCATGACACCATGGACGGCGTAGCTGTCCCCCGGCGACCAGGACCGCGCAGGAGGGTAGTAGTACGGGGTGCTCCATCCTTTGGCATCTCGTGGTATCCTTTTCCCGCCAAGTGAGCGGGAAACAAGGCCGATAGCCGGTATAAGTAGACCTCCCCTACCTCCACAAAGGGGTACATACACCAAGAAGAGAGAAGACACCAAGCAGGAGTAGGATTTTACACCATCACGGTGGCCTGAACCAGGGTACATTCCCCATGTCATTACTGTTTTCCTTCGAGAGCTCCCCTCTAGAAGCCTCCGGAGGTGCGATTGAACGTGGTTAGCCCCGAGTGTTTGAACCTTGAGTGCTACCCTGTCGTTGACAGAACATCAGCTCCGACAACCAAGATGACCCTTTCTCCGTCTTTTGGAGAAGGCTCTGAGTCTTCTTCGTCCATCCGCCATTTATCTTTGGCGATGAATCCGTATTTATCCATGGAGTTGAGAAAAGCCAGTGCAACGTTGCACTGGCTCCAGTTCCCGGAGTCTCCCTCTTCTTCGTCTTCGCCTCCGGTGGCGGTGATGACCGCCGCGGTTTCGTCACCGCAGGCCGAAGATTCCCCCTCCTCGGATTCGAGGACGGAAGAAGGAGGAGTAGCGGACGGTGGCGGCATGTTTCTGGCCGCGGGGATAAAATCCCCGCCCGCCGGTGCGCTCGTGGTGATCTCCGGCACGCCAGTGGAGGAGATAGGAGGTGCCAGGGGAGAAGAAGTGAAGGTCACGTCCATCACGGAGTCGAGATCAACGACGGCCTCGGATGCACGTGTGGGGCTTCCGGTTGCCATATCTTGGCGGCACAACCGCGAAATGGAGCACCAACCACCGATATCTGGGTTCTCCGGTGAGGATTTTACCTCGGTTTGTTCTCTCTCTCTCTCAACCGTGGAGTGTGCAGCAGTGCTCTGGAAGGCTCGAGGTGGAAGAAGAAGCGGAAGGAGAACCAGAGGACTCAAGGTGGCTATTTATAGTCACTTTGCGCCGAGATTCATCTCAACGGCAATTTTAGCCGTTGGATGATTGACGCGTGTTTCGCCGAAAAACCCGGGAAACAAGGGGACGGGGTGATAATGGCTATCTCCTTGTTTCTCGTGAAAAATCTGTCAGAGATACGTTTTCAGTTTTTTGACTGAAACCAAACGTTCATGACGTAAGCACGATTTCATCGCTTGTGGAAGAAATGCCGGATTTCGGTAAATCCGAGTTTTGCATTAGAAGTTTTTGTTGAAAGAAGAATCAAGACAAAAAGCCGGCATTTGTGAAAAGAATACAAATCCGCGAGGGACGGCAAAATGAAGTCTTAATCCTTCTTGGGGGCTACTGTCGCATATATGCCAAATAGGGGTGTATCCGGCATTGGCTAAAGGTCGGATTACCAGGGTGGCCCATATGCAATGGAACGAAGTCCATTGGGCGGCCCAATAAGCTGACGCGTAGGAGTCCGGATTCTATAAGAACCCGAACCATGATCCAATCGTGGTCCGGCTTGGAGAAGAAGTCGGATGCCTTACTTTCCAAGTTAGATACTTCCCGTAGTCTTCTAGGTTTCCTTTCTACCGGCTATCTATATAAAGCAGGACGGGAGCGAAAGACAAAACAACAGCAGACAAGTTAGTTATAAGCCAACTCGCCGGGAGGTTCATCCTCGCCGAGTTAGCGAAACCATACTCATAATTGTACTCTGTATACTTCAGCCTCCAGCCCTGATTTTAGTGAGATTGCAGGAGTAGGAACGTCGCCTTAGTTGCGAAATACCGAACCTGGGTAAACCGTGTTCTCGTTTCCAGTTCTTCCACGACCTCTATGGCTCTACCAGTAGGCTTATGGCACCCCCGTCCATGATCCTAACTATATGCGAGTAGTTCAGCAAACAAATTCCGTAACTCACAAACTACAAAAATGCTCAATTAGATTAGACATTTTGATAGAAAATCGGATGATTTGGATTAAAATCATCGGATAATTCTGTTTAACTTTCGGACAATCCATATATGGCTACTATTTGGCGTACCATATCCGCTTGTCGAGTTCGAAATCGGATATTCTTATCCTTCACAACGGATATGGGTCCATGTCGAGTTTGGAATCGGATATTCTTATCCCACGAATAAATTCAAACCAAATATGGAATTTTTAAACCTTTCTGAATCGAACACAATGCGTAAATTATCCTTTTAAACGTGTTACTTTTTCTAGCGATTTTCATAAGCCGACCTTGTTTCTAGACATATATTTGAGTTTTCACAGTCTGAACCGTCGAGGCATCTCTAAGGATATCTCCTACGGGGCTGCCTACTTGGTCCGGATAGCCCCGATTTGAGCAGCCCGACCGAAAAGCAGCCCCCTACAGGGCTACTCACCTCCCAGCCGAGTCCGTTTTTTGTCTGGGCCTGCTCAAATCCGGCCCAAATTTGGTCGAGATTTGAGCGGTCGCGGATGTGAGATCCTAGCGCAGGGCTCAATAGGATTAATAGGATACTCATATCAACAAGTTGCAACTTCTTTTCCGGAAGCTCATCTTGAAAGAACTCCAGTGTTAAGCGTGCTTGGCCTGGAGCAATTTGAGGATGGGTGACCGACCGGGAAGTCCTTCCCGGGTGCGCATGAGTAAGGACAAAGTGCGCATGAAAGACTAGTGCTGGTCTGTGGGGCCAGTCTAGAGATCCTAGAGAGCTACCAGGGTGACAGCCGCCGGCTACGAGGTGGCCGGGATGTTACAGCGGACACCGCGCGGACGCGCTCTCGCCCGCGCGCGCGAGGCGGGGTGACCCACTCGTCAGCGGCATGGCGCCGGTTCGGCTGCCCCTCCTGGCCTACTCAAGCGCCACGCGTCCCCGAACAACGCCGTTGATTCGTCTCTAATGTATCTATAATTTCTGATGTTCCATGTTGATATTATGCCAATTGCTACATGTTTTCCGTATGTTTTCCTACGTGTTCTTACGTTTTCCGGGACTAACCTATTAACAAGATGCCAAGTGCCAGTTCCCTGTTTTCTGTTGTTTTTTATTTCAGAAAAGTTGTTCTGGAAATATTCTTGGAATTGGACCCCACGAATCCCGAAATTCGTATTTCCCCCGGAAGCATCCAGAAGTCTCGAAGAGCCCCAGAGGGGGCCACAGGGTGGCCACACCATAGGGTGGCGCGGGTCCCCCCGGCCGTGCCACCTGGTGGTGTGGGCCCCCTGGCCACTCCCTGGCATCGCCCTTTCGCCTATTTATACTCCCCCGAGGGAAAACCCTAAATGAATCGACTTTTTCCACAAAATACACCCGTAGCTCCGCCGCTGTCGCCGACAAGCTTCGGGGGACAGATCTCTGTTCTAGCACCCTGCCGGGACGGGGAAGTGACCCCAGAACCATCTCCATCGACTCCACCGCCATCTCCATCGCCGTTGCTGTCTCCTATGATGAGGAGGGAGTAGTGCTCCTCCGAGGCTGAGGGCTCTACGGTAGCTATGTGGTTCATCTCTCTCTCTCCCATGATGTGATCTGTATGTGATCGTGAGGTTTGTAATCTAGTTGAATAAGTAGATGTTACTCTTCATCTTGTGTTACTCAAGTGTTTTATTAATGTGAACTTTGGAGTCACCTTGTCCCGCGGTGTGAAGGTGACAGTGTGCACATCGTGCGTGTCTCCTCTATGAATTGTGGTGTTTTTCTAGTACCTTCTAGGGCGCTCATAGTGACAACGTGGGGTTAACTAGACATGGGAATGCTTACTTTAAGGAATGCTTTTTGCAGCCCTACGCAATGTTTAGTGTTCGTTATCCAATCGGAGAGGGTTAAGAGTAGCATAGTGAAGAGAAGATATTTAGTTATTCAATTATGTGATCATTGTTGAGAGTCCACTAGTGAAAGTAGGATCCTAGGCCTTGTTTCCAAGCATTGAAACATTGTTTTCCGCCTGTTCTGCTACATGTTTGCTTACTGCCATTTTTATTTCAGATTGCTATTATCACTTATTATCATCCATACTACTTGCATTTTACTCCCTCTTCGCCGAACTAATGCACCTATATACCTGACAAGTATATTGGGTGTGTTGGGGACACAAGAGACTTCTTATATCTTAATTGCAGGGTTGTTTGAGAGGGATATCTTTGACCTCTACCTCCCTGAGTTCGATAAACCTTGGGTGATCCACTTAAGGGAAACTTGCTGCTGTTCTACAAACCTCTGCACTTGGAGACCCAACACTGTCTACAAGAATAGAAGCGTGCGTAGACATCAGCCGCCCCCACTCTCCCCCGTCCTTCTCTCTCCCACCCGCAAAACCAAGCGCCGCCGCCCGCTCTCTCCAACCGCCGCCAGCCATGCCTCGCCGCTGGTGGCTGGGGGGCGGGAAGCACGACAAGGAGGCGGGGTCCTCGTCCTCCTCTCGCCGTCGCGCGCCCTCCAACCCCCTGCCTCCTCCCCACCCCTCCTCCTTTCCGCATCAACCCGCCGGCCACCTCCGCCGAGAGGGCGAGGACAAGGACGAGCGCGTGCACCGCCGCCGGTACCTTAACAAGGACAAGTGCAAGTGGTACTGGGACAATGCGATCCTAGTGCCCTGGCCCGACGTCCACCTCTCGGACGGTTGGCATCTGAATCCCGAGAGGATTCCGGTGCCGACGGTCCCCAGGAGCGGCCTGTAGCGGGAGAACGAGATCCCGCGCCGCCGCGTGGAGCTCCTGGAGGACTTGCGAATGCACCCCGCATTCGCCCTCGACTCGCCGTACCGGGACACATGGTTCCAGGACGTGCAAGACGCCCGCCGGTGTCGATACTTCGGTGTCCGCGCGGCCTGCGGCCCACCAAGCACCTGCCTGCGGACATCCGCCGGCGCCCCCGCCGCACAGTTCCAGGGACGTTGCGCATCGGCAGCCTCGTGCGCGGGCGTGTCAAGGAGGAGGAGGAGGTCCCCGACGACGTCATGGAGTGGGAGGGCCTTGGCACGACCCTCCACGACTCGGCCATGGAGGCCAGGGCGCGCCAGGAGGAGGAGAAGTGCGAGATGGCTGCAACCCTGGAGGCTGGCAGCGGCGGAGGCCGAGCAAGCCCTGGCGCGGGCGGCGGCGGGGCGGGAGGCCAGAGCAGCCAGGGAGGCGGCGGCTCTAGCGGCGGAGGAGGCCAGGGTCGCGGCCCAGGAAGAGGAGGAGGAGGAGCGCGCGGAGGCCCTGCGTCGCTGCCCGCGGTGGTTCCGCCCACTGATCGGCATGCGCTGGGAGTGGGACGGGCCGCCGTCAAAGCTGCCGCAGGCGCCACCCCCCCCCCCCCCCCCCCCCCCCCCCCCCGTCTAGCCGGACACGCCGCCGCGCCCTAGTGGCCTGCCCGGCCACCTGTTTCAAAAGCCGGAGTACGTCATCCTCGACGAGGACGAGGACGAATAGCTCCGGCGAGTGGCCGGACGTACCTAGGGCTAGTTATTTTTTTTAATGTAACCGGCCGTTTGTGGCCCTCACCCCTAAGTAAGCAGCCCCGTAGGACGCGTTCGAAAAATGCCGTGTCCCCCTAACAGACCGCTGTTCAAACGTTTTGTCCGTCATTTGAGCAGCCATGTGGGAGGTGCCCTAAACATGCTCGAGCCAGTCAGCCAGCCAGTGTCATTGCATTATTTCCGGTCCCCGTCAAGCCTGGAGAATTTTTTAGGCGGAAGTTGTTAAGAACCAGTCTAACCACGATGATTGACATATGTGCTGATCCCGTGTGACTTGTTTGTCGGCCTCGGAGTCGGAGTGACCGGAGTCCGGCAAAGCATAGGTGTCGCCACATGCTGCACTGTAGTGGAAGCCCTCCACCGGGGCCCCTCACGCGCCGCCCATCTTCCGCTCACACGACACCAACCAGCACGGCATGTGCCAGCGAGCCGCCGCCCCGTCGTTTGATAATACAAGTAGGCGCGACCGGCCACGTCGCGGCTCGTACATGTCTCTACAGGACTACTACCAAGTGGTAGCCGTACCATGCCACCTCGTGGGAGCCCCGGCGCTTGCTTGTTTCTGACGCAGCGCGGCGTGCACTGCTCGCTCGGCTCGGCATCGGCTCCTCGGATTTTGTCTACGTGCGGGAGAGGGAAAGGAAACGGTGGGGAAAACACGGGGAAAGTGGTGCTGTCGGCCCCTGCTCCCGAGCGACGTATCACCAAACAGGCCTAGAGCGTTTTCTTGTGCTTGTCCACGGGAGCAGGCAGGCCAAAGCTGAACTCATGGTGGTGTGTACTATGACCGTTGTGCCCCTGCGTTGGCATGGCATGGACCCAGCTCTGTACTCCTCTCTAATAGCACAATCAATGCTTTGCACTCTCGAATGCATTCACACCTCCTCTTCATTTACCCGATGTGTTCGCTCGTATATGTGCCACAAAAAGGATGTGTATGATTGTCAGATGACCTGCTCTTTAAGAGATCTTTATTACCTTCCAAAAAACCGTATTTCATGATGCAATTAGGTATACCACCTCAACTTTTTTTGAGAATTCTTATTCTTCCATTGTTATCGAGAGACTTAATGTTCATCAATTGTACACGTAAAAATCATCTCTAGCACAGCCCCTACACGAGGCTTTACTTCCGCCATTTTGGCCCGAGGTGGCGGTATCCTACCCGAACTCCCATACCGGAGAGACCCTAAGTTTCCTTCCGAAACCCTACATGTAGAGCCCCGTACATGAGCCCCGACTCGGTAGACATGGGCCGCCACATTGTGTAACACATTTGCTGTTGTACCGATGACAATATGAGCTTTGTGTGTCGTTGAACACACATAAGAGATCGGTCGGTCTTAGTTGGAGATGGGATTCACGTGTTTATGGGTTGTATAAGATGTAAACTGATAAATAGAAGCTATTGCCGGAGTTGGTGCTATTTTAGGGGGGGGGGGGAGGGGGAGGAATGTTTAGGGACTGAAAAGTAATGATCGTTTGGCGATGCTAGGAGTATTCATGGGTATTCGTATGAAGCCAATTGCAACATGTCGGCACAGACAATTAACCAGCCCATTCCATGTTCGACACAACAACGGAAGTCACCGAATGAGAGAAGAAGTCACTGGGTCGGAGTCTCCTCAGGGTAACCGGCGCAGAGCCTCCTCCACGGCCACTCCGATCTACCCTAGTCCCCACGATCAGGTGTCGGCCCGCCCCCCACTAATCGTTTTCTGATTTGGTTCTAATTTGGTAGGAGACTAGCAGTCTAACTTAGTTGTACTAGTAGCAACAGTCTAGGATCACTAATGTACTGTCTAACAATTTACTAGATGCAAGTTTTTAATTTAGTTCCTTTTTATTATTTTCTTGCAATGTAGATGAAGAACAATAGAGAGGCTGCTGGCAGCAGCATATTTTTATTGTGTGAAAAGGCTTTAAAAGCAAATAAGACAAATGAAACATCCACACCGAACCAGGCAATTGCTGCGTCGACTACGTGTTTTTCTCCTGTTCATCTTGAGAGCATGTTGCAATTGGCGTTGGTGCAAGCACCACATGCTGAACTTGAAGAAACTCCACCAATTGTAGAAGATGATGGCGCAATTGATGAACATTATGAACCAATGCAAGCAGGTTTGGGGGCACTCGAACACGATCCTGGAAAGCGGATTCCTATCTCAATGTATGTTGTCAATGATCAAGATAGAGTAAGAAGGAGATATATTAAGATGAGGTCATGTCAACCAAAAAATCATAAATTTAAGTTTAAAAATAGAAGTGGAGTTAAGCGTCGCTTTTGTCATGTTTGGTTTAAAGAATTTCAATGCATTGTGTATAGTGTGAAAAAGATAATCCTTTATGCTTTGTTTGCTATTTGTTCAAAGATAAAGTAAAGAGTCTCGGTGAAGATATATTTGTTGAGAGAGAATTATTCAATCAAGTAAAGGATGAGGATGTCATCAATCTCTTCCAAAAAGGCGATCGATATCGTAAGATGGGATATAATCAATCTGCATATCAATAAAAAAGTACTAGTGTATTCTTACTTGATTGGAACATTGTTTTTATATCATTATTATGTTGAGATGTATCTAAAAATTGCTAGTGCCATATTGTTTTGTTCATATATTGAATTTAGACAAAAAAAATGCAATGAATACTCAGTCACTAAATTCTGGAGACGCCACTGTCCGTAGGTGTAAGCATGCAGCAAATATTCCTAGTTATTGCAAGTTTTTCTACACTAATTCAAAACCATAACATTGTAAATCAAAGTATGGTTGAAAGTGACATTTTAACACTAGTAAATAAAACATGCATGAATCTAATTGCAGTTTTGCGGGAATCCACTGCTAATAGAGGTGTGCATCCTATCATACGTCTTCTAAAGTAATGTCGACCTCAGTTGTCTCATTCTCACCACTTGCAGCTCACTTCTTTTATACTTTTGGACCAACAAATTTTATAAAAGTGCATATGCATGGACAATTGATATTTTGTTTTGTCAACTTGACCGTAAAGTCACCATCTAATTACTTCTTGACAATATTTACGGATAGTGTCTTCACCCATGTGGCGAACGACGGTCTAGAAAATCCGTCTTCACCCATCCTAACACCTGGTCCAAGGAGATTATCGCTGTGGTTGCCTACCGATCTCCTTCACATTGTCATTCATTTGCTTCTCACCTCTTTGTTGCATTTTTGAGGTACACATGCCGAATCTCTCAGAAAATAAGCAATGAAATTGTTACAGAAACTTCGTGTAGGTGATAAGGCGAGATGGAGAGGTTGAAGACGATGCCCTAAGCCCAGACACATAAGCATTTCTTAGATCTTTTTCTCCATGGCACACCTCTTATTTAATCATACACTCGCATTGAATTATCGAATGTGACACAAAAGGTCTAGGAGAATACTCTCTTTCCGGAGCAAGCCTGTGCACGAGCGGTTTTCTTGAGCATGATTCGTATGAACTTTTGGGTCGTCTCTCTTCCCCATCCAATGAACACGAGAAGAGAACCTTTCCTTTATTGCGCTTTGCTAAATCGGATATACCTAGACATAAGGCTAGATACATCCGATTTAGCGACCATTAATATGGATCGGAGGGAGTACAAAAAAGAAAAGAAAGAGACCAAAAGCTCAAAAAGGGAAGGAGAGAGGCTAGGACGACAAAAACTCCACTCTCCCACCCACCCACGCCGCTCCACACCCATCGTTTTCACTGCTGCGAGTAAGAAAGAGAGAGGGGAGGAGAAAGGCGAAGCGGCTCACCATCGTCTCGCCCCTTCCGCCCTCCACATACCACTCGGATCCGAAATTCCCAGTCCCGCGTCCGCTCTGCTCGTCGTCGTCGACGGCACGACGACTCCGCATCCAGCGCCTCCTCGCGCCCGGTGGCCGGTGGCCCCGTGTGGGGGTCCCGAGGGAGAGGTGGTGGGATGGACCCTGAGAAGCGCGGCTACAAGTTCCGTATCCTTCTTTTGCTGCTGTTTCGACTCTCTTTTATCGGTTCTACCCCTGTTCTCGATCCGATTTAGCTCACGGGGGGAAGAAGCAACTGTTTCTTGAAGTAATCTGGGCGGGCATTTGCGGCAGCAGTGGTGCTGGGGGAGTAATATTTCCCCCTGTTTCGCAGTTTGTTGAATCGACGGAGTTAGGTTCCGAGAAAAGATTTACCACGTTTATTCTCTGTCTTGGCAATTTATCTACGGGAACGAAGCCGACCATTTCTTGAAGAAACCAAGATAAACATTCAGGGGTTGCAGCTTTTCCCCCTTTTGCCCCAGTCTAGGCCAGCAATGGTTGATTATCACAATGCATTTTGCCTTCGGAGAAACCATAACTAAAGGGATCCTCTAACTGTATAACTGTATCCGGCTATCCGCTCTAGCAAAGAGGAAAAATAGGAGGACAAGAAACTAAATGCTGATATGCTTAGTGTGATCCAGCGGAAGAACGGTTGTTTTCCCCCTTTAGTTTGAGAGGTTATCCGTAAAGTTAAATGACAGCCAATCGTAGTCATGTGGAACTTGCCACTAGTTACTACCTGGGTCTCATTTATTCACGGGTTCCAAAAATGTGGGAATAGGAAAATGTAGGAATTAAATGTCACGATATTTTGAATCTGACGTGAACTGGAAATACAGAAATAATAAATGGAAGTTATTTGGTTGCCTCGCAGAAGACATGGATGTTGTTGAAGGATGAGGTACTTGCCGTAGTTGTCATAGACAAAAAGGAAGTTTTCTTTGGAGTTGCGTGCACTATAGTCCACAGTGAAAATTCTGTTTTCAATACTACACATAAACAAGCTCTGTAGGAAAATTCCTGAGGAATAGAGTTGTTCGAAATTCCCATGATTTTTTTTTTTTGGATCAAATAGGCCATGGAAATGTGTATTGCTCAAACTACTACTCCTTAACTTGCAATTTGAAATTAGAGGAGTTTGTGGCGCATGATGCTGAAGTGAGGTCCTTGGCAATTGGCAAGAAGTCGAGCCGTGTGTTCATTACCGGTGGCAGTGACCGCAAGGTCAACCTGTGGGCCATTGGCAAGCAGACTCCTCTCCTGGTTTGTGGCCTATGAATTTCTTAATGATACTAGAATTCTCTTTGGCTGTTTTAGAATTTTACCCATGTTGAGTTTTTCAATGGGTTTCTATTGTTTGCACAGAGTTTGTCAGGTCACACAAGCTCGGTTGAGTCTGTAGAGTTTGATACGGCAGAGGTGCTTGTGCTTGCTGGCTCATCAAATGGCTCCATCAAGCTCTGGGACTTAGAAGAAGCTAAAGGTATGGTTGGTGCCTATACCAATGCCGAAGAAGAGGGTCATCTATTGATTTTTTTCCCTTGCGTTTTTATGTGTTCATTATCGAACAGTTCTAGAGTACATTATACGGTATCTGCGTGTGTTCAAACCCAAATTTCTATACTTTGATACAAATGGAATCACACTGTCGGAGTAGGGCCAGTTCGCTTTTCTGAGTTGATGTACAGTATACGAACCTTGATCATATATAGGCGCAGGAACCTTGATCATATATAGGCGCAGGAACCTTTGAAATCATTTTCAAAATGTCTTCTGTGATAATGTGAAACATGATTACACTAGTTTTTGTTTTTGGATTACTATCTCAGCTGAGCTAATGTCTTCGACAGCTGCTGAAAGCGTGGCTATCTGTTACCTTTGTACACAGTAAACTTCCTATTAATACTGAGAACTATGCTTTGCTGAAACTGGGCGTCTGATTGCTGTCTTGAACTGAAATGCAGTTGTGCGGTCTCTCACTGGGCATAGATCAAGTTGCACTGCTGTTGAATTCCATCCATTCGGCGAATTTTTTGCATCTGGTTCTTCAGATACAGATCTCAAGATCTGGGATATAAAGAAAAAAGGATGCCTCCATACTTATAAGGGTCACAGAGGAGCAATTACTTCAATCCGATTTACACCTGATGGACGATGGATTGTCACCGGTGGAGAAGATAACATTGTGAAAGTGTGGGATCTGACAGCTGGAAAGCTCCTACATGATTTCAAGTTCCACAGTGGACAAATACGATGCATTGATTTTCATCCTCAAGAATTTTTACTTGCAACAGGTATGGCTTCCTTCCAAATGTTTAAAGGGTTGAGCTACTGGGAGAACATATTTTGTTTTTGTAAAATAATTCATTAAAATTATTATCTGGTATGAGGAATCCCATTTTGTTCGTGTAATAGTTGGAAACATCATCATCATTTTCGTAAAATATGTGCTCTTGTTGGACTGACTTGTAGTAAGTGAAGTTGATGGAAGCTGAAGTATATTCTCAGCCAGTTTACTGTTATTTTCCAGGCTCAGCTGATCGAACTGTGAAGTTTTGGGATCTTGAAACTTTTGAATTGATAGGTTCTGCTGGACCCGAGGTACATGCAATTCCTTCTCTTATATCATGTTAATTTTATGCAACTCAAACTTTGTCATTTGATAAACCATAAGCTATGAGTCCTCAATTGCAAAATTACTTTGCAGGCAATATGCATGGTAACAAGTAGAGTACATGGCCACTATGGCTTATGTTTTGGCATCTACTTTATTCTTTCAAATTTGCACCATAAGAATTCCTTGGAACAAATTTGAGGAAAAGAAATGGTTTTCTATTTAGAATATTTGATGACGACCTATTTTGAACTTGCTTAATCTCGCCTGTGTTTGTTTTTATTCCTCCATAAAAAATGTGCACACACATTTTCCTGTTATGATATCATTTACTTTACGTGGATTTTTCTCTTCCAGAATACTGGTGTACGTTCTACGGTCTTTCATCCAGATGGGAAAACCCTTTTCTGTGGATTGGACCAAAGCTTAAAGGTAGGTCTGATTTTCACGTGTTATATTGATATTATTCGCATGTCACTTGCTGACTGCATGGACATATTTAGGTATTCTCTTGGGAGCCAGTAAGATGCCATGATGCTGTTGACATGGGGTGGAATAATTTAGCCGATCTTAGTATTTATGAAGGAAAACTATTGGGATGTTCGTACCATGAACGGCGTGTTGGTGTTTGGGTTGCTGATATATCGGTGAGTGTCACTCCTTGTATGCAGTATGTACTTTCTTCAGTTCTTTTCTGTCCTAACTTTAATCTCTTGACTCAGCTCATTGCACCCTATGCTCTTGGTGTTATGCCGAAATCAAATTTCTTTGCTGAGCTTGTACATTCTATAGATGATGATAATACTGTCAAAACAAATGGTAGCACTGTAAAGTCCGTCCGTGCTGTAGCAACAGCACATCCAAAAAATCCATACAAAGTCCAGGAATCAGGGATTGGTATGGCTTTAAACCATCAGTATATTTTTCACCCAAGCACTCCATAGTCAATAGTGATGATATCTCTTCTTATTATAGCAGTTGAAAGCGGAGTTCGGGCCTCACATCTAACTCCAACAAGTACAGATAAAATAAGGAAAGATAAGAGCAGCACCATCCCTCGAAGACCTGATTCATCTGTAAAATCATCTACTCCAGTGCGACGTATGAAGCCAGTTGATAGTCCTTCCACCAATCCAAAAACAGCAGAACGGAATTTCGGACAGCGAGACATGCCAGTACTATCTCGTGCCAGGATAGCTAGTAATTCTTCAGCCACCAAAAAGTTTCACCCTAGAGAGTTGGCGGATGTAAAAGATATTTATACTACGACACAGTCTGTTTCCGTGCCCGTTGCTGTACCCAGAGACATTTTAGAGGACAAAGCAGTAGGCAGCGTTAATAGAGGAATTGGAGGCAGAGCTGCACTTCCGGATGATTTTTGCAGTCCAGTTCACTTCAGAAAACTTTTACCTAGTGGCGATACTGGTGATAGTGTCAGCTCAGTTGGATCTATGCTCCCTGAGCCTGATGTTTGCTCAGAGGGTTTGTCTGGCTTAAAGTTCTCCTTTGGACTAACTCCATTCGACAAGAAACATGATTCCGGCGATACAGATAAAGGAAATATAACACAAATAGCAGAAAAGATGGACAGAATAGTGTCATTGGGGCATCCAGTGCAGTCAGATGGTTAGCTCTTTTTTTCTTTGCTCTTAGGCCTTGAAACCCTGTAGTTTTTCTAATTTTGCTGATTAACATTACAATTATTTTCACAGCAGCATTTGAATCACCATGCTCAACGACAGAAACCACCAGGGTCAAATATGTTAGAGGAGGTGCGTGTCTATGTTATTTGATGTTATCAAGGCTGCAGTCTTGCATCCACCCTGAAGCTTGAGTCTACTTGACTTAAGATAGTTTTCTAACGTTATTATTAACTCCTTTTGCAGTGGCTGTGCCATTAGGAAAAACGAAGTCTCTTGTTGAGAGATTTGAAAAGAGAGAGAGCATTGACTGTTCACCTCTAGCTGGCTCTTGCGGTGATCGTACAGCGAGAAGTGACAGCCCTCCCACCAGTTTGGTGTGTACTCATGGTTTCTTACTATAGTTAACTTCATGTTCTTTTACAAACTTCTGTATAATGGTATTAATGAATTCTTAATGTTTAGGTTTTCTTCACCTAGTTACTGCATCGATTCTCAAAATATGAAGCTAAAAAAGATTCTACAAATCCTCACTTGAAAATATGTCCACTTCCAAGATTGCTTTAACCATTCCTACTATCCTGGATTATTTAGTTCTCAGTGAATAATTTCATGCATTTTTTTTCTTATACATGTTATGATACTCTTCCCATCCACAATAATATGGCGGCCTATTTTTGCGTGCTCCAAATTTGACCATCACTAAAATACATGAGAAAAATATCATAAAAATTATATCATTGAAAACCTTCTTTGAATACTAATGCAACGGTATGATTTTACAACACATAACACGCATTTTGTTTGGAGAAAATAATGGTCAAAGTTGAACCTCGCAATACACGTGAGCCATGTAATTGTGGACGGAGTGAGTAATTTAACATTTTAACTCTCAACCCTTAGTCCCAAGTCCTGACTAGTTATTTGGAGGTAGAATATGAAGGATATTCTGAAACCACATATAAGATGTATGGGGACAGTCATTATTTAGTGCTTTCTGGACTTAAAACATGGCGGTATGCTGTTGGAAGACTGCGGTAATTGTATTTTCAGAAACTGTATACAGAATACAGGTCAATCAAATATGAATATACCAATGCTCTATTTTTATTATTTGTGCTCTATAGTGTGTGCCATTGTTTTGGATGTTCAGCTTATTTGGTTTGCGGTGATTGTAATTGACAGGCAGAACCAAGTCAGACATATGAAAGAGACTTGTCAACAGTGGACGAGGTGATGACCCCAGTCGATTTGGTGCAGAACCACGATGAATTCATAAATCTTCTGAAATCTCGGTTGACAAAGCTAGAGGTGATCCTTCTGTTCTTTATTTGCTGACTATGTTTCTTACTAGCTCGGGGAATTTACACCCAACAATGGGATGCATGATCTTGGGTATCTCTTCTAGTTTATTTGATACTGCAACATGTAGGTGGCAGACTAACCTTTATTTACTACCTGCGAACAAGTTCTTCAATATTCTTTTAAGAACTTTAGCTGATACCCTTGGGACTAGAGAAATGATTTGTATGTTATTCCTAGGACCAACAAAGATGAAACATGGCTTGACATATCGATGCAGGTTACACAGAAATCGAAACACATACCTTGTTCTAGAGAAATTCACACTATCAGGCGAATTCCTTGTACTGGAGATGTGGTGAAATTGGCTCTTGCTCTTTCTGTTGGCTTTTCAGTGCAATCAGAAAAATTAATATTAATATGTGCCTATATATATATATATTTATTTTGATATTTACCAATGGTTCAGCGACATCTCGTAAAACGTAGTCTGTTATCCTTCACTGCAAGGCCTGCGTTTTGAATGTAAATGTTCCTCTAAACTATAGTTGATCAGCCAAAAGACCAAAGTCTGCTATTTGTGATAGATCCTTATAGTATTAACGCTAATGTGTTCAGATGATGCGGCATGTCTTTAGCCAGAATGGTATCAAAGGAGCAATTGCTGCTGTGGCAAAATTGCCTGATATTGCGGTAAATTTTTCTTGAGATTTATGATGGTTGTACATCATGTTCTTCAAATTATATGTCAGCTACTAATGGTTGAGTTTGTACAGGTTCAAGCTGACGTTGTTAGTACTCTCAAGGGAAAACTTGGTCTTTTCAATCTAGATATTTTCTCAAGCTTTCTGCCTGTTCTCGCCGGGTTACTGAACAGCAAAACTGAAAGGTAATACATATCAGATGTGAATTTCATTGTATGCTGGCTTTTAGTGGAGTGTGGTATCTGCAGTAGGAAATAGCAACACAGATGCAGATGAACCCATGCATGCCGAAGAGGATGCTGATGCATTCAACTACTTTTGTATCTTCGTGCAAGTCTGTTCAATTGAAACAGATGCTCATTAAATGTTTATTCAGAATCGTATAATTATCCTGCCAATCTGCGATTCGTGAATGAGTGAATCATGCACATATTGGCATCCTACAGTACAAAGATGATTAGTTTAGTGGTGACTATTATGTCTTATAGTTACTTTGTCTAAAATTTGCAGGCACAATATTGTTTCTTTGGAACTATTATTGGATCTTATAAAGATTTTTGGGCCTGTTATCCATTCAACATTGTCGGCTAGTTCAGCTGTTGGAGTAGATATTCAAGCTGAACAGAGGTATGCTCTCACTAACTTCACTCAGGGAATGGAGCTGGGTGTTGTTAAAACGAGGTGGTTCCAAGAGTTGCGTGTTGCTACAAGGAACCCAGTGTGAACTTATCATTTTGGCAAAACTGTTGTCCTAAAGCAAACAGCGTAGTTACTTCAGTCATCCGTAGCATATTACCCTAGCCGGGGCCTAGATGTGTTTTAAAGATAAGCATGGCGCCAGTGACCAATTCCTCTGATTACATGCAGGTTGCAGCGTTGCACCCGGTGTTTTAACCATCTGCAGAAGATATTGCAAGCTCTACAACCGTTGATGATGTAATCCCTGAACTCCCCGCCAGTTGTTTTTCATGCATATTCTTCTACTCCTCTGTGTAGCACTGCAACTTGAGAAGGATGCGCCACTATCGGCAACAACCGTATCTGACACTCCGCAATTTCTTTTCTCTTGTTGTATTGGCACAGGCGGGGTGGTCAATCGGCGCAACTTGCTCAAGAACTAAACATGTCCTTGCAAAACCTGGTGGTGTTCTGAAATTAGCTGCAAGTTTGTCCATACGGCAGAGCGATACTGTCAGAGTAGATACGATTCTTTTTTGGGCACAAGAGGGAAACCGCCACAGGCGAGTTAGCTCCGTTGTCGTCGTAGGTCTTGGCCTGTCCTGGATCCGGAATCTGTTGTTCCTTGTTGTACATGTGAGCTTGGCTGTTCGTCAGTCTGTAATTAACCCCCATTTTACTGTATGGAGAGCTTCGGAGTCGGGACGAGGGAGTCGAAATGAATGGAGAGAAAACGCGTGCTAGTTAGTTTTATGTCTGTTGGTCTTAACTTTCTGTGGTGTTCGTTCGTTCGTTCATTTTTCCCATCAGCCGGGTGGTTGAAGTCCTGAGGAGTTGAAGGGAAACAAACTTGTTTCCTACGGAGTTTGGTACGGTTTTGGATGTTTGACCCAGCCTTTGTTTTAACGCGCACCAGCTGGTTGCCAAGGACCGCTCATTTGAATATTTCCTAAAAAATGTGAATCCATCCTTCGCTGCTAAGAAAACGATCTTTTGCAGTCTATGACCAGTTGGCTGTTTGTTTCTCGTGGTGTTCGTCGATTCCTTTTCATGTCTAGATGGCGATTTCCTGGTTTGGTTGCGACTAGTCAGTTCTGGCAAAAATGCCACTAATACTCTCTTTTTTAAAAATTCCTTCACATTTGTCTTTTCAAAATGTTTGGAAGCTCTACTTTTTGTAAGGATTTGCTATTAGCCCTATCGAATGCTCCGTTCAGTTCATGGATGCTATGCCAGGACAAATCTGTCTTCCATGGGAGAACTTCAATTTCCTTCCTTATCCTTAACAAAACAAACTTTAGTCCTTGCCTTGCGGGCCCACCTGTCGGCCACAAGAGCAGCACGCGCAAAGACCACGGCAGTCAGATTTGCGCAGCAGGTGTGGGCAGTACTAAACCAAAGCCCCTTCAACAAATCCACATTCCAAACCCACCGTGTCACGGAAATAACACCGACTAGAAAAGGCGGAAGTCCAAAAAGCAGTTGGTCGCCTCGCCACCGCCGCGTTGGACTTCTCCTCCCTTTTCCTTCGTCTCGCCGGAGAACCCGCCGCAGCAGTCACAGCCGCCGCCCCGCCTCTGGAACACGAAGAGTACGGAGGTGGCCATGGCGGGGAGATACGACCGCAACCCCTTCGACGAGGACGACGTCAACCCCTTCGCCGTGAGTTGAATAGTTAATTTTTAGCTGGCTCCTGGTACCCCGCACAGCGCCTCGCCGCGCCGCAGTTCGTCTAGTCTTCTAGTAGTATAAGCTTATTCCCTGGACTGCGTAGATGTCGAATTAGTTTGGATCGCCGTTGGAATTTGTTTTTGCTGGTTTCTGGCTGTGACGCCTCTTTCGCTCCCTGCCGTGCTCTGGACGCTTGGATGGATCTGGTCGAGTTGCTGGTGCTAGGGCTAGAGCCTAGAGGGGAATTCTTTGGATGGATGCCTATGTCTGCGTGCTCTGTTCTGCTGATCGATCTCGAGTAAAATTGGTTGAAAGTCCTATTCTCTTCTGTATTTTTTTTTTCATGGGCTTCTCGAAGGAGAAATGATGACCACCACCTAGACCGGGATAAACTTTGAAATTGTCGTCTAATTACAGTTATGCAGTTTAGTATACATGTGCAATACTTTGAAAGTAGCCGATTTGCTCTTCAAGTTATTTAACATCATACGGCAGAATGGAATGCCTCCCGCCTTTTTGGTCAAGATCGTCCTTAACATAAGGGGATTTAAGACTGTATTAGTACTAGTATCATTTATTGTAAATACTGGTAATTGGTAGTCACAATTTGGCCTGTGTGCATGTATCTGTAGCATGCTGCCGCACGCGTTCCAATTAAGACAAGGAACATTTTCTATTCTTCCAATTTCGGATTTGTTGTGCCAGCTATCATGGATAAGGATGATTGAGTTGTGCATAAGCTTATAATTGGGCCGTATTTTCTGTAACTATTGTTTGGTTGATTTTCCAAGTGTGTCATGTTCTACAGGGAGGGGGCGTACCTCCGGCTTCTAATTCTCGGATGCCACCTCTTCCGCATGAACCTGCCGGATTCTATAATGACCGTGGTGCTACGGTGGACATCCCTCTTGGTTCATCCAAGGTACATGTGTCTCCATTTTTTTTTTTTGTGAAAATACATGTGCCTCCATTGACCTTGTTAATTTTGTGCTCCACTTAGCAAGGGGTGCTTATTGAAAGGCCACACAGGATGCAACTGACCAGTGATCATGGTCACAATATTTTTTGTTAGATACCACTGATATTGAAATTGATTACAGATGTTTTTCATTCCATGTCATTGATTACTTATGCTGCGTATTCGTATGCTATATTCAAATGTAGGACTTAAAGCAAAAGGAGAAAGAACTGCAGTCGAAGGAGGCTGAACTTAATAAAAGGGAAAGAGTATGTGCCTATTGCTTGAAACTTGAAATTCTTCCTTTATACTTACATCACATGCTATCCTATATTTAGTTTGAGTTTTTGCTTCATTCAAACCATGGATTTATGATTCAAAATTCGGTCCCAGTGCATTCAATGGTCAATTTTTGCTCTTCTACAAGTAAAGTTCTCCTGGATGATATTAAGTGAAGCTCCCAGATGTTGTCAAATCATTGTGCTTGGATATGTAGATGTACATATCAAAACAGAAGTCTGGCCTTTCCTTGTGCAGAGTTGTTGAAGTAGTAACCATGATGTAGTATGGAACCAGAAGTCTGCACTGCTCTAAGCATTGATCGAATCATTGACAGTGCATCTTTAGTTCGAAATCTACGCCGACAATTACAAGCCTATGAGGCGAAGCATATAAACTGGCTATTGTTACCAGAAAATTTCATATAGTTATCTCTTCATTAATTCAGACAATCAGACTATAAAAATCTCAACATGCATGTAATATGCTGAATAAAAAGTTAGCTGAGTTTTACTCAGTCACTAAAATCTTGCCTCGACAATGTCACACGCTATTGAAACAGCCTAGATGTGTTCACAAGCATGTTCTCGCATTTCCATCTTCAAATGTTCTACCTGATTTTATGTTCTCCTGAAACCAGGAATTGAAAAGAAGGGAAGAAGCTGCAGCTAGAGGTATAATTCCTTCTATGAGTAGATGTCGTTAATTTTTCTGTATTTGTAGCAATGATTGGAAAGAGGCGGCGGGCCAGATATTGACCCAACCGATTAACGAGGAAAATTATCTGGAAACTTCTGGCATTCAACTTGAATTTAGACCTTGAATGATTTAGAAAGGCTATTTCAGCTAATTTGGTTCTTGCTGTTGCTGTTACAATTCAATTTTTTTATTACCCCTGCCTTTCAAAGTCATACTACCTTCTTTGTCACTTGCAGCTGGTATTGTCATTGAAACCAAAAACTGGCCTCCATTTATGCCCATCATCCATCATGACATTTCAAATGAGATACCAATCCACCTACAAAGGATGCAGTACCTTGCATTTTGTTCACTATTGGGTAAGTATTGGTTCTTTCATTGACTCCCCCTTCCCCTCTTGTGGTAACATACAGAGCAAAATACTTGGCTAAACCATCATTTTGTAGATCTTTACTTTCTTCAAGTATAGCAAACACTATTCTTACCGAGTTCCTCACATTCACACACTGCCAAGTATTGAACTTACTTTCCGCGAATAATGTGATTGCCACATTATCTCCTAGAGTGTGAATCTGACAGTATTGATACGAGAAAACAGAATGATATTTCAAGACGATTTTGGTTTCAACAAACTTCTTGTAAGTTAGCAATTTGTACTTCCTAGGAATAGGACTATTAACAAATTTGTAACCAATGCTTTGTTGACAAAATATAGTTCTTAGTAAGGTAAACATGATTACTTCCTACTCTTCTACGGGGTTGGGCTTGAAGCCTTGAATCTCCCAATGTTATAAAAAAAATACCCAGCAAATGCTAGTAATCATTTAGTGGTGATCCCAGATGATTTATTAAAATTGAGAGAGAGATAGACTCCATCAAGGCGCTAATTTTTGCGAACTTTGATGCCATTCAGGTTTGACGCTGTGTCTTTTTTGGAACATCATCGCAACTACAGCGGCATGGATTAAAGGGGGAGGTATGGCTGAGTAATGCATTTTGTTGTTTACGTCTTGTTGAGTAACTGCTATGTTCACTTAAAACAAATCCACCTGTTCCTTTGATAGGTGTGGTCATCTGGTTGCTAGCCCTCATCTACTTCATCTCTGGTGTCCCTGGGGCCTATGTGTTATGGTACCGACCACTTTATAATGCCATGAGGTTGTGCCTATGCTTCCTGTTTGTTGTTTATATAAATAGGGTCTTATGTTTTGTGCCTTATACCACGGAGATGCATGTTGCAGGACTGAAAGCGCTTTGAAGTTCGGATGGTTTTTTCTGATGTACTTGGTAATATTCTACCGTCTAATATTACTATTCTAGACATATATTGCTGATATTCCATTCATTGCTAATGATCTTCCCCTTCCAGATCCATATAGTATTCTGTGTCTGGTCAGCTGTTTCTCCCCCATTCCCTTTCAAAGGAAAATCTTTTACGTAAGTGTTACATCTATCACAAGACTCCTTCTGCTTGTGTCATGCATAAGTCAATTAGTTCTTTGAGGTTAAGCAGCAAAGTTGGGATGCACTGAGTTCATCTTAAAATGAATTTTGAGAGTGCCGTTAATTCTTCACTAGTCTTAGCATATGCTTCTATATTTGCCGATCAAAGGTACTGCTACCAAAACTGTGGTGGACTGTTTTACATTTCCATGATTGTTAGGTGGTGTTCCAATTTCTTTAGGGTACCTGGACCAGTTCTGTTGCTGCTCTAAACTGTTTGTTAAATCTTCGATACTCGGATATCATCTCCTCGTATCTTCAACCCGTTTAAATTATCTAACTTTTAAATTGCCTGTCTTTCTGATTTTACAGTGGGTTTTTGCCGGCAATTGATGTCATAGGCAGCAATGTTATTGTGGGGGTAAGTATTCACCTCCTGAACTTACTACTGGTCTAATTCGAGTTGATTTGTCATGGTTTCACAAGATGCCCTGCAAAGTGTTGAGATATCAGGATCCTTATCTAGCAGAACCCAATATTTGCATTTTTAGCAGATCGATAGCATCAGTTGTTAGAAGTTCTTGATATTACGCTTTTCTGGGCGCTTGATGAAGCATCTTTCATGTAGTAGTTGACTAGTCACTTAATTGTTTCACACTTTCCTTTGGCAGATATTTTACTTCGTTGGATTTGGACTGTTCTGCCTTGAATCACTGCTCAGCATTGTCGTCATCAGGTGCGTATTTGTTGTCCCTTTTTGTTCCCTCTCCCGAGAGAGAGATTGTCATTCTGAACTTGGTCATTTGAAATGCAGCAAGTATACATGTACTTCCGTGGAAGTGGAAAAGCTGCAGAGATGAGACAAGAGGCAGCACGCGGTGCTATGCGAAATGCCTTCTGAGAGAGCGGTGTTGATGAATTGAAGAGAAGAGGGTGTGCCAGTCGGTGATGGCATCTTGTATATCCCTATCTATACACATATCTCTGCGTCGCCGAGAGTACTTGTAGCCAAGGATATCTTCTTGCGTCCTGTAATATATACAGTGCTTATTCTTACCTAGGTCCAGATGTGCTTATAGGTAGCTTAATCTCTTGGGAATAGATTTGCCTACATGTTTTTTTCTCTCTGTGAGGACTTGCCTACAGCAACTTCCAAGATCACAATTCTGACGAGCTTGATTATTCTTTCATGCAATATAAGTAATATATGTGAAGTTACTGCTTGATCGTGTTAATACTATTTTACTGTCCCATGTAAAGCTGAAGAGCCTTATTGCATTACACAATACGTATATATCTAGTCCACTATAGCCAGGAAAGCTGATCGAAAGCCTAGCATGAAATTTAGAATGAAAGAACTAATACCAATTAAAATAAATGGAAGAACTAGCTCTTAAAACAAATGAAACGGAAGGATAAAAATCTAAAGCTGAGATTTCATACTTTTGGCGCCTCTATTTGCCGCTCATGGTAGGCTGTGCATGCTGCACCTTGGCCCCGAATCCGCACTTCCTGCTGAGCATGCTCCATGACCTCCTGGGCTTTCCGAGCCGACGGATCTCCTGCTTCATGCTCATGCACTCCTTCTCCAGCTCCGACACCCTCGCCTTCACGTCGGTGATGCCCTCGCCCCCCTTGCCATCGGACGTGACGACCACGGCCTCGTCCTGGCCGCTGTCTGCCACGTTGCTGCCCTTGGGGACGATGGCGCCGGCGTTGTTGCCCGGGTGGTGCGGGTGCGCGCCGTCGTTGCCGGCGTTGTCGGACACGAAGAACCACCCGGCGATGGAGGTGCGGAGGCGGAGCTGCTCGAAGAAGAGCACCTGCACCACCACCCGCAGCGGCAGGCGCTCGTTCTGCGCCGCGTGCGTGCACGCCTCCAGCGACAGCTTCTGGCAGTTCATCAGCCGGCACAGCTGCTCCCGCTCCGACTCTGACAGCCACGGGTGCGACTACAGACAGGTGAACGTGTTAATTCGTCACCAAAAACAGAAAGTGAAATGCAGCAAATTGATCGTGTCTGTCAGGGTGCCACCTTGAGGTATATGTCCATAGCGCGGTAGATGCCGTCGTCGACGGTCCGCGCGTAGTCCGGCACGACGGCCGCGAGCGCCTGGAACTTGGGCAGCTTTAGGTTGGCGTCAGGCGCCACCTCCGCGAGGTACCCGTCCATGAGCTTGCCCACCATGGCGACCGGAGACACGGCGGGCGGCGTGCCCGCGACCTGCATGGGCGCCCCCAGTCCCAGCTGGCTTCCCTGATCATCCACCGCCAGAGCAGCCGGTGACGTGTATCCGGTGCCCAGCCCTCCGTCTATGGACGACATGAAGTAGTCCAGTATCCTCTGCACGCAGTCGATGTCGTACAGCGTCTCCACGGTGTAGCCGAGGTTGGGCACGAGCAGGTCCTCGAGGCACGCGTCCTCCAGCTGCGCGCCGATGCGCCGCTCCAGGTTCTCACGGCACAGCGGGCTGGCGTGCAGGAGCATCGCGGTGCGGAGCAGGCCCGAGCAGGAACCTGGTGGACGCCACGCCCTTCTTCGCCGGCAGCAGCGCCACGATCTCCTCCAGGAAGTACCTCTGGTCGCCCTCCGACACGCCGCCGCTGGAGGCGCGCGGGGTCACGCTGCGGCTTCCGGCGTTGCTGGTGGCGTTGCTGAAGCTGGCGTTGCGCTTGAGGCCCGGAAGGAGCCGCCCCGCGTAGAACATGATGGCGCCCGCGATGCTCTCGGCGCGCATGCTCTTGGCCTCCATCGCCTGGATCAGACGCTTGAACATGGGCAGGCTCAGGAACGACACGTCCTCGTACCACCAGTCCATGGCGGAGGACGCGCCGCGCGGCGTGTCGCCCGTGCCGATGCCGTTCCAGAGCGCGTCCCTGTCGAGGCTGGCGTTCTTGTGCGGCGCGGCCCCGTGGGTGGACCAGGCGGCGGCGTCGGAGGCGCAGGCCTTGGAGGCGAGCGCGGTGATGCAGCGGGAGACGATGTGGAGGTCCTCGGCGGTGGGGAGCACGCCCTCGCAGGTCTCCAGCGCCTTGATGCAGTCCTTCCAGTTGGCGAGCACGTCGGAGAGGAACGACTCCGCCTGCGTGATGAGGTTGCCATCCGCGTAGTCGTCCGTCATGCCCAGGTACTCGGCGGCGCACCGGAGGCTCACAACGTTGAGCGCGTTGAGCTCGATCTTGACGTCGTAGCAGAAGCGAGCCGCCAACTCGAACGCCTTGGCGCCGCCCGGGATGTCGTCCAGCTGCAGCGTGCACATGCCGCCGTCGTCCGACTCCGGATGGTACTCGCTGATCAGACGCTGCAGCACGCCGCTCCGGCTCAGCAGCGGGAACTGCAGGCCGACAAACCATCAGCTCGGAAGTTCAGTTGATCAGTGCGACAGTGTAACGGTGATTTAGAGAACAGAGCTCAACTGCATGCTAACCTTGTGGAGGTAAAAGGACATCTCTCCTACCTCGACGACAACATCGCTGTCAAGCTCGGTCATGGATCTCCTGGGGAAAGGTTCAGATGGTACGTGTAAAAACATCGGGATTATTACATAGCGATTCTGAAGTCGAAAATGAAAGTATCTTCAAACAGAGTGACGTAACATTGAGGAACACGTTAAAACCGCAGAAACACATAAATCACCCAAATTCCAAAACAACAGACAGCCCTGAAGCCGTCTCTGCTGAGAAGTGGTCTGAATTTTTTTTTTTTCAATAGGCAACATGCACTGTCCATACGCTGAATTTAATCGAGTCTACGAGATGTGTTTCTATCAGTGCCCGCTATCTTCACTTAATGAATTATTTGGGTAACAAAATGGAAAAGATATAAAAAAAACACATGGATCTAACGATAATGTAATTGTAAAACAAGAAAAACTCATGACGATCACACAGAAATTGTCGTTTGGACAGAACACATGAAAAAAAAAACACTACTCCCAAGCTTTGTGCGAACGAGTGAGAAAAGGCGGTTGAATAATTCTCATGGAGGGGAGTTGGAGGCTATTCCTGCAGAATTTGGTTCATCATACATACGATCCAAAAAATTTAGGTAGGATATTTGTGATCAAAACTGATATGTAGTTGTAATAACATCTTATATTATGGGACGTAGAGAGTACGTTTTAATGAAGAAAAAAAAACGATACAGAAAGGTAGACCAAAACATCTCTTTAACTAAATTGAAGCAAAATGACTATGCTTTGTGAATTGTGACGTGGAATGGACAAGGGGAACGCGGATTCAAATCATTCAATCGTTCGTAGATCGAGAAACATCCAAATGTTCACAGCCAGTTAACTACAGTACTATAGTATGAATCGACACATTGTATGTAAAAGGAAAGTCGAAATGTAGATAATTAACCATGTGAGGCCTTCGAGGACGAATATATCCGGCTTGGAACCCAGCTTCATGGTCACCATCGTCTTGTCGCAGGATTATTGTACCACCAAGCCAGATGATCTGCACGTCCCTCGCACTGAAGGAGAGAGGGTCTCCGTTAGTTTAGTGGATCTGAACCATGCTGAGGGGGAGAGGGCCTCTGTTTATGTTTACTGGATCTGAAGGTGCGGTACTTTTTGGAGGAAACGGAAGCCGAGGGAAGGAGGCGAGCAGGGATTTATTGAGAGAGGAGATAGCTGAGGTGGCGCGCGCGCAGGCAAAGGTGCGAGAAGGAAAGATGCATGCATGGACATGGACGAAACAGTTCAAAGGTTGGCCCTGGTCCAAAGGGGAGAGGCATCAGCGGGCCCTACCGTTTCCTCTTCATCACTTGCCAGTCTGCATGGAGGAGACATGTAACTTGGGGGGGGGGGGGGGGGGGGGGGGGGGGGGGGTTGCTCAGCTCGGGATGTCGCGACACGAGAGGGGCTCTCGCGACACGCGAGGCGACTGCCTGGGCGGGCCGTCTCCGTCGAGTCGCCGGAGTCTACGAGCGCTCCGCCGCGCGGCCGGAGACGAAGGTGCCCCGCGGGTGGGGTCGCCGGGGTTCTTTGACGTGTTGCCCGATCTTGAAGACGAGGAGTGGGACTCCTCGAGCAGTGAAGGCGTGCTGTCCCCGAGGGTGGGGCCGGTGGCGCCATGTCTTGGCGACTTCCTCCCACGGGCGATGAGCCCGGGGGGCGAGCCGGTAGGGGCTGGCTCGCTGGTGCCTCCTCCGCGCGTGCCGTCCGTGCTCTCCTCGTGGGTGGAGTTTCCTCCCCCGCGCGCCTCACCGGGGGTGGTCGAGGCACCGTCCGCGCCGCTGAGGGTGGCCTCGCCTGCGCCACCGTGCTCGGGGTCGGTGCAGGTTGGGGCGGTCGTGATCCCCTTGTCGCCTGTGCGCCCGCCAGATCCAGATCTGAATGCGCGGATGACGACGACCGCGGATGGGCCGCATCCAGTGGGCCCCGGCCTGGTGGCCCAGGACCAACGCGGATCTCCACCTCGCTCCGCTGACGCGTGGGTTCCACCTCCCGTGGGTGGGCTGGATGGCGCTTCCGAGGCCTCTTGGCCCACTAACAGCTCAGCCTGGGAGGCTCCCCCGATACTTAAGTGGTTCTGGGTCGCTAAGGGTTCCAGTGCTCCCACTTCATTAGGGTTTCCTGCTAGCCACGAAGACATCCGCCGCCACCTCGCACGCTCCGCTCGACGCCGCCGCTGTCGCTCCCGCTTCTCCCCTCGCCCTTCCCCCATGGCGGGCCGCGAAGACCCGCGCCGCAAGCGCTCCTTCGACGAGTTTGCGGGCGGAGGCGACCGGAGAGAGCTCAACGCCCGCCTCGCGAGGGAACAAGAAGAGAATCGCCGGATCCAGCGCGACCGCGACCGCCGCGATGTCCAAGGCCGCGACCGCCGCGATGAACAAGGGCGCAACCGCCAACCTCCTCTTGCGGACCCGTACCCACGAGGGCGTGAGTACGGCCGGGGAGGGGGTCCAAGATCCCTCCTACGCCCGCCCCCTTCTCGGATCTCTGCGGACTCATCAGGATCAGGTGCGATTTCCGCGGTGGAGGCTGGGGCCCTTCCACCGCCGCCGGACTTGTCAAAAGTTACATGCTACAATTGCGGCCAGCAAGGGCACCTGCAGGCGGGCTGCACGGGGGCCCCCTTCTGCGTGAAGTGCAAGTCCACCGGCCACCTCTCGGCCATGTGCGTGGTCGGGGCGGTCCGCAAGGAGGTATTTTGGGCATGTTTTGGGCGCGATGGAGTAGGGTTCATGTGTCTGGAAGTCCCCGAGGAGGAAATGGTCCAGGCACCACCCAACTCGGCTACGCTCTTTGTCGATGGACCGGAGCTCTCGGTGGACCAAGTGGAGGCGGAGTTCAAGGAACTCGTTGATGAGAACTGGCCGTGGCAAGTGAAGATGCTCTCGGAATCCGATTTCTCACTGGTTTTCCCGTCTAAAGAGAGCCTACGCATGGCTATCCGGGGGGGGGGTGGCCTGCGTCTTCCGATCTCGAAGGCCCGCGCTCTGGTGATGGAGGGCTCCATCGACGAACACGCTACGGAGGTGCTAACCCAGGGGTGGTATAAGATGTTCGATGTGCCTCCCCCCTACCGCACGGCCCCTCGCATGCTGGTTGGGGCGCGTCCGGTGGGTTGGCCCGTGGAGGTGGACGCCGCCTCCCTTGAGGACGAAGATGGCCCCGTCCGGATGAAAATCGGTGCGCGGGTGGGTACGCCCGTCATCGAACACTTCCTGCTCACGGTTAATGGACAAGGCTTTAAGGTGCGGGTTGAATCGGAGAAGCCACCGAACGCCGACGCGGCCGATTCCCCACCTCCACCCCCCTCCAAGAAGAAGGACTTTGACGCTGACGCCGATCTCGGTGACGGATCCTCGGAGCAGGAGATGGACAATGACAAGAATTGGAGGCGTGGTAGTAGAGAGAAGAACAAGACCACCCCGGCTCATCCCAAGGGTGGGAAGGGCGGGGAGGGCGTCCAGGCGTCCGCGGCGGTTCTTTCTCTCCCGCACAAGGCGGCCTCGGCTCCTCCCATTGACCAGTACGGGTCTTTCCTGGCCTGGAAGACTGCCGCTCCCGCCTTCATGGGGCTTGGCGTCCCCCCGTTCCACGCACAATGGAGGGAGGGTCCTCCATCTCGGTGGATGGGCACCCTCCGCCTTCCCCCTCGCTGACCCTCGACACCGGCCTCCCTCTCGGCGCAAGCAAGGCCCCTGCCCCTACACCTTCGTCCAAGAACGCCGAGCATGCCCTGATGCGTGAACGCGAACGTCGCATCAAGTCCAACGCGGACAGACCAGCAAGGGTGTTGGCCGACGCGCTGGCCTCCTTTCCACAACCGGACTTCTCCGACGAATCGTCCCTCCCTCTGGCGCCAGGAGTCATCCCCGAGCTGTCTTCTTCCGTGGCCCGTGCGCCGCGCAGTAGGGCGGTTCCGGTCCTCACGATCCGCAAGAGCGCCCCTGGCGAAGGCGCCACGGAGGTCCCCGTCCTTGACCGTGCCGTGGCGCGCAAGGCCAAGCAGGCGGCGACCAGCCCAGCTTCCACGCCAACAACCAAGACCCCTAGGGTCCCGAACACCGCAAGTACGCCCCCCTCTCCGCCTTCTCGGTTCTCGATTCCTTTTCGGATGAACACCTTCTCTCCGTGGCACGGGATAGTTGCATTGTTTTCCTACCTGAAATGGGTACTGCTCTGGAGTCCCTATCCGTGATCCGTGCTGCTGAGAATGCACAAGCCGAGCTAGCCCTGGCTCGCGAAAAACTAGCTATGCCGACGACAGCCATCCCCTCCTCTGAAGCGGTTGACGGGACGACGACTACCACTCCCAGCCTGTGCGAAACAACCGGGACTTTGGACCAAACTGAAGGGATGGAAGTGTCCATCCCGACAGCGGTTCCCCTCCAAGAAGTCCAGTGCCCTCCTGCAAGCAGCAGTGGCCCGATTACAAGGCGCAGGGGCGCCTTGTTAAAATCATTAGCCCCTCCTAAGAAGCCCTACACCCGCCAAGCACGGGCTAAAGCTGCGGTGTCTTAATGCGGTGCCTTTTTCTTCATATTCGCGGTTTCGCCGTTAGGGGGCGGCGAACCCTGCTGAAAGAATTCCTCCGTGCCCATCACATCGACGCGGTTTGTTTCCAAGAAACGATGAAAAGCGACTTCACCGATTTTGACCTCCGGAGCCTTGAAAGTGGGGAGAAGTTTTTCTGGATTTGGCTCCCGGCTAGTGGTCATTCAGGGGGAATGCTCCTTGGGGTCAAAGATAGTGTTCTGGACGTGGGGTCCATGGACCATGGGCAATTCTTCCTTAGCCTTCTGCTGTCCCACCGCCCGTCGGGTAGGAAGTTCGAGTTCATAGGGGTTTATGGACCGGCGGATCACTCCAGATCCCCTATCTTTCTAGATGAGATCTCGGCCAAGGTGGCCAGTTGCTCGCACCCTATCATCATGGGGGAGACTTTAACCTGATTCGGCGTCCCGAAGATAAGAACAACTCCAATGTGTCGTGGTCACGCATGCAGCTCTTCAACTCTCACATTGCGTCTTGGGGGATGCGGGAGATCCCCCGCGCTGGGGCGCGTTACACTTGGACCAACAAGCGCCTCAACCCTGTCCGTTGCGTCCTGGATAGGGTGTTTATGTCCATCGCGCTCGACGCGGTGATTCCGCTCACCATGGTGGTGGCGGAAACTAGTTTAGGCTCCAATCACACGCCGATTATCCTAGACACGGGGGAAGGCTCCCCCATTCGCAGTAACAGATTCTTTTTCGAAGCCGGGTGGTTCGAGCTACCGGCCTTTAGGGATCTGTTGCTATCCTCTTGGGACAAGCTGAGTGCTGTCGTCCGGGGAAGAGACATCGTGGACTGGTGGCAGTTCATGAGTGGTGGCCTTAGACAAAAACTCCGGGGGTGGAGCCGCAACTTAGGCAAGGAGGCGAGGGATAAAAAAACGACTCTTCTCGCTAGCATCCAACAACTGGACCTGAAGGCTGACTCAGCGGGTCTTGAGGATGAGGAATGGGCGTTCCGCTACCACCTTGAGGACCAGCTCTTCAACATTTACAAGTTGGAAGAGGAGTATTGGCGGCAACGCGGCAGAATTAGATGGGCGCTCCAGGGGGATGCGAACACGGCCTATTTTCACGCGGTTGCTAACGGGAAGCGCCGGAGCTGCAACATTTACGCCCTCAAGACGGCTAGCGGGGTGATCACCGCTCCTCAAGAGCTTCAAGACCACATTTATGGTTTCTACAAGGACCTGATGGGATCGTCCCTTCCCAGGCGCTGTGGCTTAGCTCGTAACACTTGGGGCCCCCTTGGCCAAGTCTCGGCTGAAGAAAATCTGTCCCTAGCCATTACCTATACCGAACTAGAGCTCGAGGAGATTGTCATGAGTCTGAAAACGGAAACCGCCCCGGGGCCGGACGGTTTTACGGTAACTTTCTTCAAAAGGTGTTGGCCGTTGGTGAAACACGGCACGCTTCATATCCTCAATGATTTTATCCTAGGGAGGATAGACATTTCGCGACTCAATTTTGGGGTGATGTCGCTGATCCCGAAGGCTCAGGGGGCTGATAAGATCGCGCAGTTCCGCCCAATTGCCCTCATAAACGTCATCTTCAAGATTGTTTCCAAAGCCATGGCCTCGCGCCTTGACCCGATAGCCCACCGTACCATCATCCCGAACCAAACAACATTTATTAAGGGGCGCTTCATTCTGGAGGGAGCGCTGGCTTTGCATGAGATAGTTCACGAAATCAAAAGTAAAAAAGCTAGGGGGAGTTTTACTTAAGCTTGATTTTGAGAAAGCATATGACAGGGTCAACTGGGAGTTCTTGCTAGAGGTCCTTCGTCGGAAGGGTTTTGACGCTGGCTTCATTCAAAGGATTTCACAGCTCGTGTCCGGCGGACAGACGGCGATCTCCATCAATGGGGAAATGGGGCCGTTTTTCCGCAACCGACGTGGAGTGCGTCAGGGAGACCCTCGTTCGCCGCTCCTCTTCAACTATGTGGTAGAGGGGTTATCCGCTATTATTTCGGCTGCTTGCACCGCGGGTCACATCAGTGGGGTGGTTCCCCATCTTGTGCCTGGTAGCATCTCCCACCTCCAGTATGCGGATGATACTATAATTTTGATCCAAAACACACCCCAGGGGATCGCCCATCTGAAATTCCTTCTTATGTGCTTCGAGGAGATGTCGGGACTCAAGATCAATTACCACAAGAGCGAAGTCTTCATCTTCGACCAAACCCACGAGGCCCATATTGGGGTGGCCAGACAACTGAACTGCAAGCTGGGTACGCTGCCGTTCATTTATTTGGGCCTTCCGATTGCCGATAGGAAACTAACCATAGAACAGTGGTCCTTCTTGGTGCAAAAATTGGCAGATAGAGTCGAACCCTGGATAGGTCGGTTCCTCTCCTCCGGGGGCAGATTAATTCTCTCCAATTCTTGCTTAGCGAGTCTGCCTACCCATGGGCCTCTTCCTCCTTCTCGAAGGGGTCCACGCCCAGCTTGATTCTCATAGGGCCAAGTTCTTTTGGGAAGGAGCTGGCCCTAAGCGCAAATACCATATGGTCAATTGGCCCGCCGTTTCTCGTCCCAAGGAACGTGGGGGGCTAGGCATTATCAACACCAGACACATGAATAAAGCTCTGCTACTGAAGTGGACCTGGAAACTTTACTCTCCTGAGGATTCGATTTGGGCGTCCATCATCCGCGCCAAGTACGCTCCTTCGGGGGATATCTTTTGTAGTTCGGACCGGGGTGGTTCGGAATTCTGGAGGAGTCTACACAAGATCAAACACCTGTTCAAGCTCGGGGCGAAACACGAGGTGGGCAACGGTCACCGCACGATGTTTTGGTTGGATTGGTGGGAGGGGGAGGGCCCACTTAAAGATCGCTTCCCACTCCTCTTTAAAATTTGTGATGATGCTCACATTTCGGTTGCCACAGCGGTGGTCGAGGGATGTAGGTTCCGTAGGTCCTTGGACGTGGAGGGAGCGTTGCAGTGGGCCCAACTCGACGGTATCCTAGCGGCTATTAGTTTGTCCGAGGAGCAGGACAAGGTGTCTTGGACTCTTGATCCTTCCGACAGTATTCGGTGGGCTCTATGTATAGCGCCCTATCGAGAGGGGCGACGGTGGCGCACTTCCGCGACATTTGGAAGGCCAAGATCCCGCTGAAAATAAAGGTGTTCGATTGGCAACTCATCTTAGATCGTTTGCCCTCGGGCGCACAGCTTGCCTCTAAGCAGGGGCCTTCAGATGGCTTGTGTGCGCTTTGCGGGCAGCCCGAAAATGCCGCGCATATTTTCTTCACTTGCTCCGTGGCATCGTTTGTTTGGGCGGTCCTTCGCCAGGTGTTGGGAAGAGACTGGAACCCTACCAACTTTGCTCATTTCTATGCGTTGCTCTCCACAATCGCCGGGAGGGCCCGGAGACTGATCTGGTCCCTATTCTTAGCGCAATCTTGGGCGCTCTGGAACGTGCGCAATAAACTTGCCATTGAAAAGAAATGCATCAACCACCCTGCTGATATAACTTTTAAATCTATGCTCTTCTTACAGGCGTGGCTTCCGCTTCTCAGGCCATTGGACCAGGTGGGTGCTAGATGGTTGATCGCCAAGCTCAAAGAGGTGCATTCGTCGTGCCGGCCGCCACGGCAGACTGGAGTCGCGCCTCTTAGCTGATCCTATCCTTGTTGCTCCTTTTATTTGGCTAAGCTGTAATGCCTCAGCATTGTACCCAACTATGTGTGAACCGTCTGGGCTTTGTTAACTCAAAGTCGGGTAATAAATTACCTTTTATCTAAAAAAAAGTCTGCATGGAGTATCTCACTACTGACTAATAGGCGATTCGTCGACCCTGTCTGCAAAGTGAGACCCAGGCCATGGCCATGATGCCATGCACATCTCTCTTGGATTTGTTGGTCAACTGTCTCCATCACACCTGGCTAGCCATCAGATCCACACATCTCAAGGAACGGTACATGCAGTCATCCACGCAGATAGCAAGCCATGGTGTGTGGAAATTATTGTTGGAATCTGATAATATTTTGTGGTGTATTGCTTTGGCCCTCGTACCGGGTATATAAAGAGATACACGGAGTAGCTGGAGACTTGGAGTACAAAGAGACGTAGAGTCCTAGTCTATCCCTAATACATGTACGTTGTCTCCTCCTCCCCATCATCATCAACTGCGTCTCTGATGATCTCTCCTCCCTTTCCTCCCGCAGCCACTCCCGCTGTGACGTGGATACCATGTGGAAATTGTTGGAATCCTAATATTTTGTCGTGTATTGCTTTGGCCCTCATACGGGTTATATAAAGAGGTACACACATGTAGGTAGAGACTTGGAGTAAGTACGTAGAGTCCTAGTCTACCCCGAACCCAATTCAGGGGGGCGGGGGGAGCTAGGGCAGATGCCCCCCAGCCCAAGAAAAAAATGCATATAATTCAGGAATTTTGGGCCTTTCTTACTTCCAAAACCGATGGTTTTTGGCCCATTTGCCCCCTCCTCCCCTCCCCCCACATGAACCAAGCTCGTGCTAATACATGTACGTATTATAACAATGATGAACTACTGATCTTGGATGGTATTGTACTATTGGAACCCCGCGTTTGCATGTTATAATCTTGGATGGTATTGAGATCCATGCTTACAATTGTGATGTCATTTTTTTTGCACAAAATGACATTTTGCAAGAGGGGTCTCAATCCTTTATTTATCCAATTAAGTAAACATGACTTCACCTGCTTAACCAAAAACATTAGCTGAACTTATAAAATTGAAATTTAGATAAAAAATTATAAAAAGTCAAAGTACAGCCATAAAACATAATCCATCACATATCTTGAGTTGGTTTCTCCAACCCCATCACCTGGTCAAAGCACCCTCAAGTTTTCATTAAATACACTACATAAGACATTTCTTATAGCCAGGTTTTGTTAAATTTAGAACTGGTTATAGAAAGAAGAAAGGGTAGGACAGCAAGACAAGAGCTAGTTTCAATTTTCGATTTGGGACCACTTTTGTGCTATGTGCAAGCATGAATTTCTTGTGTGGAGTTCATTTTCAACATACGAACACTTAAATTGTTCCGAAAAAACATGCACATTCAAAACCTTTCTCCAAGAATCAACATTGGGTAGCCAGCCTACCTTTCCGACACGGTGGGGTGTTTGGTTGATCGCATGGTTTTTATCGCTCCCTGGGACTTGGCCCTGTAGACTATGTGAGATGATACGATTTGGGCCATATTCTTCACATCATTTGTTTGCCAACACCGGCCAGCCTCCATGAGGCCACAAACAACCAACCTAGTATTTGGTTTCCCAGATTTCAGGTTTAAGGGATAAGATGATATAAGTAGCTATGTTTTGTTGCACACATTTAGCCCGTTTTGGTTACTTCTACTCACATGTGGTGAGCTCGCCCTCTAACATTGTTGTCATTAAATTTTACACATGATCAACAAAAAAAAGCACGATGTCGACGAACTAGGCGAGGATTATGAAATATTGTAGCCTATTAAATCAGATATAACCTACACCCTTACTCCTCTCTAGCAATAGGGACCTGGAGTAATTTTCCTCTGCCTCCTCTATAGACTCGGACATTTTGTGGAAACTATTCTAGAAACCTTATTCACTTGTTAATGCCTGACTTCCATAAACTGTAGAAACCTGGAACCATCCCTATGTACACCACATACCACTTGCCCATTGATGCGCGTGTAACACACGTTTTTTGGGAGACCCCAAGGGGAAGGTATGAAGAGTACGGTAGTAAGTTTCCCTCTGAAAGAAACCAAGGTTGAATCGACTAGTACGAGGAAGGAGTAACTTCAGAAGGTTGATGCAGCTGAGATGGCAGGGCGCACTACCGGTTCAGCATCAACGTGGAACCTACACGACACAATCAAATAACTTTGCCCCAACGAAGCCGTGAGGTTGTCAATCTTACCGTTTTTGCTGAACACAAAGAGGTTAAACGTATGGTTTGGAAAACAGTATGAAAAGGTAGCAACAGTGTGAAAACAGTGTGAATATTATCAATATGAGAAAATGGACCGGGGTCCACGGTTCACTAGTGGTGTCTCTCCATAGAAGATAAATAACATGTCTGGTGAACAAATTACAACTGGGAAATTGACATAAATGAAGGCTGCACCGTAGTGCATATGAAAGACATAAAAATTATTATGTGATTCATGCGGGCATTACAACATGATACATAGACCGTCATCCAACTGCATCCATGACTAATAATCCACCCTCCGAATATCATCCGAACAAACGTTGGGTATTAAGTTGCAAGCAACAGATAATCGCAGTAAAGCAAAGTGTGTAATGTAAACAATATAAACGAGGTAAACACTGTTGTTTTCTCCCTAATGGAAACAACACATCCTCCATCTGTCACGTTTCTGTCACTTGAGCACAGATGCAAAGGAGGCATGAACCCATTATCGAGCATAAATACTCCCTCTTGGAGTTACTAGCATCTACTTGGCTAGAGCATCTACTAATATGGGAGAGAATGCAAGATCATAAATAAAATATGCATGAAGATAACATGATAGATTGATAATCATAGAACATATCATTCAACATTCATCGGATCCCAGCAAACACAACATGTAACATTACATAAAGATCATCTCGATCATGTAGGGCAGATCACGAGATCAAAAAACGAGGCATAAAGTGGAGAGGACAACCATCTAGCTACTGCTATGGACCCGTAGTCAAGGGATGAACTACTCACTCGTCACTTTGGAGGAGGGAATGGTGGTGTAGACCCCTCCGGTGATGAATTTCCCTCCCGGTAGGGTGCCGGGGAGAGCTCTAGAACCCTCCCGATCTCGGGATGACGATGACGGCGGCCTCGGGTGTTTCTCGGGAAAAAGTGGTGTATATCTAGGGTTCACGTATCGGGGGGATTATATAGGCGAAAGGGCGATGGTGGTAGACGCCCGAGGGGCCCACACCACCCCTAGGTGCGGCCAGGGGGCGCCGCCCTATGGTGTGGCCCCTCTCCGGGCCTCTTCGGGACTCCATGGAACCTTCGGAAATTCTAAGACTTCCGGACATAGAATTTTCCAATTCCGAGAATATTTCCAGAACAAATTTTCTAAAACTAAAAACAACAGAAAAGAGGGAACTGGCACTATGGCATCTTGTCAATAGGTTAGTCCCGGAAATTGATAAAAATGACATAAGTGTATAGCAAACATGTAGGAAATAACATGAAAACAACATGGAACATTAGAAATTAAGGATACGTTTATGAAGTATCAACATCCCCAAGCTTAGTTCCTACTCGTCCTCGAGTAGGTAAACGATAAAAACACATAATTTCTGAGGTGACATGCTACGAACATAAACTTGATCATCAATATTGTAAAAGCATATTTAAGCTGAGATCATAGTATTTTAAACACAAGCATGCCAAATAAAATTTTAACAATAAAGCATAGCAATCACCTTGCATCATGAGAAGTAACACAAATGAAAGACCATGAATAATAATGCACTCGAAAGATATACGTTTGTTTCAAGCATAGAGATAACATGGCAAAGTGATATTTCGCTTGTCCTTAAGAGTGGGGCAAAACATAAATGCTAGGACACCTTCAAAGTTTAAGATGAAGACTAGAACAAATAATTTGAGAACAAACAATAACACATCATGAATCAATTAATAATGTTTTTGAAACAAATGCACATTAAACTCAGAATGGCAACCATGCTCTCTCAATTGTGCATAAAGTTAGAAGATGGAGACTCAACATAAAAGTAAAAGAAAGGCCCTTCGCAGAGGGAAGCAGGGATTAAATCATGTGCTAGAGATTTTTATTTTACTAAACAGAGGTATTGAAAACATTTATTTTAGAGAGGTGTATGCTTATGTCAACGAATGGTAAAAAGAAAATACAGTAGGTCATAAACCAACTAGACTTCACAAGAGCGGCTCCCATTGAAGGACGCAAGTGGTGTAGAAGGTCATCCCTCTTTCTCTTTTGTTTACACAATTATTCTTTGACTGATAAATCATGGGCAAAAATAGTGAAGAGAATTTGTTTGTATTAATTTGGGGCTGGGCACCCTGCTGCCAGCTCTTCTATCAATTGGATAAACGGATGAAGCTACTAGTCCAGGGTGTGAAAGTCCAAGCAACAAGTGAGATAAAGATTCTCTATTTACGTCCTCATGAGCTAAAGCAGGAACAAAAAACATGAGTAATTTTGAATGTTTTAAAGGTAACACATGAGCAATTTACTTTGGAGTGGCATTTAAATACCACATGTAGGTAGTTATGGTGGACATATTTGGCAAACTTTGTTTTTTGGGTGTTGGATGCACGAGTAGAGCTCATACTCACTATGGGTGGAGGCTAGCAAAAGACTGGGAGCGACAAATCAAGAGAGCAATAATGACCATAATCATGCATAGCGACAAAAACATCATTAATCAAAGCATAAGTGGTACCACAAGCTCAAAAACTAAATGATCATAGAGGCTATAAGTGACTGGTTTGTAGTCATAAACATGGTGTAAGAATGCATCAAGTCAACCAAATAAAACATTCAAAGGAGAACACCACAAATTTATGCTTCAATATGACAAGAACAACTCATGATTCTTTCAATGGCACATTAAACACTCTCAGCTATTTGATACAAATAATGCTACTAAATAACCACTAGGTTTTAGAATTAAGGCAGCTACAAGGAGTCAGACGCCGATTCTATGAAAGATATCAGACCTTTTTTTGTCCGTAGGATCAATAGCACAGACACCGTCAGATGAGGCTGGGTGTCCCGCGCGCGAGGGGGAATCACTCCTTGAGTGCAGCCCCGAAAATCCTGCATGCTTCCATAAATCACGCATGCGCGTTACCTCCTGCCTTCCTCTAATGGCTCCTTCCTCTCCCTGTGCTTCTCTCTTCTGATTCTAGACTTCAACCATGTGCTTCCTCTCCCTGTTAGTTGCTTGTAGCCACGGTGTAGTGCATATGGCACACCTGAGAGAGGAAATTGAGTACCCACGAAATATGAATCCATTTTTTCGTCGTTTTTACTGTCAAATTGACTCGGAATTGGTCTCTGTTGTGTCTAGAAGCAATGGAGCATCGAGTGTTCAACCACACGCCAACCCCCTTGGTAAACCATGGCGATGGAGTTGGTAACATTGGAGCATCAAATCTTGAACCAATCAGCAACCCCCCTGTAGTAATCCATGGGGATGGTGAGGTAAAGGTGTTAACCCTTCTGATTTTTCTAAGTAGCAAAGTGAACCATATAGATGCAGCCATCGTAGTTGTTGTTGTCCCTAATCTGGGTTTGATTTCATGGCGTTTTGTGTATTACGTTAAGATAAAATAACAAAGCTTGTTTTTTATATCTCGAAGCATTTCATGGTTCTTAAGGAAGCATATATACATGATACATAATTTCGAGGAAAACAAAAGTAAGTTTTTTTTTCATATAAGTCGAAGCATTTGAAACTTTATAAGGAAGCACATGGATGTGGTACTGAAATTGATACAAAAAGGTAAGCTTTTTCGCATAGATGACGTAGCATTTCATAGTGTGTAAGTAAGCATAGTTTTATGTTACGTAAATTCAATTATGTGAAGCTTTTTATGTAGTGTAGGATGCTTTCCACTGAAATAATGGATGTTGTTGAGTTGTTTAGAACATTTTGATTGAATTCGGAATATAGTATGAGATTTTACGTATATTCAATTTTGTGCAGCATGAGATTGTTTTATTGTAAGCATTTCATATTTCATATGAAAGCAAAAGGATGTAATAATTTTGTCAAAATGTACCATAAGCTCTGTCTGTTAGTCATTGAAGCTTTTTAACTGAATGTGAAGAAACAAATTAGAAATGTATAACACATTTTATTCGTTTTTTGGCAGATGACATGCTTTGTGTTCGATGGGTGCATCATATTTTTAGTTGGACACATAATTTTTAAAAGAAGAATTTTATTTGTTAGGAAGAAACATTGTGTTAGTGTTGAAGAAGCATATTCTTATGGTGCATTCTAGCTTGTGCTTGGAACCTCAAAATGTTTTTCTACTTCCATTTGCAGGTTGATGGTGGAAGTTCAAGGAGGTTAACTCCGCACGTAGGAATGCTTTTTGATAATGTTGAGGATCAAAGAAGTTTTACAATGAGTATGCAGAGAAAATGGGTTTTGGTAGTATGATTGACAGGGGGATGCTAACCCGGTAGGCCAAGCTCCAAGGAATAACCCGGCTCAAGGGATGATGTGCAGGATCCGGCTAAGGATAGGGAAACTTGTGAAGGCCCAAGCTTGTAGGCCCAATGACCCGGATTGTGGGTTACTGTAAAGGAAAGTTAGGGTTAGTGCGCCGTGTCCGGGTAGGATTCAGGATACGCCTTGTAGAACAAGCCAGGGGGTACGGGAGCTTTATAAACCGACCCCAGGATATAGTTTAGACAGAGATCTAAGAACCCTAGCAATATCGCGTGATATCGAGCATCCAGTGTAAACCCTAATCGAGTTATCATATCGAGAATAGAGATCCGGCGACTTCGATTGCCGGTTATCAGATCAAATTGCACCATGTCTTCCCTTGAGCTAAACCCTCTCCCAAACGCCTGTGTCGACTTGCCCCAAGATCAGTTACCCCTGGTAACATCTGCCGTGATTATCCCACGACAGTTGGCGCCCACCGTGGGGCCTGCGTCCAAAGGTGTCTACATCACGGGAGAAGCTCGGAAGGGCATGGAGAATCTTGTCATCGGCGAAATCTACATCGACCACGAAGGAGAAAAGGTGGTGGACGATTCCGGCTGGGGGCCGGAGTCGGATCACCTCGAAACCGGATCCGTCGTGACAATCGGCCGGATCAACGTCTTCATCGGTATGGTATGTGCTTTCAATTCGGTCCCTGACAACGTTGGATCTGATTCTATGCCAGGAAAAGCCACGTCTATCCGATCAGATGATGAAGAATCAACTGGAACGACATATCCGGCAGAAGAACCCATCGCGGAGTGGGAACAGCCGGAGGAGCCGGCATGGACCCCACGCGACCGGGCCCAAGGAGAAGATGATACCGGGTCTATCCTGGATCTACTGGAAAACCGGTATGAGGAGAACGGTGAGGAGGAACAGCCTGAATTTACACCGGATATCGTACGCCGAGTTGCAGTCTATGCGGCCCCCGCGGCCAACCAAGGAAACACAGCCGCGGCATCAGTCGGGGCGGCTCAGGCAGTGGCCCAGCAACAGGGCGCGGTTAACGGAGACCCGGTCTTGACCCGGGTTGATGGAGAGTCAGCATCGGTCACCAGTCGCGCAGCAGATGAGGAGCAACACGCCAACATGTTCGGGTTTCAAGCAAACCGGACACCAGGGGCGGGTCCCTCGAATCCACGTCACCCGGCCCTGTTCGATAATAATTTGATTTTGGATCCTACAGTCCTCGCCACAGTTATCACCCCAGAAAACGCGGCAGAGCGTGTTAGAGATCTGGATGTGGCTCGTCGTGCATTGGAACAGCAAAGAAGGCAAGTGGAAGCAGATAGACAGGGGACGGCCACACGACGGCGCGAGCTAGATGCGTTGGAAACCCGGCTTCGAGAGGAAACGTCCAGGATACATCAAAGGCACCACACCAGGTTGCCAGCAACGGGCGGGGTTATTAATCCGGCTAATTTATTCGTTACGCCTCAGGACCAGCCGATACCAGTGGTGAACCAGGGAACCGCACCCCAACAGATGACAGCAGCGGCACATCCGGCGAATGAACGGACCGGGTTACCCCCACCACAAACTAGAGTCACAACCGGCAACGATCTACTGCCGCCGCCACCATCACGATTCCGCACGCCAGCCGGCCACTACAACAATCCTATGGACAACGTATATGCGGCGACACTCGCATTGAATCAAATACCTGTGGGAGAGTCGCCCCATGCAGAGAAGACTCGGCAAGCCATCGAGCTGTTGCACACTGCGGTGGCACAGCAAGCCAATTACCCGGATCACAGAAGCGGTATGCACGGGACGCCATACGTCAGCCAACAGCAAGGGAATATACAAACAAGTTCAGCGCGGTGGAGGGAAGAGCAGCAGCAAATGCCGCCTCCTCCCCGCGCTCAGGCAGCATCAGCAGCACAGGCCGTCGTGGACAGTTCTAGGGCTCGGAGGGCCGCGGCCGGGTCTGCAGCGCATGGACCTCCCGCAGCACCGCGCCCAGACGCGCCCCCCGCGGCATCACACGTTTCTAGAGCAAGGCCGGCTTCAACCATTCTCGCGGGACCCAAGTGTCTCTCGGACAATATTAGAGCTGAACCTTACCCGGAAAAATTCAAAGAGCCAGGGAAAGTAGTGAATTATGAGCCAACCATGGATCCCGAAACATGGCTAAGCAGTTACGAGATGGCAATGTCAATCCGCAACGCGTCCGAGAACCTCCAAGCCAAGTTCATGTATCTGATGATGTCGGAAGGAGCAGCAAAATTGTGGTTCACCAATCTACCAGAGGGATCGATCAAGTCTTGGGAGGAATTGAAGACCGCGTTTATCAAACACTTTCACGGGACCTGCAGGAAATTATTCACTATTGATGACCTAGAGCGATGCGTCCAGAAGAAGGGAGAATCGGCGCGCAGTTGGGTGCGCCGGGTTATGGAGATACTTCACTCATCCACGGATATCCAGCCCAAGGATGCACTACAGGCCATGGCAAAAACATGCAAGTATATACCTTTAGTGCAAAAGTTAACTCGCATGAAGTCCAGTCGAAATGCGTCGGAAGTCACAATGGGAGAATTGATGGATGCGTGCAACAAACACGCTGCGACAGATACTACAGAAGAAGAAGCTGATGACAAGAAGGCAAAAGCAAACACAAGCGGTAATGGAAGAACCGGCAACGGAACAGCATCAGGTAACAATGGAAATAGCCAGAACAAGCGCCCTTTCGAAGGAGGCTCCGAGTTTGTCGCCAACACAGAAGCCGGGTCTTCGAGGCCAAGAGCAGAAGGAAATTTCAACGGAGGTAACCACAATGGAGGAAACTATCAAGGTCCACCAAGGCCGGGTAACAATTGGGACATATTCAGGATGGCATGTCCGAAGCACAGCAGGAATGGCAGGCCAGCTAACCACTCCCTAGAACAGTGCGCCGATTTACAAAGATGGAAAAATGAGGAAGTGCACAGAGCTATGCGAGGTGCAGGGCGGGGAGGAGGACCGGGTCCAGGGGCAAACCCGGGCAACGGCCCACCCCCAGCTGGTAACCCGGCGGCTGGAAATCAAAGTAATAACCAAGGGGGGGCAGGAGGCTTCCAGGCTAACCCCAAACAATTGGGTAAATATCATGTGCATACCACAGGAGGCTCTAACAAGGACAAAAAGATACTGAAGCAAGCGGTCAACTCAGTTTCGTTAGCCGTCCCGAGATACTTGAGATTGTCAGAACAGGAGGTAACATGGAGCAGAAGGGATCACCCGGAAAGAGTGGAGCACCCAGGAGTCTTGGCACTAGTAGTCGCACCGCAAGTTAATGGGTACGAACTGAAGAAGGTTTTAATGGATGGTGGAAGCAGCATCAATATACTGTATTGGGAAACCTTCCTACGCATGGGTCTCAAGGAATCTCAACTGCAAAAAAGCTCAACAGTTTTTCATGGGATAGTGCCGGGTCATTCAGCATGTCCCGAGGGAAAAATCGCGTTGGAGGTAGCTTTCGGAGAGTCAAAGGATAACTATCGAATTGAGTGGCTCACCTTTGAGGTAGTGAAATTGCGCAGCCCCTATCACGCACTATTTGGAAGGCCGGCTTATGCCAAATTCATGGCTAGGCCGTGTTACGTATATCTACAGCTAAAAATCCCGGGTCCCAAGAAGACCATTACCATACATGGAAATCGAGACATAGCAGCTGAATGTGACGAAGGAGATGCAGCAATGGCCGAGCAGGCCTGTAGAAAAGAAGAACTCAAGCATTACCGGTCTCAAGCAGACCCGGAGGATATAGCCACATCAAAAAGGCCGAGTACTGAAGGCGAAAGAACAAAATCCAAGGTAACGCAAGATGCTAAAATGGTGGCCTTAATCGAGGATGATTCCCCCAAGCGTCCCGCTGTAAAGGAAGAAGCTACACGGCCGCTTACAACCAGCCAGGTCATTGGAACACCCCACCCGGGTTGGCTAGCAAACCCGGTACTCATCAGGAAAAGGTCCAACATATGGAGAATGTGCATTGGTCAAGCCAGACCGGGACCAGTGCTTATGAGGAACTAAACAATGTAACGGGCAGCAGGTTTCAGACGCGCTCTTTTCCTACCCAGGGTACCTAAGGGGACTGGAAGGTTTTTAATGAGGCGGCCTGCTGATCCAAAATTTCTAGTATCAATAAAGAGATGGTTATCAAGTCCTATATCATTACATCCTGATTACAAGTAAGTAGTATCCCTGCGACATCGATAATTCAGTATCATCAAAAGCATCGATTGCATGTAGGTCTTGGGGGTTGGTTGCTCAGGTAACCAGCCACTAACCCGAATGACCCGACATAGATAGCTATAAGTTGTAAGGGCCGATTACTCGCAAACGAGCACGGCTGCAATCTTATGACTGGGCAAAGAAGCCAACTTTTCTTGACTTTTCTTACTTAAGCTCGATGTGACTCGCACTAAAGTGGCATGATTCGTTCGCTTACGATTACAATCAGCCATGAAGCCCAATGGGACTTGCCTGACACTGTTCTCGTATGGATGTAACAACATGGTATCCACGCGAAAGCCGGCTTACAGTACAAGATAGTTAAAAGGGTCATCTAAACCACAAGTTTATGCAGAGTACAAGGCTAAAAGCCGGAAACTCAACAATTATCAAGCATAACTTCAGTACTTACATGGAATGGCTTTAGGTTTGCGACTCGGTAAAAAATAATTTGTTCTCTGAGAAAGGCCACACCCCCATTACTCGGACTTTGGGTCATGGGGACTGGGGGACTTCGAAACAGAAACAAACTACTTGGCTATCGCAGTTCGAAAAACCTCACCATCCGAGTCTTGGGGACTTAAAGAAAAAGCCCACGTATTAAAACTCCTGGTACTCGGAAAACCGAGTCTTACAAAGGGAGCTAAAAATAAAGCTGGGTATCAAGAACAAGTTCAAAAGAACAGACAAAATAGCACGATTATCAAAAGGCAGGGAAAGCCGCAAAAATATGTCACCGAATAGAAGTACATTACAAGTTATGGCATTGGTATCAGAAGTGCACAGGCGCACCATTGGCAGGATAAATAGTTCAAATGAAAAGGCCCCACGTGATTAAGGTATTATGACATCATCACCCTACTCGGCCTCCTGAGTGCGATCTTCCGGGTCTTGCTCCTGGGCCTGCTGCTTAGCTTTCCTGGCAGAGCCACCCGGACTCACCGCGCCAGGGCGGATAGGTGGAAGGACGGACGGTGTAGAGGCGGATGGCCCTGATTTTAACTCGGCCTCCCTTTTCGCAGTTGCCTCCTTCTTTTTGGTCGAGTGATCAGCCCACTTCTCCAAGAGGTCAAAGGGCGGGGGTGCTTCCTCTGTGATAACTTTGCCATCGGCGTCATACGCAGCCATTAGCGTATTCAGGTCCAAGCTATCGGCTAAAGAGGTAGCAGAGGGGCGCACTGCTGACTGAATGGCCTTGAAGTCCTTAGGCGTAAATTTGGCACCATCCGCCTTGAACTCGGGAAACCCGGATATTATCTTCGCCGGGTCAAGCTTCGGAAAGTAGGCTTTGGCCAAGGTCAATGCCCGGGTTATTCCAATACGGCAGGACGAACGCTTCCAAAGTTCAATCCAGCCAGGCACAGTGGAGCAGGCTTGGGCGAGATTCTCTTCACCCGGATAGGCTTCTGTGGGCCAATGTATGGCGTCCAATATAAATTTTGTGCCGACAAAGAAAGTCCGGAGCACAGTCTTCAGGGTCCTAGCCTTGGCAATAGTATCTTCCTCTGGAGGTGCAAGGTTGGCACCTGCAGTTGAAACAGAAGCAAGAAGGTATCAGTAACCCAGAGTGGTGCATAACAAGAAGCATGAAATTAGTCGGCAGACAAAAACTTACTGAGTAAGATCTGGTAAGTGTCGGTGATTTGATCCGATAAATTCTTCAAGTCGGTCCGAGCGGTGAGGCACTTCTTCTTATATTTGGAAATATCCTTCTTCAAAGTTTCCATGTCATCCGCAAGGATTTCCCGTCGTTTTATCTCGGCAAGAAGACGTTGTTCGGTCTTCAGTAAAGTTTCATCAGACCGAGTTATCTGTGCCTGTAAGTAGAAAGGAAGGCAAGCATTAGTTGGATGTTAGGATAAGATAAATTTGGCGTGAAGTACCAAGCATAACTTTTGCAAGTCATACTCGGAACTTGGGGACTAGATATGCAATATGAGATGACAAGCGCTTTTACCTGGTGCTCTGCAGCCATGCGCTCTAAAATATCGCCCTCTGAAGCCTTCATGGTGAGGAGCGTGTTCATCAATTGATCAAAAGTATCTTTACCGGTATCAGAAGACCCGGGGCCTTGGGAATTCCGAGAAGAGGTTTTCTTCTTAGAGGGAGGCGGAACCCGGGTCATTTGTGCATTGGAATCCGACACTCCTTCGGCACCCAAGGTTGTGGCTTTCTTCTTCTTGCTCGCATGGGAAGCAATTGGATACTCGGTTTCTTGGGCGTCCGGTTTAATCGGCGATGTTTGTTTTTCACCGCCAGACACGGCAGTAGTCTTATCGGCCGGGCTCCCCTGACCCGGGCCCTCGTCTTCCATGCCCTCTTGGTCGCTAACGACGACCGTGGCCCTGTAAATGTTATCAAGAAGCAGTTAAAATACGCGGTCAGGAAAGGGTGATGAAGTGTGGAAGAGCATCCGGAAGGGGATCTTACCCGGTGTTCACCGCGAAGTCACAAGGAAACCCGTCATCAGACTCGGGAGAAGCTGAAAATTGTCAGGTTAGATGTCATATAAGAATAGTTCAAGGGGAATGTGCCGGTCGAGAAAAGATAGAATAATTACCAGCCCGCCGAGTGGGAGTCGAAGAAATACCCGGGTTGATGACGTTGTCACCCGGGTTATTTCGAGTTGACCTACGCTTGATCATGGGCGACTCCTTCAAGAATGGACAGTGGAATAATGTCAAGATAACTCAGGTATATCATTAAGGTGATGTGAATTGAATGCGAGGAGGGGATATGAAACCTTGGAAGTGGCCTCTTGAGCTTTTCTTTTGGATCCGACTTTGGTTGCCGGTTCCGGTTCGTCCTCGTCGCTGGCAGATTCTACTTTGCCATCCGAGTTTTCTTCCTCATCATCCTCTTGTTCTGAAATATCATCAAAGTTATGGTTGAAAATGAAGGGGTTATGACGAGTTCAAAGGAACCAAATAAAATTCAAAGAGTACCTTCATCCGAGTGAACAGCCTCTTGCTCCTCTGGACTTTCGGAGCTAGGGGAGGCGTTGATTTTCCAAAAGTCGTCATCAGACTGAAAGGTGTTAATGCACAGGTTACCAACTGTATCAAGTGGAAAGAATGAAAGTAAGGGCGTCAGAGTCGGACTTTTACCTCAGGGGCGGGGTTTTCAAGCGTGAAGGGCTCTAACCCGGATATGTTCCGGATTACCTCGAGCTTTTCCGTCAAAAAACCTTTGATGGTTTTATGGGTGTCGCCAGGTGCGAAGATGTTATCGGAGTATCGGAGCGGATCGGAAGGTTCTCCTGAATACTCGCACATCAACTTTGTGCGGATGGAATTGGGCTGAATCCTAAAATCGACCCAGGTCTTTACTAGATTGAGCCCGATGAGGCCCTGGGCTGTAAGAGTAGCAATTTTGGCTAGCAAGGGTTGAATTGCCTCCCTATCCGAGTTAGGGGCGAAGGCACTAAACTTATCAGAAATATCAAGAAGACCCTCCGAGTAACCCGGCAGTTTCTTTTGGCCGGGTGGGGAAGTGTCCTGGCAGTAGAAGTACGAGAGCTGCCAATGCTTGACATGGGAATTGAGGGTGAGGGGTGGCATTAGAGAGTTTTTGCGGCGTTGGATCGAAACGCCGCCGCAAGTGAGAAGCGCCCCATCACCGCTTTCGCGGCATGGCTTGCATTGAAAAAGCTCAATAAAAAGAGCTAGACTTGGCGGAGTGCACAAGTAGGATTCGGAAAGGACAATAAAATGGGAAATATTTAGCACAGAGTTGGGTCCGATATCAAAGACACGAAGGCCGTAGTGGCTAAGTATGTCACGGAAAAAGGGGTGACCCGGTGGTCGAAAACCCCGGGTCACATGATCCACGAAACAGATTACCTCATCTTTGGTAGGGGTGGGCCGGGTCTCCTTACCCGGTACCCTCCATTGGATATTTTCCTGAGGAGGAAGAATTCCCAGTTCCACCAGCTCCTCCAACTTGGCCTTTGTGACCATAGACCGCGCCCAGTTGGCGGAAATGGTGTTGGTGGCCTTGGCCTTGGCTGGGGTCTTCCCCTGTTTCTTGGGAGCCATATGGCTGACCTGCAGAGTACAAGGTAAGAAGGAAATTAAGACATGAAAGTTGCGAGCCGGCTAAGTATAGGCCGGATAATATTGAGGTATGAAAAGTTACGGGAGATCCGGGTGTTAGCCTGCAGAGCAAAGTTTGAAAGTTTCCGGGTATCAGGCATTGTGGTGAAATTTATGGGATCTAAATGATGAAGGAGCCTTTTGAATACAATGGACGGCGGCTTAAGTTCCAGACGTGAATAAAAGGAACTGAAAAGGAATGGTCTAGCCGGGTGATTGATGCGAAGGCGGAAAATTTGGGTAGTTCGAGCCTAGATTGGAAGTTTTATCTTTGGATTTGTGGCAAGAATAATGATTGTGGGTAGTAGGGGAGCGGATTGGAGCATGCGCTTCGTCCTTTGTGCGAGCTAGAAGAGATTATGGGTATTCTAATTCGGCCTAGCCAAGAAATCCGAGGCGGGCCGATCTGGATCTAATCTGAGGAAAAAATCAAAGGTTGCGAGGGCAAATTGATAGGTGCAAAAGATTTACCGGAGGAGATCTGAGGGAAGCCTTGCGGAGGCAGATGGCGCAGGCCTGGTGTCCCTTCGCGGTTCTTGGTGGGCCGGATGAGGATTCGCCGGCGGATCTTGGCGGCGGCGCGGGGCGAACGGTGGCGGAACGTAATCTCCGGGCGATGGGTTCCGGTGACGAGCGCGGAATTTCCGTGGTGGCGCTCAGGGAGAAAGAGAGCTCAGAGGGAGAAAGGAATGGAATGGAGGAAATGAGCCGTTAGGGTTCGGGTCACTCCTAAGGGGCTTTTTTATAGTGCAAATGGATAAGCTCGGTTTGGTGAGTGGAAGCCGAGAATTGTGGGGGTAAACGGCTATTTATTTAAAGTTTCTGCGAGATGTGCGCCAAGTATTGAGCAAAGCATCCGGATAAAAGGAAGAAGGGGATTCGTCCCGTGATGACGGGATTGGTTATCGAGCATAGGATCTTGGTATTGTTATTATGGTTTGGACCCAGAAGTTTGAATCAAGGTGTTTGGAGGGAAAGCTGGGGTTATTACATGGCCGCCAAGGAGCAAGGGCTAGCTGAATATCAAAACATCTTAACCCGATCTTCATATACCCGTATGATCGATATCTTTGCAGGGAATAGCAAGCGCTTCAAGGAGATCCGTGAAGCCCAGGCTATTCTGGGGACTACTGACAGGGGGATGCTAACCCGGTAGGCCAAGCTCCAAGGAATAACCCGGCTCAAGGGATGATGTGCAGGATCCGGCTAAGGATAGGGAAACTTGTGAAGGCCCAAGCTTGTAGGCCCAATGACCCGGATTGTGGGTTACTGTAAAGGAAAGTTAGGGTTAGTGCGCCGTGTCCGGGTAGGATTCAGGATACGCCTTGTAGAACAAGCCAGGGGGTACGGGAGCTTTATAAACCGACCCCCGGATATAGTTTAGACAGAGATCTAAGAACCCTAGCAATATCGCGTGATATCGAGCATCCAGTGTAAACCCTAATCGAGTTATCATATCGAGAATAGAGATCCGGCGACTTCGATTGCCGGTTATCAGATCAAATTGCACCATGTCTTCCCTTGAGCTAAACCCTCTCCCAAACGCCTGTGTCGACTTGCCCCAAGATCAGTTACCCCTGGTAACATCTGCCGTGATTATCCCACGACAATGATTGGATGCTCTAGAAGGAGTCAGAAGAAGGATGTGATCATTTAATTAGGAGAGATTTTGAGTGTGCTCATGCAAGGAAGTTCAAGGTTAATATGACTGCAGAAGAAGAGGGGATAGATCCAGAGGTTTTTGAAACCGTGGAGTATGGAACGGAAGAATTATCTGAGGTCACACAATTTGGTAGTAAGATAGATGTTGCGAAGAGGAAACGAAACAAGCTGAAGAGACATGATTGTAAGGCTTGAGTGTCAGTTGGTCTGAGGGGAAAAAAATCGGAGGTAACCATTTTCATTGAGGAACACACACAAACACACAGATTGATGAGTAAGGACAAGTGGGCAAGGTATTATAGATCTCATTGGAAAGTGTCGTATGAATACTATATGTTGATCAAGATGTTGCATAATCGTAATGCCGATACGTCTTTCATCATGGCCACAGTTGGAGATTTGCATGGGACTCTCCGCACCATACCATACACAAACAGAGATGTTGGAAACATTAGTACAAAATTGAGAAATGAGGTGACGCAGAACGACATGTCAAAAATTGTTCGGTATTTCTAGAGACTTCGGGCTGAGAGTCCATAATTCTTATGCTATCAGAGTAGATGAGAATAATATAGTGAGAGAACTTTTTTGGGTAGACGGAAGAACGCGAGAGATGTACCGGAGGTTCAAAGACTGTGTATTTTTTGACACGACCTTTTGTACCAACCGATATGATATGCCATTTTCACCCATAGTAGGCATCAATAACCACATGCAGAGCATTATGCTTGGGTGTGCTTTGATACCAGATGATACAATCCCCACTTTCAAGTGGGTGTTTGAGACTTGGATGGAAGCAATGGGTGCAGAACATCCAACATGCATAAAGACGGATCAATGCAAATCAATTGCAGGTGCCATATCTGATACTTTTCCATTCACGGTGCACCGTTGCTTCCTGTGGCTTGTGCTTCGGATAGCAAAAGACAAGCTTGGAGTACTTTTTAGGTCACGTGAAGGGTTCGAGAAGGAGTTTTTTTTTACTGTATTTATGGTTCTGATACAGTTGGCGAGTTTGAGAACATGTGGCAGCTGATGGTGTCGAAGCATGGACTAGAGGCTAACAAGCACCTCATTAATATGCGGGGATGCATGGATACTTGGGCACCCGCATACTTTAAGAATGATATTTTCCCATTCACTAGTACAACCGGGAGGTCAGAAGGACTGAACTCGTTTTTCAAGCAGCTTGTGCATCCACAAGACTCAGTTTGGCAATTTGTGAAGAAACACGAGTATATTCTAGAAACAAGGCTTGATAGGGAGGACAATGCTGGCTTCATAGGAGAGGCGACCGAAGCAACCGTTTGGTCGAGGTATGTGGCATGAAATTGGAAACTATATTTTTTCAGATATACATATGAGAATGTACTCACGGTACACATGTTTCATTTTTTTTTGTGTAGTTATAAGATTGAGGAGTAGGCATCAAAGTTCTATACCAGGGCTGCTTTCGCAAAGTTTAGGGAAATGATGGAGATGACAACAGCTTATAGCATATACCCGGTTGTGGGTAATGGGGTATAGTACGAGCTACGTCGTAATGATCCAAGAGCCAAGAAAGTAAGAACGGTAACTTTTGAGCCACATGAGAATTCCTATGTCTTTACATGCAATAGATTCAATGTGAATGGCATGTTGTGTCACCACATCCTGAAGTCTATGGTGCATACCAATGTTCAAGAAATACCCGAGAAGTACTTGCTTCATAGATGGTCAGAGGAAGCTACCGTAACAGAAGCAAGAAAGCCTTTTAATGGATTCAGTACTGTTCCAGAAACAGACACTTTGAGGTACAATGCATTATGCAGGACGTTGATAACGCTAGCAGCGGAAGCATGCTTTGGTGCAGGAACATACAAGATTGTTGAAGGTGGTGCGGAACATTTTACATCTTTAGTCCGAGCGCACCATTTGTCTGGTGGTGTGACCAAAAAGGATGTGGTGGAAGAAACAAATGGTGTTGTACAAAATCTTGATAATCCTCTAAGGTCTGCCAAAAAGGGGCGGCCAGCTGATAAAGAAAAAAGGAAGAAGCCATCAGTTGAGATTAGACAAGAGGAAGCACACAAGAAGTCCAAAAAAAGGAAGCCAAGTTGTTTCTCCAAGTGCAAAGAACCCGGGCACATCAAAAGACATTCCCCATATCAGGCTCTTGTAAACAAAGAAATAGTTAAACGCGAGGAACGCCTAAGGCGGGAAACAGAGCTCACTTTGTGATCATGTTTCTGTTGCTGAAGACAAATTGGAAGCATGGTTGTTTATGCTTCCAAAATTTGTTTGAAACTTCGAGATTGTCATTATTAATTTCAAATTTGTGAAGTGCTACATTGTAATGCTTAATCATGGGATTCTAGAGAGCAAACAAGGTTGTTTTCATCTCTATTTGAATGATATTTGTGACCTCGTTTCCATTTTGGAAGCATAAGTTAAGTTGGTACCTTTATTAATTATGAACATAACATAAGATGCACCTTGTACCGATGTACATGGCATACATCTTGGCATGAGTTTGTTTGCATGGAAAAGCTCTTTTGTTCCTGTTTATCTTGTCTTCAGTTCATGTGCCCATCATGGAAGCATATGTACTATAATTTTGGTAAATAGCAGCACCAATTTTCCATTTTTTGATGCAAATTGAAATAGCTTTGCCAAATTTGGTGGATGAGCAACTTAAAAAGAACATGAAGCACATGTTTTGTACTTTGGAAGCATGGTACTTAAACTTAGGAAGCATATAAATTTAGGAAAATAAGCACTTAATTCCACTCTGGAAGCATGGAAATTACCATATCCATTTGTGAAGAAACATTTCCAAACTAAGTACATGATACATCGTAATTTTGTAGCATGGTAATTGCAGTTTGGAAGCATGGTAATTTATAAAAATCAGCACCTTTGTTCCCCTTTGGAAGCATGGCAGTTACAAATATCCATCTGTGCAGCAACATTTGCAAACTTAGTACATGCTACAATGATTTCCAAGCATCTCAGTACATACTAACATGCTTCTACAATTTATTCATGCTTTATTGGATTACCAAAACCACTCTGCTATCTAATACAACATACATCCATGCATGAACAAGGGTTTCCATGATGGGCACATAAAATTGAAGACAAAAAAATGGTGGGTACCGCGCGATTGTAGGTTAAGAAGCATGGTACTTAACAAATTGGTTTGGGATTTCACTTGTGGAAAAGCATCATCTCATTTCCTTTTTGGAAGCACAGTAATTACAAAAAGCCATTTAAATTCGTACTTCTCAACATCAGTCATGTATTCATAGCTTATTACAGAGTTTGAAAGTAGCTACGACAAACCGTAGAGTAGTGTGCAGTGAATTCGAAAGGGGAACAAGCCGTAGAGTAGTGTGCATTGAATTTAAAAGGGTCACACTAGAGTGTGCAAACAACTAGTGTCTAAGCTTGTCTTCCTTCCAGAAGCTTATTTCGAGTTGAGGACCCAGCTTGACTCAGCTTTGTTCAACGAAGATGTCATGAGCATGTGGGCTACGACCATGCGGTTGTCAAATATGTCCTGCAATTGAATAATAGATGTCTTATTATAAAGTTAGCTAGAAAATTCTTGTAGAAAATCGACTAAGTAAAATAGTGCAATATAATACATGCTTCCATTGATTAATTGTAGTTGAGGAAGCTAGATGTTAGGAGATACCTGAGTGAAATCCTGCATTTTCTTGCCATCCCAATGTTTCATGAATAGCATCACAAAAATCCCGCAGTCAAAACTCGTGGAATAAGGAAGCAGTTAGATAATGGAAGCAAACTACTATGTATTTACTAGTTCATATACTACTTGGTAGTCTGTTGGCACAACTCCTCCGGATCGTGATGCACGTATTTTGAAAAGTCCTCTTTTGGAAATAGGTTGGAGGACCAACGATTTTACAATATTCAAACATCATTCATTTGGGTTCGTACCAGGGAATGGGCTTTGTCATTTTTTTTGTCAGTCCTCATGGAGTCGAGAACACTGATTTGTTTGTGAAGAAGGCTGAAGGAGACTAGAATCCAGTGTTCTCCATCGACTATCGCAAAGTAGAGCTGAAAAGTGGAAGCAAAGTAAGAATCACAAGTTAGAAGCTGTAGTAAAGACATGCATTCACGAAACTATGATGACACTAGGCAAGCCGGGCAAGTGGCGCATACCAAATCCTTCGATACGAGCCTGTTTTCCTTGTACATTTTCTGGAACTCTTTTATACATGATTTTGGATCAAATGCGTCCTCGTGGACAAGTAGTCTGGAATACAAAATTTGTTGGTTAAAATGAGTAATCATCACAAGGTAGTACAAAAAACTCATAACGAAGCATGACATGTACTGATTACATGAACTTACGGTAATGGACTATGAGAATGCAAACTTTGTGCACAACGGTTCGCTGGTGATAGGGATGCTAACCACCATGTTGAAATGCCTAATGAAAATCTCCATGGTATTTTTTTCAACTCTTCCACGGGGTTTAAGAGATTCACAGAAGTTTGGATATGATACATGGTAATTGCCGTAGTCAACAAATGGTCGCCCGTGGAAGCACAAAAAAATGTTTTAGAAGTGTACATATGTTAAAGGAATGCATCGGAAAAAAAGGTAGGTGAATTTACATGGAACAATCAGTAATATTAGTGAAATCAAGTATAAGTGTGGATGGTACCTTTATCCATCGCCAACAGAATACCGGATGCACCTTCTAAGGATGTATGTGGTATAGAGTTCCTTTGCTTCATCGGTAATCTTAACTTTCTTCTGTTTAGCACCGGTTTCTTTGCCTAGAAAAGCTCGTTTCTTCCTGTTTTTCTTCTCTTGAGTTTGTGTGCCCATCATAGAAACACCTGATGATGCATGGATGTAGGTAGCAAAATGTTCTGTCTTAGATAGCATAGTGTTTGTGTACTCCAAACAACCTTAAAAAATTTAAGGATCATGTATATATCAAGTTTAGGGAAAATGGGAGCTAATGTTGAGAAGCATAATACATAAACGGGTTCGGGTTTGCAACTGTGATAAGCAGCACATACTTTACATTTTTTGGAAGCATAGAAATTGGGTAATGTTTGCATACTATGTATAAATTTGGAAACTTTAATTATCAGAAGCATCACGATGTGTAGTATGTCATGGTATACATAGTTTGGAGACATGTTGCATTTAATAAAATGAAATTTGACAGTAATGAGAATTAGTCTAGAAATGTCGGAGAGAGTTGTATAGTTACCTGAAGACTCAGGTGGATCATCATCCGGGTTTGTTGCTTTCATAACAATAGATTCTACTACAAGTGGCGTCTGATTTGGCGGCTTTAGACCAGAATTTGATTCCACATTATTGGGAGGGGCCACATATGGTGCAGAACCTGATATGAAAGCAAGCCATGAACAAACACATACACATGGACAACTGACAAACGCGTAAAAATGATGGAAAGAAGCAAAACATACCTCGAGGGGTAATTGTTGTGTTAGAAACACCCAGTGGGAAAGTGATATTGAATTCTGCAATATGCTGGGTCCATGTTTGCCCTTCGAGAAGGTCAAATGAAGGACATTCAATGTCATCTCCGCGACGCGATGGTCTCGTTGTTGCAGCTTCATCTTGTGCTTCAAGAGCCAGCTGGTTAGATGAAGATGGTTCCTTCCTACTTTCTCTTCTGGCAGAACTATTCTCTAAGTCAGCTGCTATCCTCATGGCCTCATCCCAAAATTGTGTTCCCGGTGCTTCCATCGAGCAAGTAGGATCGGAAATATGTTTGTCTTGTTGGACAATTGTTGGTGTAACATCTACTTGCGGTGTAAAAGTGGTGGTGGATGCTCTGGGTGGTGAGCCGACGGGCGTGGAAGCTCTGGTAGGCAAAGATAACCCATCAGGAAGTGTGGCATGAGTCTTCATAGCTTCAAACATATCAGAAGAAAAAGCTGACATGTGATTGGAGTGCAACTTTGTTAACCTGGATGTATGCTTTTGAACATCTTTTAGCCACAAAGAGGTATGCTTCTCAAAAATAGGTTTTATGAAATCTGGGAGCTCCTGTACATAAATTAGTAAGGAGAAAAAAAAATTCACTAATTTGAATATAAGAATCATAAATAGCAACTTAGTATGTCACTCATAGAAGCATTCTTTGTAATAAAAAGGGATAAACTCTAAAAATCTGCAATGACAACTGTACATTTGTAATAGAAAACTGGCAGTATATACAAGATGTGCCTGAGGGACAAAGTTGGGTAAATCTGGGGGTAGGTGAGGTACCTCCTGTAGGAAGCATGATGCATTTGAAGCAAGTCAAAATGCGGGGTAACAAATTTAAATTGTATCCATAGAAAATGCATAGTTTAGTAATACCTGCCCCGGAAGAACCGATTTTGCAGCTATAGGCTTTGGAAGCACATGTTCTTGGAGTGCTAGGTTACCAGATGTTGCATTCCCATTGGCATAAGGGGTGTCTCGGAATGGACGAAACGACAAAATAAAATTGATGACATGAATTTCAGGATGTGGAAGAAAGTATGCATTATGTGATGCAACTAGTACGAAACACTAACCGGACGTACACCATATGTATGGGCATTTAGTGTCTTGTTTTTGTCATGGTTCATAACATACTTTAATTCGGTGTCGGTAACATGGGAAGCTCTAGGGAGGGATTAATTAATCCGATGTTGCGACAAAGATGTCACAGGGAAAGTCAAATGGTCCATGTAGACAACCTGTAGCACACATATTTGGTGAATCTTCATAGGCATGTGCTTCACAATAAATACGGAAACAAAAAGTACATATGAAACTTGACATACCGCGACCCATGGTATGCAACCGCCACAACATGATTGAAAATTGGTGTGACCATCATCAAGTGCCTTCTTCTTTCTATCTTGGAATGCCTTGATTTCAGACATGGTATGTAGAAAAATATGTTGGCCCAAATCATAATCCTGAACCATCTTGGAATCACCAAGGCTTCCAAGATATTCTAACGAAAGCATATCTCCGGTACCAGGGCAGAAATATGTCCTCACAACTAGTAGGAAAAAAGACCTGAACCATGTTTCCTCATCCAAACTATTGTTTTCCACCAACTGATCGGCATGGGCTATTGGCGCCCTTCTTCCATAGTCTTTATCGATCTTGTAGAATTCCCGATATGGTGATTCTTCATGTTTACCAAGGAGCAGCAGACTTCTATTTCCACTAGGGGGTCCGAGGACTTTGATAACCATTTCTTTGTTTAACACAATGCTTGTCTTGTTGCGAGGGTTCCTGAATTCACCAAGGTCAACATCTATGTGGCCAATCATCCATTGAAGCAAGCCCTTGGGAACCGAGAAAGTAGAAATGTACAGAAGAACTCCCCACCCTCTGTTAATAATGAGGGTTCTACAATCTCCATCGAGTCCCGCAACTATATCCTTCAAACGAGCAGCCCAAAAACAACTCTTCAGGTTATATATTTGCTTGGTTTCCTTCATGCTTATTTAGACTATCCCTGCCAACATAAAACAGTAAACAGTACTTAGTCTCACATTCAAAAAATTTGGCACGAAAAGAAAGTGTACCCCTACCATAAACCAAAATGTTTAAATTAGAAATAAGAATACTTTGATAATATGAAACCATGACTAATGGGGTAGGAAAATTGAGAATTGTCTGTACTCAAATGCAAACCAAAAGGGAAAGTCTAAACAAACATCACCAGGAATAAATAAGCGGAAGCATATTTTTTTTCCATGCACAACATGACAATTTCGATGTAGAAGCATCACCAGGTCAAATGGGTAGGAAGCATGACACATTTCTGTAACGCATATGTACTGATTGGGGAGCAGAAGCAAAATAAATTGCCGTGCACAACATGACAATTTTGATGTAGAAGCACTGATATTTGAACATACAAATGCTTCCATGGTTGCCGCCAATATGTATGAAATTATGCTATGGGAAGCAGAAGCACAAATATTTATGTCATGCACAACACAGTGAAATCATTCACAACAAAAAATGATTCAATGGTAAGCTCAAATAGGTAAAATTGTAAATATATGTTGTGTGGAAAACAAATTATTTGCATGAAAAACTATGAAAATCTTAACAATACGATTGGCACTGGAATTTTGGCATGGGTGCGTAGTTCAAATCTCGGATTAAAGGATTGGGAATGATGACAGTTTAGGACTCATCGATGTATATCCATAGATCATGCATGCTTCCATGGCTACCGACTCTTAAAAACAGAAATCCTAATAGGAATACGTGGAATCGAGTCCTGACATTTCAGAAAAACAGACACAGCAGTGGGCAAAGTTTAAAATTACCTACGAGACGACGTCGCCGGCCACAGGTGGATGAAGAAGACAAGAGCTATCCGTAGAGAAGAGCTTAAATCCCGAGCACTATCGTCGCCAACCACGGGTACGCCGCCCCTCTTCTCCTCCTGCCGCGCGGTATCGACGCCAGCAACGGATGCGCCGCCCCTCTTCGCCTAATCCTGCACACTCACGTCGCCTGCGATGGATGTGCCGCCCCTCGTTGCCTACTCCCGCGCCGCCGGTGGAACCGATTTGCGGTGGGGAGAACTTCAACCAGGGGATATTTCCATGCCGTGGATAGCCATGATGAACTGAGCTGGGTGCGAGATGGCCGTGCGGGTATGGATCTGTTATCGAAGCGCTGGGAGGAAGCAGTCGGAGCCCAGCACGAGCGGGTTGGGGTCGGGGACAGGACAGGCGGAGAAGCAGAGCAAGGGGGTCGTGAATGACGGAGAAGCAGAGCAAGGCGGAGAAGAAGAGCAAGGGTTTACGGTTTCTAAATGATATAGCAAGCAAGCATGAGATTACTCACATAACTCTTCTAAAACTAACATCTCTGAGTAAGACATGCAAGAAACACAGGAGCTAAACAGGAATTTTTGCAGCAGTTAGAAGAAAAACTAAGAATACGAGCATAACTAGTATTCAAATAAAAAGCGGATTGTGTCTCTCTCACAGACAAGGATGCTAGGTTCCAATGATGTTTATTGCATCAAGGAAAAAAAAGAAAAAAAACGAAAAATAAAAGACGCTCCAAGTAAATTTCACATGATGTGACCGAATAAAAATATAGTCTCACTAGAAGTGACCTGATAAATTGTTGATGAAAAAGGGGATGACTTGGGCACCCCCAAGCTTAGATGTTTGATTCTTCTTATAATTTTCTAGGATGAACCACGGGGGCATCCCCAAGCTTTGACCTTGCACTCTTCTTGATCACATTATATCACCCTCTTCACTTGACACTTGAAAACTTCCTTCACACCACACTCAAAGAGTAATTCGCATTAGAGGGTTAGTGAAAAAATAAAAAATCCTTGGGTTCTGTATGGGCATAAGTGATATTGATAATTTTAAACATGAGCTACATCCACTGATGTTTCGTTAAGAAAAGAAATTCACTTGACCTCGTAAAAGAGCAAATGTAAGAAAAATGATAGAATCTGCCAAAACCAGAACAGTCTGTAAAGACGAATTTTTTCTTGGCACTTAAGTTGCTAAAATCTAAAAACTTAAAAATTTAAAAAGTTGAGGAATTAGCTGAGGAATAACCACAAAAAATTTAAGGTCATTCTGATCTTTCTGATTTTTTCACGGTTTTTTGCGGTGGACAGCAGAAATTTGTTTCCTGCGCAGAAATCCAAAACCAACTCCAACTCTCGTCAGAAACTTTACTTGGCACAACTAAAACATGAAAATAAATATACAAAGGAGTTGCTAAAGAAGTATACATCCCCTTGACTCAAAGAAAACAGATAAAAACAAATCAAAAATAAAAACCATGGGTTATCTCCCAAGAAGTGCTTTTTTTAACGCCTTTTAGCTAGGCACAGAAAAGTGGATTCACGTGTTTTCAAGTGAAGAAGAATCCATATCATAATTTTTTAGGATAATAGAATCAAAATTCAACTTCATTATCTTTCTCGGAAAGTGTTCCATACCTTTCTTGAGTGGGAATTGAAATTTAATATTCCCCTCTTTCATATCAATAACAACACCAACAGTTCTAAGGAAATGTCTTCCCAAAACAATTGGACGAAAAGCATTGCATTCAATATTTAAGACAACAAAATCAAAAGGGACAAGATTTTTATCAACTCTCACAAAAGGTTTCTTTCTAACATTATCAATAAGACGAACATCCAATTAACAGGGTTCCAATGGTGGTAAATCAAGCATATCATAATGTTTCTTAAGCATAACAGAGATACTAGCACCAAGATAAAATAGATCATTGCAATCAAAATCATTCACTTTCATTTTAATGATGGTTTCCCATCCATCTTATCACTTCCTAGGGATAGAGGCTTCACGTCTTAATTCACGCTCTTTGATTTGCATGAGAGTATTTGTAATATGTTTTGTGAAAGCCATATTCATAGTACTAGCATTAGGACAACTAGCAAGATTTTGTAAGAACTTAATCACTTCAGTTATGTTTCAATCATAAAAGTCAAGATCATTTTTAGAAAAGGTAATGGGACCATTGTCTCCCATGTTTCTAAAAATTTCAGCACTATTATCAGGAACATTTTTAGCAGTTTCGGGCAATTTTGCATTTTTGATAGCAGGAATGGGAATATTGCAAACACCAATTACTTTACCATTTATAGTAGAAGTTTTACTAGCACGAGAGCCTTCATTTTTACTAGTGGTGGTAGTGTGCAAACGTTAGCTATATTATTCTTTCTAGCTATTTCATCTTCTCTTTCCCATCTAGCATGCAATTCAGATAACATCCTAACATTTTCATCAATTCCAATTTGGATGGCATCTAGAGTTTTGCTTTCTTTAACATCATGAGGCATAACCTTTAGTTTCATAAAATCAACATCAAGAGCGAGGCTATCAACTTTAGAAGCAAGAACATCAATTTTGCCAAAATTTTCCTCAACGGATTTATTGAAAGCAGTTTGTGTACTAATAAAATTCTTAAGCATGTTCTCAGGATCAGAGGGTACACTTTTGTTGCTGTCGTAGGAATTACCATAAGCATTATTATTATTAGGAGGATATGGCCTATAATTGTTGCTACCAAAATTATTCCTATAAGCATTGGTGTTGACATTATTATTTTTAATGAAGTTCACATCAACATGCTCTGCTTGAGCAACCAAAGAGGCTAAAGGAACATTGTTTGGCTCAATAGGAGCATGGCCATTCACAAGCATAGACATAATAGCATCAAGTCTATCCCTCAAAGAGGAGGTTTCTTCAAGAGAATTTACCTTCTTACCAGTTGTAGCTTTGTAAGTGTGACTTTAAGAATAATTTACCATCATATTATCAAGAAGCTTTGTTGCTGCCACCAAGGTCATGGACATAAAGGCCCCTCCAGCAGCTGAATTCAGAAGGTTTCTTGAAGAAAAATTCAGTCCTGCATAATTTTTTTGGATGATCATCCAAGTAGTCAGTCCATGAGTGGGATAATTCTTTACCAAAGATTTCATTCTTTCCCAACCTTTAGCAACATGCTCATTATCAATTTGCTTAAAATTCATAATGCTACTCCCACCGTTCCATATTAGATGACTTTAAAATGGATGTATCTAGTACTAAAATATGTCTAGATACACCTATTTCAAAGTCATCTAATATGAAACGGAGGGAGTAATTCTTAAAGATACAATCTTAGCAGGAGGATAATATTTTCCAATGAAAGCATCTTTACACTTAGTCCAAGAATCAATACTATTTCTAGGCAAAGATAGCAACCATTTTTTAGCTCTTCCTCTCAAAGAGAAAGGAAACAATTTCAGTTTAATAATATCTCCATCTACATCTTTATATTTTTGCATCTCACATAGTTCGACAAAATTATTAAGATGGGCAGCAGCATCATGAGTGCTAACACTAGAAAATTGATCTCTCATAACAAGATTTAATGGTGCATGCTTAATCTCATAAAAAAATCAGCAGTAGGAGCAGGTGGAGCAATAGGTGTGCTAATAAAATCATTGTTGTTGGTGCTAGTAAAGTCACACAACTTAGTGTTCTCAGGGGTACTCATTTTAGTAAGATTAAAAACACGATAAAAATAACAACTAGATTAAGAACTATTTTTTTGTGTGTTTTTTGATAAAGAGAGGCAAACAAGACAAAATAAAATAAACTAAGCAAAGCAACAACAAAGTAAAGAGATTGGAGGTGAGAGACTCCCCTTGCAAAAATTCTCTTCCTCCCCGGCAACGGCGCCAGAAATTAGCTTGATGCGCGTGTAACACACGTTGGTTGGGAGATCCCAAGAGGAAGGTATGAAGAGCACAGTAGGAAGTTTCCCTCAGAAAGAAACCAAAGTTGAATCGACCAGTAGGAGGAAGGAGTAACTTCAAAAGTTTGATGCACCTGAGATGGCAGGGCGCACTACCCGTTCAGCAACAACGTGGAACCTACAAGACACAATCAAATCACTTTGCCCCAACGAAGCTGTGAGGTTGTCAATATCACCGGTTTTGTTGAACACAAAGAGGTTAAACGTATGGTGTGGAAAACAGCACGAAAACAGTATCAGCAGTGTGAAAACAGTGGAAATAGTGTGTATATTATCAGTATGAGAAAATGGACCGGGGTCCACATTTCCCTAGTGGTGTCTCTCCATAGAAGATAAATAACATGTGTGGTGAACAAATTATAGCTGGACAATTGACAGAAATGAAGGCCGCACCGTAGTGCATATGCAACACATAAAGATTACTATGTGATTCATGCGGGCATTACAACAAGATACATAGACCGTCATCCAACTGCATCTATGACTAATAATCCACCCTCCAAATATCATCCGAACAAACGTTGGGTATTAACTTGCAAGCAACAGATAATCGGAGAAAGAAAAGTGTGTAATGTAAACAATGTAAACGAAGTAAACACCGGTGTTTTCTCCCTAATGGCAACAACACATCCTCCATCTGTCACGTTTCTGTCACTCGAGCACAGATGCAAAGGAGGCATGAACCCACTATCGAGCATAAATACTCCCTCTTGGAGTTACTAACATCTACTTGGCCAGAGCATCTACTAATAACGAAGAGCATGCAATATCATAAATAACATATGCATGAAGATAACGTGATAGACTGATAATCAGAAGACATAGCATTCAACAGTCATCGGATCCCAACAAACACAATATGTAGCATTACATAAAGATGATCTCGATCATGTAGGGAAGCTCACGATATCAAAAAATGAGGCATATAGTGGAGAATACAACCATCTAGATACTGCTATGGACCTGTAGTCAAGGGATGAACTACTCACGCATCACTTCGAAGGAGGGCATGGTGGTGTAGACCCCTCCAGTGATGAATTTCCCTCCCGGCAGGGTGCCAGGGAGAGCTCCAGAACCCTTCCGATCTCGGGATGACGATGACGGCGGCCTAGGGTGTTTCCCGGGAATAAGTGGTATATATCTAGGGTTCGCGTATCGGGGGGGGGGTTATATAGGCGAAAGGGCGATGGCGTTGGACGCCCGAGGGGCCCACACCACCCCTAGGTTTGGCTAGGGGGCGTTCCGCCCTATGGTGTGGCCCCCCTGTGGCCCTTCTACGGGCCTCTTCGGGACTCCGTGGAACCTTTAGGAATTCTAAGAGTTCCGGGCTTCGTATTTTCCAATTTCGAGAATATTTCCAGAACAACTTTTCTGAAACCAGAAACAGCAAAAAACAGGGAACTGGCTCTGTGGCATATTTTCAATAGGTTAGTTCCGGAAATCGATAAAAATGACATAAAGTGTATAGCAAACATGTAGCGAATAACATGAAAACAACATGGAACATCATAAATTAAGGATACGTTTTATGAGGTATCACCCATGAAACAATATATAAGAACAAAATTACTTCATGTTGGATAAGCAGCATAGATCGACAAGAACATATGCAACATGAGAAAAACATGCACTAATCATATACCAAAAGAAGAACAAGTTTTTTCTTCATACTATGGTGTCAACCTACCATGATATCAAAAGTGGGTGTAATCCTAGCACCGCATTTGAGTGATTAGTATATACCATCTCAACAAAATATAACGGCATAATCAGTTTTCAAGTCCTAGCTACACCCAAAATTTACATCAACATCACCACACATCCCTTCGCACCAACCCCAACAGACTTTACACTAAACGTAGTAGTGTTTCACCAGGATGGTCCTAAGCGAGACCTCCCGTGGTTCTTGGTGATGGAGGAGTTAATTTCTAGGGGGACCCAATCTCACGGAAGACCCGAGAGGAAAGGAAACAACACCAAAGGCAACCTAATAACTAGTGAGAACTAGAGGATTCGAAAACCGGCAACTAAACCCACGGCCGCCTCTGGCAATAAATCCACTCGAAATCACCTTGGCTGGAACCAATTCAACCTTATGGCTGGTCTACCGCACCAATAGATCCTAGAGGGTCAGTCGAGAAAGATTGGGAGAACACCGACAGAATCCCAAGGGAAAAGACGGCAATTCCAGAGCAACCTTGATACGTTTCGAATACAAGAGTAGATGGGGTAGCCTTGATTCGTTCCTAGATACACATCTAAGGAGTAGCCTCACACGAGGGGGTACGAGCAAAACCTCACAAGTTCTATTTCCTCATCTCTGCCTAGATCTGAAGGAGGGGACATCTATTTATAGTCTAGGGGAAAGGGGTAGGTGGAGAGGAATTGACAGGGCCAGGGGCCACTTTCTACGGGTAGGCATGGGGGAGCCGGACGATCCAGAAGATTAGGTGCCGGTTCGTCTAGCATCTGGAGATTTTCTGGCTTGTGGTGCTGGAGTGTTGTTTTCTTGGCCCCGGATGACCTGGCGCGCCTTTGCCGGTACGTATGGCAGTCGTGAGGGGGTGGTACCCGAGAAGGTTCGTAGCCATGCCGGTACATACCGGCAGCCATCCGGCGACCTGGGTAGCGCCGGATGATCCGACGGCCTGGGTGTCTTCAACCCGAGGAGGAGCCCAATGGCTCTAGTTGCTACCGGCATCCTGGAGTGTGCCGAACGATCTGGTAGGCTGGCGTCGGACGATCCGGGGACTACGGGAGAGCTCTTTCTTCTCTGTTTCTACTCCTTCTTGCTGAGCTTCTTTGCGATCTTTTTGACCATTGTCTTGGTCATTCTTGGCACCATCTTTGGGCTCTCTTTGCATGGTTTCGCTGAGCACACATAGAACATTTGCATGAGGTAGCGCACCATTCACCAAGGCGTTGAATTCATAGGGGATAAGAGCGAGCTCACCTTTTCTTCCATAGCCTTTGAATGTGCTCTTGTAATTGGTCCACTAGATGTTGTGGGGGGAATTCGTGGAATAGGTTTGGCTGCATCATCTCCCCCCTTCGAAAAGAGTCTTACTCTGATGCTGACATGATCACACGCTCGTTGGGAGACCCCAACCGGAAGGTATGATGTAGTCTAGTGTAAATTTAACCCCTGGTATGGAACCAGAGTTTATCAAACTAGTAAGACTAGTCTTGAAGAAGGTTACTTGTATCAACGACGCCTGTTTTATCGATGTTGAACAAGCGTGGAACCTACACACAAGCACAAACTCTCTCTTGCCCCAACTTTCCGGAAGGTTGTCAATCTTTCGGTCTAGCTGAAAATAGGAGAATTAAACGTATAAAGTCTTGGAAAACAATAGAAGTAAAAAATAGAACAGTCAGGAAAAAATGATTAAAAGTTATTAAAAGAAGGTTTGCAATATGAGGAAAGCAAACATGTTGGGTGAACCAATTACAGTTGGGAAATTGACAAATCATGAACGTATAACAATACTATTATGACGAGATATAGTTCACGGGTCCATATCTAAAAGTCCACCTCAAGAAAGCTATCCAGGAAATCCCTTGGTATTAAGTTGCAGCAATAAAGTGATTTCTATGTGTGCAACAAAAAAATGCATTAAGAACAATACATAATGTAAGCAGTGGTTCTCATCCATAGACAAGAGAACCGCTGTTTTCTCCCTAGCGGTGACAACACATCCTCTCCCTGCACGTTTTTGTCACTTGAGCGCAGGCAACAAGGAGGAATTAACCCACTATCTAGCATATAAACCCTCTCTCGAAGGTGAAAACAACTACATGGCCAAGGTAATCATAAACACCGAAGAGCATTGCAAGACAAGATTAAAAATATCTACAAATATAAGTGAAGCATCTCAGATTGACATAAAAAAAATCATAATCTCATGGTTCACCCGATCCCAGCAAACACAACATGCACAATTACATAACGGAGGTGTCGATCATGCGAGGCAGCTGACGAGTGAATGGTCGAGAGGTTAACTAGAGGGGGGTGAATAGGGTTAACTACAATTTCTTCTTCTTTTTAAGTTAACAATATATGCTCAAATCTAGATTGTCTAGATTATGCAACTAAGTGAACAATCCTATATGTTTAGAAAATACTACTAGCATAAGATATTTATAAGAGTAAGCTAGTATCAATAAGTAAAGGTAACTTGAGGAATAACCGAACACAGTGATGCAGAGATGTATCCCGAAGTTCACTTCCCAATGGAAGCTAGTCTCCGTTGGAGCGGTGCGGTGCCACTGAAGTGGAACACCGAGTAGCCCTCAAATGGCACACTGTATATTCTTCGATTCCTTCCATCGATGTGGAGAGGCTCGAATCACTATGTTTCCGTTGAGGCTGGCAACTATAACCTTTACAAGGATGAGGCACACTTGACAGGGGGATGCTAACCCGGTATGCCAAGCTCTGAGGAATAACCCGGTCCAAAGGATGGTGTGCAGGATTCGGCTAAGAATAAAGAAGCTTGTGAAGGCCCAAACTTGTGGGTTTAATGGCCCGGGTTATGGGCTATGGTAAAGGAAAGTTATGGTTAGCGCGCCGTGTCCAGGTAGGATCCGAAATATGCCTTGACGAATAAGCTAGGGGGTACGGGTGCTTTATAAACCGACCCCCAGGTATAGTTTTAGGTAGAGATCTAAGAACCCTAGCAACATCGCGTGATATCGAGCATCCAGTGTAAACCCTAATCGAATTATCATATCGAGAATAGAGATCCGGCGACTTTGATTGCCGGCTATCAGATCAAATTGCACCATGTCTTCCCTTGAGCTAAACCCTCTCCCAAACGCCTGTGTCGACTTGCCCCAAGATCAGTTACCCCTGGTAACATCTGCCGTGATTATCCCACGACAGTTGGCGCCCACCGTGGGGCCTGCGTCCAAAGGTGTTTACATCACGGGAGAAGCTCGGAAGGGCATGGAAAATCTTGTCATTGGCGAAATCTACATCGACCACGAAGGAGAAAAGATGGTGGACGATTCCGGCTGGGGGCCAGAATCGGATCATCTCGAGTCCGAATCTATATTGACGATCGGCCGGATCAACATCTTCATCGGCACGGTACGAACGACTAATTTAAAAGGACAATATCATGTGCATACTACAGGAACTTCCAGCAGGAACGAGAAGACATTAAAGCAGGCGGCAAACTCGATTTCGTTGGCCGCGCCGGGACATCTCAGATGGGCGGAACAAGAGGTAACATGGAGTAGAAGAGACCATCCGGAGAAAATAGAGCGTCCAGGAGTCTTGGCATTGGTGGTTGCTCCACAGGTTAATGGTTACGAATTGAAGAAGGTCCTGATGGACGGTGGAAGCAGCATCAACATCCTTTATTGGGAAACCTTCTTACGGATGAGCCTCAAAGAGTCTCAGTTACAAAAAAGTTCGACAATCTTTCATGGGATCGTGCCAGGTCACTCGGCGAGCCCCGAGGGAAGGATCACCTTGGAAGTTGCTTTTGGAGAATCGACGGATAATTATCGAGTTGAGTGGCTCACGTTCGAGGTGGTCAAATTGCGCAGTCCTTACCACACACTGTTTGGGAGGCCGGCTTATGCCCAATTCATGGCTAGGCCGTGCTACGTGTATTTGCAGCTGAAAATCCCGGGTCCTAAACGGACCATCACTATACATGGGAACCGGGATGTAGCGGCCGAGGGCGACGAAGGAGATTCAGTTATGGCCGAGCAGGCATGCAGGAAGGAAGAGCTCGAATATTACCGGTCCCAAGTAAATCCGGACGATAGAACAGCCTTGAAAAAGCCTAATACTGAGGATGAGAGAGCAAAATTCAAGGCAGCGCAAGACACCAAGAAGATAGATTTTGTCGAAGGGGATTCTACTAAGCAGTTTACCATAGGGTCTAACCTGGGAAAAGAGCAGGAGGGAGCGCTCGTGGAGTTTATTCGCTCGAATGCAGATGTGTTTGCCTGGACACCTAGCGACATGCCGGGTATCCCTACAGAATTAGCTGAGCACAGTTTGCATGTGGATCCCAAGTCCAGGCCCGTAAAACAAGGTTTGAGGAAAATGAATGAGGAAAGAAGGAAGGCTATAGGCGAAGAGATCGCTCGGCTATTGGCAGCCGGCTTTATCATGGAAGTATTTCACCCGGATTGGTTGGCTAACCCGGTTCTGGTGATGAAAAAGACCAACGAGTGGAGGATGTGCATTGACTTCACAAGTCTCAACAAACATTGCCCAAAGGATCCGTTCGCGCTGCCAAGGATAGATCAGATTATAGACGCAGTAGCTGGAAGCGATCTGTTATGCTTCCTGGACGCATATTCCGGGTATCATCAGATTAAGCTCAAAAGGGAGGATTGGGAGAAAACATCATTCATAACCCCTTTTGGGGCCTTTTGTTATAAAACTATGACGTTTGGGTTAAAGAACGCTGGTGCAACTTACCAACGGTGTATTCAAAAGTGCTTTGAGGACCAAATCGGACGTAACGTCCATGCCTATGTGGATGACGTGGTCATCAAGACTAGGAAGGCGGAGACATTTATCGATGATCTAAAGGAGACGTTCAAAAACTTGAGGAGGTACCAGATGAAGCTTAACCCGACAAAGTGCGTGTTTGGAGTTCCAGCTGGGAAATTACTCGGCTTCATAGTTTCCGAGAGAGGAATCGAGGCAAATCCGGATAAAATCAAGGCCATCCAGAGTCTGAAAAAACCGGAAAATTTGAAGCATGTTCAAAAGCTCACGGGCTGCGTAGCAGCCTTGAGCCAATTCATATCCAGACTCGGAGAAAAAGCAATACCATTGTACCGGCTCTTGCGGAAATCAGATAAATTCGTGTGGGATCAAGAGGCAGACGAGGCATTTGAGGCACTAAAGAAGCAGTTATCTGAAGCACCAGTACTAGCGGCGCCGGGTCCTAAAGAACCTATGTTACTATATGTGGCAGCTGGCCCCCGAGCCGTCAGTGCAGTAGTTGTCGTGGAACGCCAAGAGGATGGGAAAGGATACCCGGTTCAGAGGCCGGTTTATTACGTCAGCGAGGTATTATCAGAAGCAAAGCAGCGCTATCCACATTGGCAAAAGTTGGTGTTCGGGGTCTTTATGGCCAGCCGGAAGTTGAAGCCGTATTTCCAAGAACATCCCATAACGGTGGTTAGTTCAATACCAATGTCGGATATCATCAGAAACTCGGACGCGACGGGAAGAATAGCCAAATGGGCGATAGAGATGGGGGACTATCATATCAACTACGAACCCAGGTCAGCAATCAAATCTCAAGCTTTAATTGATTTCGTTAACGACTGGACACATACAGGCATGACTGCAACGGTTCCAAACTCCGAGTCATGGATCATGCACTTCGACGGATCAAAGCAGTACGAGGGATCAGGAGCTGGGGTGGTGCTGACATCACCCAAGGGAGACAAATTGAGTTACGTGCTACAAATTCACTTCGACTGTTCCAACAACGTGGCCGAGTATGAGGCCCTATTGCATGGCTTAAAGGTAGCCAAAGAGATGAACATTAAGAGGATACGATGCTTCGGAGATTCGGACCTTGTGGTACAGCAGGTGTCAGGAACGTGGGATAGAAAGGACGCAAATATGGCAGCATACCGCAGGGAAGTTGATAGGGTTGCAGGATGTTTTTCCGGGTATGAGGTGGAGCATATAGACAGAAGAAAGAATGAGGCAGCCGACGCCCTCGCCAGGCTCGGCTCGCGCAGAGAGCCGGTTCCACCTAACGTTTTCCTGGACGAACTATGGCGACCATCAGTTAAAATCGAGTCAGAGGAGGAATTGGCAAATCAAGACCCGGATTCAGGACTCGTAGCCACTGTACGTACTATTCCCGAGTGGACAGAACCGTTTTTGGCCTACCTATCACGAGGCGAGTTACCACAACAGGAGGTATTAGCAAGGCAAATTTTGAGGCGAGCAAAGGGATATTCTATCATCAATGGGGAATTGTACAAGAGAAGTGCAGCAGGAGTCTTTTTGCGCTGCGTAGCGCCAGAAGAAGGCAGACAGATTCTTAAGGAAATCCACGAAGGCGACTGTGGACATCATGCGTCCACAAGGTCTCTTGTGGCTAAAGCTTATCGACACGGGTTTTTCTGGCTCACGGCCCTAGCGGATGCGGAACGATTGGTAGCAAGGTGTGACGGATGTCAAAGGTACGCTCGCCAAACCCATGTGCCGGCTATGGAGTTGCGGACTATCCCGTTAACTTGGCCGTTTGTCGTCTGGGGTATGGACATGGTTGGCCCCTTTCATATGTCACCATGCAAGAAGACACATCTTTTGGTGGCTATTGATAAGTTTACCAAGTGGGTTGAGGTTATGCCAGTTACTAATTGCGAAGCAGCTACAGCAGTCAAGTTCCTGAAAAGGATTATCTACCGGTTCGGGTACCCCCACAGCATAATTACCGACAATGGAACCAACATGTCCCTTGGTGAGATGGAGAAGTTTTGTGGCAATAATGGAATCCGGCTCGATGTGGCATCGGTGGCTCATCCCCAGGCCAATGGACAAGTGGAGAGGGCAAATCAAGAATTGCTTCGCGGATTAAAACCACGATTGCGAGTTCCCTGTGTCAGGGCTGATGGTGCATGGGTCGAAGAACTTCCTTCTGTGGTTTGGGGTATCAACACTACACCTAACAGATCCACTCAGATGACACCCTTCTTCATGGTCTATGGTGCGGAAGCAGTGTTACCGAGTGACATTATTCACGATTCGCCTAGAGTATCAGCTTACGTCGAAGTAGAGAACGAAAAAACCCGGCAAGACGCCGTAGATATGTTAGAAGAGCAAAGAGAACAAGCCCTGGAAAGGTCAGCCAGATATCAGCAAGATCTACGGAGGTATCATAGCCGGCGTGTGAAGACCCGGGTATTCCAGGAAGGAGACTTGGTTCTGCGCCTGGTACAGTCAAACGAAGGAAAACACAAATTATCACCACCATGGGAAGGACCATTTATCATAAGCCGGAATCTGCATAACGGATCATATTATTTGATAGATGCAAGGGAAGAGTCAGCTACAGTCAACGACACCGCACACACCACTTCATCTATGCAAGAAAGAGATAGGCCATGGAACGTGGCTCAGCTACGTCCGTACTATACTTAGTAAAGACTATATTGGCAAGTGGAATTGCACGATGTAATAGGCAGCAGGTTTTCTGACGTACTCTTTTCCTATCCAGGGTACCTTTGGGGACTGGACGGGTTTTTAATGAGGCGGCTTGCTGACCTACATTTTTTCATATCAAGTAAAGAGATGGTTATCAAGTAAAGAGATGGTTATCAAGAAAAGAGATGGTTATCAAGAAAAGAGATGGTTGTTATCAGGTTATGTATTCTCAGTACGATGCGTATATCTAGGTCTTGGGGGCTGGTCGCTTAAATAGCACAGTTACAAACTCAAAGACCCGGCCATGATGCCTATGAGTTATAGGGGCCGATTACTTGCAAACGAGTACGGCTACAATCTTATAACCGGACAAAGAAGTCCAAATTTCTTGGCTATTCTTACTTAAGCTCGATGTGACTCGCATTAAAGTGGCATGATTTGTTCGCTTACGATGGCAGTTAGTCATGAAACCCGACGGGGATTGGCTGGCTACGTCTTCGTATTGATGTAACAACATGGTATCCACGCGAAAGCCGGCTTACAGTACAAGACAGTCAAAAGGGTCATCTAAACCACAAGTTATGCAGAGTACAAGGCTGAATAGCTGGAAACTCAATGACTATTAAGCATAACTTCAAAACCTATGTGAAACAACTCGTGGATCTTTGTGAAAATAGCAATAAGCATTTTGTTCCCTTTTCAAGATCAAGTGTCCTAGACTCGGCAATCCGGGCCCGGTAGCTTGAAATCTTGAAAAGAGAAAAACTGGCTTACTTGTATAGTTGCAAAAATCCAAATATCCGAGTCTTGGGGACTTGGGGACTTCGAAGCAAAATCCGCTTGTCAATACCCATGAGACCCGGAAATTGAGTTCTCACAAAAGGAACAATAAATAAAACCAGATATCGAGAACAGATGAGCTTAAACTTAAAAAGGCCGGAACAGGCATCGAGTATATCAAGGCCTTAGCGTGCATTACAAAATCCTGGTGAAAAAAATATCAAAGGTGCACAGGCGCACCGCCCAAAATATGACTGTGTCAAAAAGTATGTCGACCGACTGGCGCTTAAGAAGAGGCATTGGAAACCATATATCACTTGGCGTCCATCTTGGCCTTACCCTTGCCATCATTGGTGGTAGCAGCAGCACCCGGATTGGCGGTACCAGCTCCTGCAGGGGGCGGAACGACTGGCGTTGACGCAGCAGGAGCAGAGCCGGCTTCAGCTTGCTTCTTGGCAGCCTCCGCCCTTATCGCAGCAGCTTCCTCCTTCCACCGAGCCAGCATGTCATATGGCTCAGGAAGATCCGACTTAATTACTTTATCGGCAGAATCATACGCTGGAACAAGTATGTTAACATCCAGTTCATCAGCAATTACGCTGGCCGGGTAACGGACCTCCTTCTGGACGGCCTGAAAATCCTTTACTGAAAACTTGGATCCGTCAAGCTTGAACTCTGGGAAGCCGCCCATAAGCCTCGCTAGCTCGAGCTTGGGGAGATAAGCTTTCGCAAGTGCAAGCCCCCGGGTCACTCCAACCCGGCAAGATGAGCGCTTCCAGTGCCGAATCCACTCGGGAACAGTGGAGAGGGCGTCCAACAGCCTTTTCAGATCAACATGTCCTCTGCCCGGCCACCGCAACTCATCAAGGATCCATCTGGTTCCGGCACATAGCTGCCGGATAGCACTCTTTATGGTTTTCAGCTTGGCAATGTCATCTTCATCCGGCATGGCTTCGTCCGGGCCTGAAGTAAAATGAAGATATAAGTTGGAAAAATTTTGCTGTTTGTCAAAAGGATAAACCCGGAGAAGGAAGCGTACCAAGCAAAGAACGATAGGTATCAGATATTTCGACGGAAAGGCTTGTCAGGTCATCTTCGGCTTGGTGAGCCCTTCTTCGGTACTTCTTCATTAATTGCCTATTCCTCCTGGCTTCAGCCTCAGCTGCTTCACGTAAAGACATCTCCTTTTCAATGAGCTTGGCGGCGTCCGCAAGTTTCTCCTCGATTGAGTCACGAAAGACTGCACGGATGTTCCAAAAGCATTAGTTAGGTAGAAGAGCACAGTTATCAGTCATTGGTATAATAAAAGTCCCGAGCAAGTCATGAATGAACTCACTCGGAACTTGGGGACTGGACAAAGGTACAAGCAATATTAGTCGAATTTACCTCGTGTTTGGTTATTAAAGACCCCAAGATGTTTTCCTCGTTATCCCTTAAGGTGCGCAGAGTTTCCAGCATCTGGGCAAAAGTTAACTCCTCGGAGCGAGTCCCGGAAGAGCCGACAGCTTGATCATCTGGTAGGGGGGTTCTCCTCGCATTTGGAGTGGAGACTCGGACAGTCTGAGTATCCGGGTTGGGAGAGCTCATCCTTGTATCTAGAATTTCTATCTCTTCGTCTACTGGTTCCGATAAGGAAGGAGATCCGACGGTTTGGGAAAGTGGATTGTTCAGAGGGCCTTGTTCCCGGTTAGTTGTCGCATCCACACCAGTTGCGGCGTCTGCGTCGTCAGTCGGCTTCTCCACCTGGAGGTTATCCGTTTCTGTGTTTTCCGGGTCACTGACGGTGACTTGAGCGCTGAAGCAAAAATGAGAAAAGGTAGTTATATAATGATGACGGCGGCTCGAATGAAAGTTCGTCAGATGCAAAAAGAAATATATAGCAAAAACTTACCCGGCATTTACAGTGTAATCCGGTGGAAGCTCGCCACTGGAAGCAGATGAGGTCTTCGCAGGAACCACTAGTGGAACCCGGAATTGCCCGGCACGTGGGTGGTTAGGAGAAGGATGGCGCTGAGGAGAGTGGAAGAACGAGATGGAGGAGCACTGCCACGAGGGACCGAGGGGGGCGGAGATGCCCGGGTTAAGGGGATCTTCACCTGGGGAGCTCCGAGTTACTCTGCGCTTGGCTGGGAAAGAATCCTTCAAGCATGACGAATTTGATAATTGATGGTTAAGTCGTCGCATGGCGTCAAAGGAGTAAGGTTCAGAGGATAATGAGGAAAAAGGAACCTTGGACACTGTCCCCCTGCCTTTCCTCTTGGCCCCGACTGTTGCCTCTGGGTCCGACTCGGTTCTCTCCGGGTCGTCTTCATTGTTTCCACCCTCGTCCTCTAGCCCTGCGAACCAGGTGTATATTCATTGGAAAAAAGGCAGACGAGAGGAAAGTAATGCAAGTAAAAATATACAGATCCTGAGTGAGTACCTTCACTATCGTCAGCCGCCTCGTCCTCCTCTTCCGGGTCTCTGGAGGGGGGGGAGTGGTTCAACTCTCCAGAAAGGGTCATCAGCCTGAGGTAAAAGGATAAGATTAAGGCTTAGAAGCAGTATCGAGTTGAAATGTGGAAACAAGTTATGAGCGCCGGGTATTACCGCTGGAGCTGGATTTTCCCGGGGTAAACGGGGGTAACCCGGTGATGCCCTTTATCACCTCCAGTTTCTCCGCCAAGAAGCCCTTGATGGTCTTTATAGTATCACCGGTCGCAAAGCTCTTGGTGGAGTAGCGGAGTGCGTCTGTGGTGTGCCCCGAATACTCGCACATCAATTTGGTGCGAACGGAATTAGGTTGGATTCGGAAATCGACCCAAGTTTTATTAAATTGAGCCCTAGGAGGCCTTGGGCTGAGAGAATGGCTATCTTGGCTAGCGAAGGAAGGATTGCCTCCCTGTCTGAGTCTGATGCGAAGGCATTGAAAGACTCGGAGGGCTTGAGGGGGGTCACTGAGTAACCCGGCAGCTTCTTTTCGCTGTCGGGGGAGGTATCGTGGCAGTAAAAGAAAGATAGCTGCCAATGTTTAACGTGGGAGTGCAGGTTGAGGGTTGGCATCAAAGAATTCTTACGGCGTTGGATGGATACCCCGCCGCAAGTGAGAAGCGCTCCGTCGCCACTTTCGCGGCACGGCTTGCACTGGAATAACTCAATGAAAAGAGTCAGACTCGGTGGCATGCACAAATACGACTCAGATAGAACAATGAAGTGGGTAATGTTCAACATGGAGTTAGGCCCTATGTCGAACACCCGGAGTCCATAATGATCTAAGACCTCCCTAAAGAAAGGATGACCCGGAGGACGAAATCCTCGGGTCACGTGTTCAACGAAGCAGATTACCTCGTTTTCTTCGGGGGTGGGACGAGTCTCATTACCCGGTACCCTCCAGTGGATGTCTTTTTGAGAAGGGAGGGTTCCTAACTCGGCTAGCTCGTCCAATTTGGCTTTCGTGGTTGGGGAACACCCCCAATTGGCGGATATGGTTTGGGTGGTCCTCGCTGGAGCCGGTTGTTTTCCTTGTCGCTTGGGAGCCATGGGGCCAGCCTGCAAAACACAAAGAGAAGAGGCGTGTGAAATAAGACCCGGGAATGCTGAAGTATCCGAGTATAAAGGTATCAAGAAGGTACGAAGCTGAGAACTGTCCGGGTATTGAGCGCACTTGTGGAAATTGTTGGTCACTTACGTAGGGAAAGGTATTTGGGGATGACGGATGGTTGCCCATATGTATACCGCAAATGGAATAGCTGGAAAAGGAGGGTTTTTCCGGGTGTTAATGCAATAAGCGGAAAATCGAGGAGGAACGGATCTAGATAGAAACGTTTGCGGATGGTTTTTAAGTAAAATTGGCAATCAATGATGGTTGGGGGATCATTTGTGACTATAGGGCAGATGATTGAAGGAGTTGGCAAGCGTCGAATCGATCTAATTTGGTGCAATCGGACAAATGACTTGCGGGTTGACCTAGATCCGATCTTGGATAAATTGAAAGTTGCGAGGCTGAATTAACTGGTTGCGAGAAGCTTACCGGGGAGATTGGAGTCTAATACGATGGCGACGAACGGCGTGGCTTGAATGAGAGAAATGGAGGAGCAGCGGTGACACTTGACGGTGGCGCAAGGCGACTCAAGGGCGGGCGCGGCCGCTGGCGATCTTGCGTTGGTAGCAGGCACGGGCTCCTCACGGTGGTGCTGCGAGGGTGTTAGGAGCAAGGAAGAAGAGGGGAAGTTGTGGCGTGGTGAGGGGCTTAGGGTTACCCATTAAGTGCTATTTATAAGGCAAGGGTGAGCCTATCCTAACGGCCAGAAGCCGGAAGCCGCGGGGTAATGGTTATCAGCGAAGATTTCGCGAGATATGCGTCAAGTATTGGGCAAGGCATTGGGATAGAAGAAGGAAGGGATTTGCTCCGTAATGATGGGGCTGATTATCGAGCATGAGATCTTGGCATTTTTATTGTAGTCTGGACCTGGGAATTTGAATCTAAGTGTTTGGAGGACAAATCCGGGTTATTACATGGCCACCATGGAGTGAGGCCTAGCAGAATATCAAAACATCTTAACTCGGCTTCCATATGCCCGTATGTTCGACATCTTTGCGAGGAATAGCAAGCGCTTCAAGAAGGATCTATGAAGCCCAGGCTATTCTGGGGACTACTGACAGGGGGATGCTAACCCGGTATGCCAAGCTCTGAGGAATAACCCGGTCCAAAGGATGGTGTGCAGGATTCGGCTAAGAATAAAGAAGCTTGTGAAGGCCCAAACTTGTGGGTTTAATGGCCCGGGTTATGGGCTATGGTAAAGGAAAGTTATGGTTAGCGCGCCGTGTCCAGGTAGGATCCGAAATATGCCTTGCCGAATAAGCTAGGGGGTACGGGTGCTTTATAAACCGACCCCCAGGTATAGTTTTAGGTAGAGATCTAAGAACCCTAGCAACATCGCGTGATATCGAGCATCCAGTGTAAACCCTAATCGAATTATCATATCGAGAATAGAGATCCGGCGACTTTGATTGCCGGCTATCAGATCAAATTGCACCATGTCTTCCCTTGAGCTAAACCCTCTCCCAAACGCCTGTGTCGACTTGCCCCAAGATCAGCTACCCCTGGTAACATCTGCCGTGATTATCCCACGACAACACTCCACAATTTAGAGGGTCCTCACCAAATCCCGGGAAAAAATATCCACGAGCTCCAAAGCTTCGGGGACACCAACAAGGCACCAAGATCCAATGAGCTAAGAGAAACAAGGTTCTAGGTTCCAATGAACCAAAAACTACAAGATCCTTAGGGGATGTGTGGGGTAGTGACAAATCGGTTTGGTGGAGTTGTAGATCTAGTGAGTCTCCTCCAGATCCAAAAAGATCAAGAGATTTGGTTGGGTATTTGGGGAGATACTTGAGATTGAAGGTGGTCAACAATGGTGGAGAGAGAATCTTATTTGACACCTTCTAAAGCTGGAACAAGACCCCTATTTATAGGGGTAGGTGAAAAGTGACCGTTTGGGGATTTTTCCACGCGTGCAGGATGCCTGGCCTGGAGCCCGGCCTGGCTGACTGGGAGACTGGCCTGCATCTTGAATCCCCCAGCCTGAAGAGCAGAGGAGCCGACCTATAGCCTGGCCTGGGCCGGCTAGGCCGAGAGCCCGGCTGAGGCGCAGGAAGCCCGGCCACCCACCCGAGGTCCCCGTCCTCCTGCCCAGCTGTCAGGCCGTCTACGAAGATGCCCGACCAACGCATAGGTAGCCCGACCTGGGCCGGCCACCCGCCCGAGCAGCCCGGCCTCTTTCCCAGCTAGGCCGGCTGCTAGGCCGGCTGGGCAGATTGCCCCTTTCTTCTTCCTGTTTGTTTTCTTATTTCTTCTTCTTCTTCCTGTTTGTTTTCTTATTTCTTCTTCTTCTTCCTTTGATTCTTTTCTTCAACAAACATGTGTTTTGAATTGTTTTCCTTTCTCCATTTTTGTGTCCTTACACTTTTGCATATTAAGATTCGTGTCCTAAAACACTTAAGAAAAATGGTTAAAGACTTCCAAATGTTGTAATCAAACGTCAAAAATAGGATTAAGAGACAATGTCCTTTCAATCTCCCCCTTTTTGATGTTTGATGACAACGCAAGGATTTGGATAAAAAGTATTTATTGAAGCATTTGTAAAGGAATAAGAATATAGAAGAGCTCACCCTATTCGTGTGCCCATAATCATTAATTATGTTGTCATACGTAGGGCACACCTAATTGGGGATATTTAGCTCCCCCTACATTTTATAGTCCAAGGTAATTTCTAGAGCTAGATAAATTTTCAACATTACTTCAAGATAATGAAATAGGAATTTTAGCTCTAGAGATTTATCTACTAGATCCATTGACATTTTATCATAGTAATAAGGCAAGATATGTATCCATAACATCAACATGTATGCAAGGATATGATTTCAACTCACCATACTTTTCATCATAGAATGAATAGTCCGAGGATAACAGTCTTGACCATAATATAGATACTCCGAGAATAACATAGTCTTCAAGATAGGATGGATATTCCAAAAATTACATAGTTTTACAATATTAAATAGGATTAACAACCATAAACCAAATAGAGAGTTTAACTAGGTAGCAATGTAAAGTCGATGATAAAAAGAAGGCAAATGGATGCATGCTATGCAAATGCAAGATCCCTAATGGACATATCTCCCCCTTGTCATCAAGACACCAAAAAGGGAGAAATCAATGATATAATACGAGAGCTCATGCCACGAAGTCCTCATCCTCTTCATCATCATGATCATCACCACCACCATCACCATCATCATCATTATGGGGTGGTGGAACCTGACTAAAACTCGCCTGAGAGAGATTTGCGGGACAAAATTGTCCAAGTGAAGTGGCGTCATCACCAATCCAGTAAGTGTGTTGGGACTTCCACTTGTGCTCATCAAGTTCTTCAGAGCTAGGAGGACCCGGTGGGAGCTCCAGTTGCTCCATGATCTTCCTATGGTGTCGACGGTAGGCCTTGCCATTTTGGTAGGCCTTAAAATCCTTGTCTTGCTTGTCCACAAAAACCGGTTCATCTTCTAGAGAGTCTTCTTGATGCTAAACTTCTGCTGACCCCTGGGAACATGCACCGGAGAAGCATCACGGGAGTCACCATGTGGAGAGCCATGCGCCTCAATATAAGGAATAGAGCAAGCTCTCTTAGGGCGAGGAGGAGCAGAAGCTACTTCCCGAGAGGCAATCATGAGAGGACGCATAATAGGAACAACCATTGGATAGTTGTTGATGAGCTGAGAGGTAATCTTTATGTCAATGAGCGTATGAAGATAAGATCAATAGATGGGGACCTTGTTGTCACGAACCGTAAGCTGCATCTCATTACACATGTAGTCCAACACATCGATCTTCTTGTTTCCATTTTTAGCAATCACAATGTGGTGGAGAATATTGATCATCCATCTGCGAACTATGCCCTTTCCCCCAAACTTAGCATGGATGGTGTTCCGAAGGATAGTGTGAGTGACATACCAAAAATCTGATAAGAACACCATTTTAAGAATATATTGAGAGCCAGCACCACAGTGATGTCTATGCACGCTTCTATTCTTGTAGACGTGTTGGGCCTCCAAGTGCAGAGGTTTGTAGAACAGCAGCAAGTTTCCCTTAAGTGGATCTCCCAAGGTTTATCGAACTCAGGGAGGTAGAGGTCAAAGATATCCCTCTCAAGCAACCCTGCAATTAAGATACAAGAAGTCTCTTGTGTCCCCAACACACCTAATACAACTGTCAGTTGTATAGGTGCACTAGTTTGGCGAACAGAGAGTAAAATGCAAGTAATATGGATGAAAATAAGTGATGATAGCAATCTGAAATAAAAATGGCAGCAAGCAAACATGTAGCAGATTAGGTGGAAAACGGTGTTTCAATGCTTGGAAACAAGGCCTAGGGCTCCTACTTTCACTAGAGGACACTCTCAACAATGATCACATAATTGAATGCATAAATATCATCTCTTCACTATGCTACTCCGAACCACTCTCCGGTCGAATAATGAACACTAATCATTGCATAGGGCTTTAACATCACTCCTCAAGTCTATATTCCCTCTCTAGGGCACCCCAATGTCACTACGAGCGCCATAAAATAGTACTAAACAAACGCCACAATTTCATAGGTTCATCTTCCAACACAAGATATAAATATCATGATAAACCACACGGAGCACACACTGTCACCTTTACCCTGTGATCAAAGTGTTTACGGAGATAACAAAACCACTTGAGTAGCATAACAGATGAAGATCAATCTACATATTCAACTAGATTGCAAAGCTCATGAGCACATAAAGATCACACCATGGGAGAGAGAGATGAACCACATAGCTATCAGTAGAGCCCTCAGCCTCGGGGAGAACTACTCCCTCCTCATCATAGGAGACAACAACGGCTATGGAGTTGGCGATGGAGTCGATAGATGTATTTTGCGGAAAAGGTCCATTCCCCTAGGGTTTATGCATCAGGGAGTATATATGGGCGAAGGGGCGATGCTGAGAGGTGGCCAGGGGGCCCACACCACTAGGTGGCGCGGCCAGGGGGACCCGCGCCACCCCATGGTGTGGCCACCCTGTGGCCCCCCTCCGGGGCTCTTTGGGACTTCTGGAAGCTTCCGGGACTTTTAGGACTTCTGGCTTTCGAATTTTCCAAATCCGAGAATATTTCCAGAACAACTTTTCTGAAACTAAAAACGGCAGAAAACATGGAACTGGCTCTGTGGCATCTTGTTAATAGGTTAGTCCCGGAAAACGTGTAAAAATGACATAAAGTGTAAGGAAAACATGTGGGAAACAACATACAAAACAACATGGAACATCATAAATTAGGGATACGTTTATGACGCATCAAGCATCCCCAAGCTTAGTTCCTACTCGTCCTCGAGTAGGTAAACGATAAAACAATAATTTCTGAGGTGACATGCTACTATTATAAACTTGATCATTATAATGTAAAAACATATGTACGCTAAGATCACAGAACTTCAAACACAAACATGATAATAGAACTTTAATAGTAAATCATAGCAATCACTTTTCATCATGAAGAGTATCTTAAATAAAGGATCATGGATAATAATGCAAATAAAGATAAACGTTTGTTTCAGGTATAGAGAAAGCATGCAAAGTGGTATTTCGATAGTCCTTAAGAGTGGGGCAAAACATAAATGCCAGGACACCTTCAAAGTTCACGAGGAAGACTAGAACAAATAATTTAAGAACAAATGATATCACATCATGAAGTAATTATTGATGCTTATGGGACAAATGCACATAGAACTCAGAATGGCAGAAATGCTCTCTCAACTGTGCATAAAGTTAGAAGATGGAGACTCAACATAAAAATAAAAGAAAGACCCTTCGCAGAGGGAAGCAGGGATCACTCATGTGCTAGAGCCTTTTATTTTATTAAACAAAGGTATGAAAAGTTTGACATTTGTGGAGGAATGTCTATATTTTAGGAGGGGTGTATGCTAGTGTCAACGAATGGTAAACAAACAATACAGTACGTGACAAGCCAACTGGATTCACAAGAACGGCTCCCATGGTGAAGGACGCAACTGGTGTAGAAGGTCATCCGTGTTTCTCTTTTGTTTACACAATTATGCTTTGATTGATAAATCAAGGGCAAAAATAGTGAAGAGAATTTGTTTGTATTAATTTGGGGTTGGGTACCCCGCTGCCAGCTCTTCTATCATTTGGATAAGCGGATGAAGGCACTAGTCCAGGGTGTGAAATCCAATCAACAAGTGAGATAAAGATTCTTTATTGACGTCCTCATGAGCAAAAACAAGAACACAAAACAGGAATAATTTTGATGGTTTTAAAGGTAACACATGAGAAATTTACTTGGAATGGCAGTTAAATACCACATGTAGGCAGGTATGGTGTACACAATGGGAAAACTTTGGTTTAAGGAGTTTGGATGCATGAGTAGAGCTCATACTCAGTACAGATGGAGGCTAGCAAAAGACTGGGAGCGACAAATCAAGAGAGCATAAGAGCCATAATCATGCATAGCGACATAAGCATCATTAATTAAAGCATAAGCGGTATCACAAGTTCAAAAACTAAATGGTCATGGAGGCTATTCGTGAATGGTTCGTAGTCATAAACATGGTGTGAGCATGCGCCAAGTCAACCAAATAAAACATTCGAAAGAGAATACCATAAATTGATGCTTTACTATGACAAGAACAACTCATGAATCTTTCAAGACATATCAAACACTCTCAGCTATTTGAGGATATTCAAGCTACTTAATAACCACAACGCTTTAAAACTAAAATAACATTTAGCATGGCATGAAAAAGTTCTAGCCACAGTCTATACAAGCTTCTACTTGCACTGTTATAAATTCTACATCAAGCAGCAGTTTCTTTTCCAAACAAGCACCATACAAAACATGTTTTAACAAAAATGATCTACATGATACAGAAAGCAAATGAGATTACTCACATAACACTACTAAAACTAACAGCTCTGAATAAGAGATGCATGAAAACAAAGGCTAAACGCTCTACTAGCAAAAACTGAACACTCACAGAACAATAAAAATAAAAACTAGAGTGTTCTAAGCAATGAAAACGGAGCGTGTCTCTCTCCCACACAAGTATGTTCCAACTATTTATTACAGAAAAGAAAACTAAACAAACTGAAAACAAAAATAAAAGACGCTCCAAGTAAAGCACATAAGATGTGACCGAAAAAAATATAGTTTCACTAGAAATGACCTAATAATTTGTCGATGAAGAAGGGGATGCCTTGGGCATACCCAAGATTAGACGCTTGAGTCTTCTTGTAATTTTCTGGGATGTACGACCGGGGCATCCCCAAGATTAGTCTCTTCACTCTTATTGATCACATCATATCATCCTCTTCCCTTGACCCTTGAAAACTTCCTTCACACCAAACTTCTCACAATCTTCATTAGCAACGTTAGTGCAATCGAAATAATAAATTCACATGGTTCAGTTTCAAAACAAGACTAACACTCATGAACACATTAGATACTGTCACAACTTCTTTTAAAACTCTTTTTCTCAAAATAGTCACTGAAATGAAGAGATTAAGATGCAAATGCAATTATTGGCAGAAATCTGTCAAAACAGAACAGCAGGTAAAGATGATTTTTTCCGAGAATCTTATGTTGCTAAAATAAAAAAGTGGTCAACTAATAAAATTTGCGGAATTAGCTGAGGAATAAGCACAAAAAATTTCAGATCATTCTGATCTTCCAGGATTTTATACGATGTTTTACGGTGGACAGCAGAAATCTGTTATGTGCGCAGAAATCCGAAAACCAACTCCAACTTTCGTCAGAAACTTTACTTGCACTACTAAAACATGAAAATAAAGATACCAAGGAGTTTCTACAGAAATATACAACCCCTTGAATCAAATAAAACAGAGAAACACAATGCAAAAATAAAAACATGGGTTATCTCCCAAGAAGTGCTTTTCTTTAAAACCTTTTAGCTAGGCATGATAATTTGAGAAGATGCTCACATGAGAAATATGAATTGAAGCAAAAGAGAGAATCAAGAAGAAAATGTAAAACAAATTTAAGTATAACCCACTTCCTATGAAAAATAATCTTGTACAAAAACAAGTCATGAAAACACAAAGCAACAAGCATAGGAAAGCAAAACAAGTGCAACTTCAAAATTTTCAACATAAAGAGGGGAAACTTAATATTATTGAGATAGATAGAACTATGTTTCCCTCTCTCATAATAACTTTCATTAGCATCATGAATGAAATTAACAATATAACTATCACAAGAAACATTCTTATCATGAGCCACATGCATAAAAGAATTGTCACTCTCCACATAAGCATAGTCATTCTTATTAATAGTAGTGTTAGCAAAATCCACAAAATAGCTATCATTTTTATTCCCATCACCATAATCAATAAATATAGGAGGCATATTGTAATCATAATTAATATTTTCCTTTATTGTAGGTGGACTTAAAATATCATATTCATCATTGTAATCATCACATATAGGAAGAATAATATCATCATAAGCAATAGAATAGTTATCCTCCAAAATGTGTTCATTTGTAAACATATAATAATTTTTACTAGGAGGAGATGCATAAAGCATTTAATCATCAGTAGCAAACGGATTTTAAAACACATCATCCACAAGTTTAGAGCTTTCTATATCATCATTTTAAATATCAAAAGTAGTGTGCTCTTTCCAATCATGATCACTACTATATGTAACAGGCATAGGCTCATCATCAAAGCAAATTTTCTCCTCCGTGCTTGGGGAACTAAAAAAGACAATTTTCATATAAACTAGCTTCCCCAAGCTTAGACTTTTCCATAGCATTAGAAATAATCGTGTTCAAAGCATTCATACTAATAACATTGCTATTAGCATGCAAATAAAGTTCCATTGGTTTTTTTAATATTCTCTTCAAAAGCATCATGTCCTAATGCAAGATAAATAATATAAAGTTCTATCATATTTTTGTTGTTTTACATTAAGACTCCATAGACCAAGCATTATCCCACTTTTTAGGATCTTCGGAATTGAAAGAAACATCTAATTCCATTCGTGTGCAGCAGGATAACACTTACCCCACTAGTAAAAATAAAAACAAGAAGAGAGTAAAAATAAGATTAGCTAGTGAAAAAAAGAAACAAAAAGATAAAATTGCAGAATCTAAAGGAAATAACTCCGAGCACTCACACCCGAGGATTGAGTACCTTTTACCATACCTCCCCGGAAACGGCTCCAGAAAAGAGCTTGATGTCTACGCATGCTTCTATTATTGTAGATAGTGTTGGGCCTCCAAGTGCAGAGGTTTGTAGAACAACAGCAAGTTTCCCTTAAGTGGATCACCCAAGGTTTATCGAACGCAGGGAGGTAGAGGTCAAAGATATCCCTCTCAAGCAACCCTGCAATTAAGATACAAGAAGTCTCTTGTGTCCCCAAAACACCTAATACAATTGTCAGTTGTATAGGTGCACTAGTTCGGCGAAGAGAGAGTAAAATGCAAGTAATATGGATGATAATAAGTGATAATAGTAATCTGAAATAAAAATGGCAGCAAGCAAACATGTTGCAGATAAGGTGGAAAACGGTGTTTCAATGCTTGGAAACAAGGCCTAGGGCTCCTACTTCCACTAGAGGACACTCTCAACAATGATCACATAATTGAATGCATAAATATCATCTCTTCACCATGCTACTCCGAACCACTCTCCGGTCGAATAATGAACACTAATCATTGCGTAGGGCTTTAACAGCACTCCTCAAGTCTATATTCCCTCTCTAGGGCACCCGAATGTCACTACGAGCGCCCTAAATTAGTACTAAACAAACGCCAAAATTTCATAGGTTCATCTTCAAACACAAGAAATAAATATCATGCTAAACCACACGGAGCACACACTGTCACCTTTACCTCGTGATCAAAGTGTTTACGGAGATAACAAAACCACTTGAGTAGCATAACAGATGAAGATAAATCTACATATTCAACTAGATTACAAAGCTCATGATAACATAAAGATCACACCATGGTAGAGAGATATGAACCACATAGCTACCAGTAGAGCCCTCAGCCTCGGGGGAGAACTACTCCCTCTTCATCATAGGAGTCAGTAACGGCGATCAAGATGGCGATGGAGTCGATGGATGTATTTTGCGGAAAAGGTCCATTCCCCTAGGGTTTATGCATCAGGGAGTATATATGGGCGAAAGGGCGATGCCGGGAGGTGTCCAGGGGGCCCACACCAGTAGGTGGCGCGACCAGGGGGACCCACGCCACCCCATGGTGTGGCCACCCTGTGGCCCCCTCTGGGGCTCTTCGGGACTTCTGGAAGCTTCCGGGACTTCTAGGACTTCTGGCTTTCGAATTTTCCAATTCCGAGAATATTTCCAGAACAACTTTTCTGAAACTAAAAACAACAGAAAACATGGAACTGGCTCTGTGGCATCTTGTTAATAGGTTAGTCCCGGAAAACGTGTAAAAATGACATAAAGTGTAAGGAAAACATGTGGGAAACAACATGGAACATCAGAAATTAGGTATACATTTATGAAGTATCACAGAGGGATAGCAATGTTATATACCGGGATTGCCCTTCATGATCCTCCTCTCATCACCATGGATCCGAACATGAGAGAAGTATGTATAGGTGGCCTCCTTAGTACCAAAGAGAGCCCCAAACTCGGCCAAAGTGGCATGGCACTAAACACCACCACTCATCCAAGTCATGGAACGGCCTCCCTTAGTGGAGAAATGAACCGTGGCATAGAATTCTTGAAGTAGGGCTAGAGAAAACTGACGGTGATAGGTCATAAGCTTGTTGATTTAATGAATATCCATGACCTCCGTCACGTCTGGCCACTGTGCTTTTGTTGCATCTAGATCAAAGAAATGTTGAGGCACATGATCATTCTTCAATGTGCAGACCACAAACTCATGAACCTGCTGGTGCATCTTGCAATAGAACCTGCAATCACGGCAGGTACGATGAAGGAAATCATAAGGATTGAACTTCATGCGATCATTTTCCTAGTCCTCTGTATTGAGATTCCTCCAATTATCATGAACTGGCTCATCCTTATTGACGGGGAGGGATGGACCCTTCTTTTGAGCGGGAGTGGATCCACAAGCGGTAGCGACACTCTTCTTAGTCCTCTGACGAACATAGATGGAAGCATGACCTTTTCCCTTAGGCTGAGGAAGAGAGCCGGTGCATGAGAATGAACGAACATGCATGTGCATATGCATATGCATAATGAGTGTACATGGTCATAATTATATTGGTTTTTGTGTTGTTCATGTTATTAGGATAGAGATTATATGAAAAAACAACAAAACTAAAGGAGTAATTTCAAGCGGCATAGTAACATGAGTGAATGTGAATCCCTAGTGGAAAGTGAAGTAAGTAAGAGACATGTTTAATATATTTCCCACAAGAGATAATGTGCTTAATTTTTTTTCATAGTATTGATCATGTCATCAAAATATTAAGGATTAAATGCAAAAAAATGACTAATTTTGTAGTATTGATCATGTCATCAAAATAACATGGATTAGGTGCAAACAAGTTGTCTCACCCGGACTTCTAGAGGATACTCGCAGTTCCGTTGAACAGTAGTTGATTGGATTACGGGGCTTACCGGCACCCGCATCTCTTACGAGTAGGCCAACACACGTATGTGTGACAACCAACCCCTACTGTTCATCGTCTACGTAAACCATCCCATAGAAATCAGGATACTACCATTGACGTACTTCATACCATACACACATGGTACGTCAACGGCGTTTAACAGAATGGTAGCACAACATATCTCTAAGACACAAATAAATAGAAATAAGTTGCAAATAGCTCTCACTAGAGCAGAGATAGCAAATACAATCATCCAGAGGACACATGTCCCAACATATCATCATTACATCTCAGCGGAAGCATTCAAAGGTCTGAGTACAGACAAAATCCAAATAGGCTTAAGAAGCCGGAAACGAAAAGACGGAGCCCATCCACGATGTCTCGGATCCTGCCCAGGTCCGCTATCCACTCGTCAGCAGCCTCGTCAAACTCCACGTAGTAGCCGTCACGGGGATCCTCGTAAGCGTAGTCTGCGGAAACCACAGCCCCAAAGGGGTCAGTACAACAACGTACTGGCAAGCAAGACTCACAGTTCACCAAAGTGTAACCCGTCTAAACTAAGCACATATGCTTTGGGTTCAACGGAAGGAAGGGGATATAAAAGATGCTGCAACTGGCTGCTCTAACCAACTATAGAACATGATATAACTTCCGGCTAACAGAAAGGAGATAAGATAGCGTATCGTAACCAACTAACTAACTCCAAACAAACCCATCCTGGATCTCGCCCCTTATCCAAAGAAGCAATCCGAGGATAACTCACACGGTTGGATTAATGATGGTTCAAGTTATTGTGTCAATAAGTCTATTACTAGTCAAGTTATCATTAGTTAGGTGTAAGTTGTTCTGAGTACTTGTTAGCCAGTACTTTCACCAAGTTAACCATAACCGCGGAAAACACGGCTTCTCGAGAAGATTTATCCCTGCAGGGGTGCACCAATTTGGCCGTACACGTAAGAATATCCCGCCAGACGGGAATCAAACCCACCAAGCGAGGCACTCTACACAACTCAACTCTTCTTCGCATCAAGCCCAAAGAACCACGTGCTGTGCGTGCGCGGATAATCGAGCCCCACGAAGAAAAGGGGACCCTCATAGCACTCTAAGACCACGCCGCCCTAAATGCCGACTACAAAAGTTCCACCCTGGCCTCGGGTTCGTACCTGCATATGCGTGCATCAAATGGAAAGCCCGAACTAAGTGTGGCGATTTGGACGAGATGCGAATCGAATCAAATTGAGGGGGGCGCCCATACACGCTTCCCACATGCGGATAGTGCGCTCATCATGGATCAGTAGACAAGACCCTTTTCCTAATTAGGGTCGACACTAGCAGGCCTCAAAACCACGCCGGGCCTCCTGCCGGTGCCTTATCAGCAAATTATTATTACCTCAAAATTAACAGGTTGTTGTTTAACATCGAGCCCCGGAACATAATAGAAATATAGTAACAGAAAGTAACGGGTAACAGACTCGAGCAAAACAACCCTAAGCATGCTAGTAAGACAAGGGAAACAAGCAAAGGGGTTATAGGTGTGGAGGTGAGGCTATATCAGGGTTAAAGGATAACATGTGATAGGTTCGTAACAGAAGCAACGATTCAAAAGGCTAGCAGAATAGACAACGGAAAGTATCGGTATCCAATGTTGAAAGGAACACAATGGTTCATGTGAGTGAATACTTGCCTGCAAACTCAGTAGCCTGGTACTAGGCTAGATCCTCAGAAGGGGTGTCGTAAGTATCGTCTGTCTCAACGTCGTCGTCTATTCGAGAAGAAGCAAACAAACAACGCAAAGAGACAAACAATCAATAACATGGCATAATGCACAATCATGGGATGATGCATGACCATTTAATTGATGCATCAAAATAAACTAGTTGACATGGTAACAACATGATTAAATGGACCCACATGCAATTTGAGTTGCATATGAAAAGCCCATGAATTATGGTTGAAATGATTGTTTTACAACTAACCAACAGGTGAAAGTGGATTAGTATGATGCATGGATGAGGAAAACAGAAAAATAACAACAATAGAAACAATTTTAAATAAGGTTTACTAAGTTTAGAAATTTATTTATTAAGTTAAGAAATTTTGGTTCCTTAAAGGTGTTACACAACCATTTGTTGTTTTCAGCAATTTAAATTGTTCAAAACAAATAGCAAAGTTCATATTTGAAAAGAACACAAAATTTTAGGTGGATTACATGTTTCAAATATTGAAAAAGGAATTAGGATGAATTAATTATGAATTAAACAAGATTAAACAAGTTTTAAATGAATTTAAAACAAGTTTGAATATTACTTGCATTTTATTTGTTCAAAACATAAATTCAAATTCATATTTGAAAAGGTTATACTTTTCTAGTTTGAAAACATATTTTGTAAGTTCAAAAATAATTTAATTTGAGCAAGTTATGAGTTTAGCAAATTTAAATGATTTAAACAAGGTTTAAATTATTTAAGCAATTTTAATTATTCAAAACATGAAACAAAAATTATATTTGGATAGATGGTTCAACATAGCATGGAAAACATATTTTATTTGTGTTATTTGAATTAAGTATGAATTAGTTATGCAATTAATCAATTTGAAAAGGATTTGTTTGAATTTGAAATTTGAATGCATTTGAATTATTCAAAACAGAATACAAATGTTATAAACAGGTAGAGAATTAAATTTGGTTCAACAAACATATTTTATTTATTTTATTTAGAGTTGTAAATTAAAAGTTATTCACATTTTAAATTTGAGGACCAATCTGTAAAAGAAAATAAGATTTAATTTGAAACAGAAAAGGTTGAAGACCGTTTGTTACTCCGCAGTGGCTAGCCACTACCACTGACAGAGGGCCCCTGGGCTGCGTGGCAGCACAGGTGGCAACAGAGGCCACTTACAGGTGGGCCACGCCTGTCAGCTGCCCAGCGAAAAAATTTGGGTTTTATTGCGAGCGCCAGGGCTCGAACCTGCACTGCGGACGAGCGCGCAGTGGTGCGCTACCACTGCGATATCGATTCGTTTTTGTCAGTCTACGCTACGCAGACAGGTTATTCTTCAGTTCGTTTAACTGAACTTTTAACTGCGCGCGCGCGTTCTGAAACCTGACAGAGATCGATGCCGGCGGCGAGCTGTGGCCGTGCTCGCTGCCGTGCTGCTCGCGCGTGCTGGTGTGGTGCGTGTGCATTGCGAGCGTGTGGTGAACGCGGTGTGCGTGCGTGCAGAGAGAGGAGGGCGGAGGCACGGTGATGCTCACCCTCGGCGAAGGCGTAGCAGAGGCCCGTGGAAGAACGGCGACAGCGGCGTCAGCGACGAGCTTGGCGGCGTCGCTCCAGGCTTGCTCCGGGCTCGCTGGGGTGTTCAGAAGGTCGAGGAAGGTGAGGAGGGTTGATCCCTGCGGTTTGCCTGAGGGGAGATTGAGCAGATCGTCGGCGATGTCCATGGATTCAGTCGGTGGTGCTCCGGTGAGGCACAGAGGTGGGGAAACTCGTGGCAGAGAGATGGAGGCGACGGCGCTCGAGGGAGAAGGAAGGTAGGGGCTAAGGTTGCTCTCCGGGGACCTAGGGTAGGCTTTATAGGGCTGCGGGGCTGCGCACGGCCGTTCACTGTCGCACCGTCGACGTGGCGTCGCTCGATGACCTGCCGTACGCGGGGAAGAAAGAGGAGGGGGTGCGAAGCGGTATCGGGCCAGGGAGCTGGGCTGGGCTGCTCCCCTCCTCTTCGCGTTTCTTTTTTATTTTATTTTATTGTTCTGTTACTTTTTTTTTGGCAGAAATAGAAATAGGAAGAAACTAGGGTTTTTGAGTTAGAAATATTTAGGGAAATTTTTGTGTAAGTTAGTAATTTCAACAGCAACAAATTGCTAACTTTGGTTTGCCAAAAGTTCAAATCATATTGCTGTTTTGTAAAATAATTAATTTAATTGAATTTTTGAGTTAAGTGATTAAGTGAACTTGAGCAATTCAAAAGCTTGTTTTAAAAAACATGTTCAATTGATACAAAAAAATGATTGTTTGGTTTTGTAAGTTTCATAACTTCAAAATGGTTTGCTGTTTGGGATTTTATTTGAATTTGAAAGCAAATTTAATTAAGTGAACTATTGAAAACAACATTTAAATAGGGTGAACCCTAAAGTTTAATTGAAACAAAAGTATTAGCATTGTGTTGTAATTCTCATGAGTTCAAATTGGGTGCTGTTTGTAAAAAGTGATTTGAATTTTGAATGCAATTTGTATTAAGTGGATTATTAAAGATCAAATAAATAGTTGAGCTTTTTATTTTTCATGGAAACAAATGGAAGTTTAATTTGAACCTTTTATTTGGAAAGTTGTAACATAACAAGTATGAACAAAGCATTTGAAATATTGTTTGAATTCCCATTGTGAAAACAAATAAAAACAGATGCAAACCAACTGAAAACAAATGAAACAAATGCAAACAAGTAATGAGTATGATGACATGATGCAAAACTTTAATTAAACAAGAATCAAACATTCTAAATGGAAGTTTTCATACTTGGGATGTTACAAAACGCCCCCCTTGAAGGAATCGCGCCCCGAGATTCCTACAGAGAAGAGAAAAGGTCCGGATACTTCTTGCGAAGATCCTCTTCGGTCTCCCACGTTGCCTCTTTATCGGAATGATGGGACCACTGCACTTTCAAGAACTTGGTGCTCTTGTTGCGAGTCTTACGCTCGGTCTCATCGAGAATACGAACAGGGTGCTCCTCATAAGAGAGATCATCTTGCAGTTCAATGGAATCATGATCAACTGCACGATCTGGATCTTTGAGACACCTCTTGAGCTGTGACACGTGAAACACATCGTGCACCTTGGATAGTTTTTCTGGAAGTTCAAGACGATAGGCATTTTCCGCACGCCTTGAGAGAATGTTGAAAGGACCAATGTATCTTGGTGCCAGCTTTCCTTTCACACCAAAACGATGAGTGCCTCTGAGGGGAGTTACACGGAGATATGCTTTGTCACCAGGTGCATAGATCATATCCCGGTGCTTGCTGTCATAGTAGCTTTTCTGACGAGACTGAGCAATCTTGAGATTGTCACGAATGATGCGAACTTTCTCCTCGGCTTCCTTAACAATGTCAGGGCCTAAGAGTGAACGTTCACCAGCTCCAGACCAATTGATTGGACTCCTGCATCTGCGGCCATAGAGTGCTTCAAATGGTGCCATGCCTAGGCTTGCCTGGAAGCTGTTGTTGTAGGATAATTCAGCATATGGAAGGCAATCCTCCCATTTCATGCCAAAGGAGAGACCACATGCTCTGAGCATATCCTCGAGAATCTGATTGACTCTTTCGACTTGCCCTTGAGACTGAGGATGGTAGGCTGTGCTGAACAGAAGTTTGGTGCCCAATGCTTCTTGAAAGCTTTTCCAGAAATGAGAAGTGAATATGCTTCCACGATCTGAGCTTATTTCCAAAGGAACACCATGAAGAGGAACAATCTTTGCTGTGTAGAGCTCTGCTAACTGGCTAGCTGAGATTGTTTCTTTGACAGCAAAGAAGTGAGCTACTTTAGTGAGACGATCAATAACAACGAAGATTGCATCGTTGCCCTTCTTGGACTTTGGAAAACCAGTGACGAAATCCATTTCAATCATGTCCCACTTCCACTCAGGAATTTTCAGAGGTTGGAGTAGACCGGCTGTTTTCTGATGGACTGCCTTAACACGTTGACAAACGTCGCATTCAGAAACGTATTGAGCAATTTCACGTTTCATGCCAGGCCACCAATACAGAGTCTTAAGATCCTGGTACATCTTTTTACTTCCAGGATGGATGGAGAGAGGAGTTTCATGAGCCTCCTTGAGAATGACATCTTTGAGACTTTGAACTTGAGGAACTGCAATGCGTCCTTCGAAGAACACAGTTCCCTTGTCATCAATTGAGAAGGACTTAAATTTCTCCTTGCCTTCTTTGATGTGTTCTACCACCTTCTTGATTTCAGCATCACGAAGTTGTTCAGAACGAATATTGTCCTCGAGAGTTGGAGTGGCTGTCAAGCTAGCAAGATAGCCTTGAGGAACAAGACCAAGGTTCAACTTCTGGAAATCTTCATGAAGTGGAGGTTGGCTTTCCATGATCATGAGATTATTGCAATACGACTTGCGACTGAGAGCATCGGCCATAACATTAGCCTTGCCTGGAGTGTAAGAAATGGTGAGATCAAAGTCTTTAATCTTTTCAATCCATCTCCTTTGCCTGAGGTTTAGATCTGGTTGAGTGAAGATGTATTTCAGACTCTTATGATCGGAAAAGATTTCAGTGCGATTACCCAACAAGTATTGCCTCCATTTCTTGAGGGCAAACACAACTGTTGCAAGTTCAAGGTCATGTGTGGGATAATTGAGCTCATGTGCGTTCAACTGACGTGAAGCATAAGCCACAACTTGACGTTCTTGCATAAGAACTGCACCTAGACCTTGGAGAGATGCATCGCAGAATATCTGGAAAGGTTTGGTAGTATCTGGGCCAACCAGAACTGGTGTAGAAGTGAGTTTAGTCTTCAGGAGATTGAAACTTTCATCACACTGTGGAGACCAAACGAACTTCTTGTCCTTCTTTGTGAGATCAGTGAGAGGTTTGGCAATCTTGGAAAAGTTTTGGACGAAACGACGGCAATAGCTAGCCAAGCCTAGAAAGCTTCTTACTTGCTTTACCGTCTTTGGAGGTTTCCAATCAACAATTGCTTTAACCTTTTCTGGATCAATGGCTATGCCCTTGGCAGAAATGACATGACCAAGGTAAGCAACTTCTGGAATCCAGAACTCACATTTGGAGAATTTTGCATATAGACGATGCTCGTGAAGTTTCATGAGAGTGAGACGAAGATGTTCTTCATGCTCTTCCTCGGATTTTGAGTAGACCAGAATGTCATCAAGATATACCACAACGAACTTGTCGAGGTATTCATGGAAGACATAATTCATGTGTCGAGAGAACGTCGCCGGTGCATTGGTGAGACCAAAGGACATGACAGTGTATTCATATAGACCGTACCGAGTGGTGAAAGCTGTTTTTGGAATATCTTCCTTTCTGATCTTTATTTGATGGTAACCCATTCTCAAGTCCAACTTGGAGAATATTGAGGCTCCAGCAAGTTGATCAAAAAGATCATCGATACGAGGAATTGGATACTTGTTTTTGATGGTTTTCTCGTTAAGAGGACGATAGTCAACAACGAGTCTCTTTGTTTGATCCTTCTTCGCAACGAACAGAGTTGGGAAACCCCAAGCGGAGGAACTAGGTTGAATGTAACCTTTTTCCATGTACATATCGATTTTCTCCTTTAACAATTTCAGTTCAGGAGGAGCTATCTTGTATGGATGCTTAGAGATTGGAGCAGTACCTGGTTCAAGCTCGATCACGAACTCAACTGCTCTGTCCGGAGGCATCCCTGGCAACTCTTCTGGAAAGACGTCAGGGAATTCACAAACCACCAGAACATTTTCGAGTAGTGGTAGAGGTTTTGCATCCAGGGTGTACAGCTGAACAGAACTTGATTCATTTAGAATAGACTATCTGGCCAGAAGGGTGGAACAGAGTTATTGACTTCTGAGCACAGTCAATCGTAGCCTTATTGGCCTTCAACCAATCCATGCCAAGAATGACATCAATGTCAGAATTGCCAAGCAGTATGAGGGAAGCAAGGAATATGTGACCTCCAATTAGAATCTGATTTTCATGACTGATCTTGGAAGTTTGCATAGTTGCTCCAGGGGAGTTTACTACTAGCGGGGAACCCAAACCAACAAAGGGGAGTTTAACTGCTGTCGCAAAGATCTTTGACACGAAAGAATGCGATGCTCCGGTATCAAACAACACTTTAGCTGGAAAAGAGTTTACGGGGAATGTACCGAGAACGACGTCAGGAGCTTCCTCAGCTTTGTCGATCTTGACATGATTCACCCTTGCGGTCCTCCCGACAGGCCTGTTGTTGGAGTTGAAGGCTTTAGCCGGGGGAGCACGCACCATTGCCTGGTTTGTGTTGGGACGATGTGGTGGTGGAGTTAGCTGCCTCTGCGTGCACTTGTCAGCGTAGTGCCCCGTCTGCTTGCACTTGTAGCAAGTGACGACACGAGGAGTATCTGGCCTTGGCTGCCCCATTGAAAACCTCTGACCTTGCATGTGAGCTGGGTTGGGTGGGCGGGGAGCAAAGCCTGGAGAAGCTTGGGCATATGGAGCCCTAGTGACAGCACCATTTTGCACCCAGATGCGGCGCTTCTGCGGAGGGGTGGTCATGTTGGAGGAGGAACCACCCTCACGCGAGTGCTTTCGAGACTCCTCGAACGCCTTGCGCCCATTTTCCTCATTGAGCGCGATGTTCACGAGCTCCTCGAAGTTGTTGGCCTTGATGTTGGTGAGGGCGTACTTGAGTTCCGGGTTAAAACCTCTGCGGAACCTTGCCATCTTCTTAGCCTCAGTGGACACCTCATCACCAGCGTAACAAGCGAGGCGATTGAACTCACTCTGATAGCCAATGACGTCCAGCTTTCCCTGCTTGAGAGAGCAAAACTCTTCATGCATCCTTTCCATGAGACCATCTGGAATGTGGTGCTTCAGGAAAGCTTCCTTGAAACAACCCCAGGTGATTGGATAGCCAGCTCTCATGGTCTGGTAGTTCTCCCACCAAGTAGCTGCCTGACCCTTAAGTAGGTAGGAGGCATACTTGACCTTGTCTTCCTCAGCAACGTGAGCAATCTCCAGAGCCCTAGCTATCTCACGGATCCAGTCATCAGCATCCAGAGGCTCGCGTGTTGCCACGAAAGCTCTCGGGCCCAGACTGAGAAACTCCTTGATACTGACTCGTGGAGCATTCTGGTTGTTGTGCTGGTTAGTCTGGAACTGGGCCATCTGTGCCATGACTTGGGTCATCTGAGTCAACAGCTCCGTGATTGGCGGTGGCTCAGGCGGGTTGTTCCTTGTTGGCGGCATCCTGAATGGAAATGCATTTTAGCACAACAACAGAAAAAGGATAGACTTGGTAACCGAAAGATAGATTATTCCGACACATGAATAGATAACCAACAGGTACATCATCACATGTTCAAATACATCAGAATATCCAACACACCATAAATGGTTCGAATGCCAAAGGATAACTAAACATAGCTAAGAACGGATACATCGGTACTCCCATGCTCATCACGCAGGACGGCGGTGAGTAGTACGGCGAGAGGTACGGTGAGGAGGACGCCCACGAAAGTAGGTAGAACGACGATCCACATAGACCTGACGTGGTCTGAGAGCGACTCTAGGTGTGGTGAAGTACATAGCGTCGACTCCCTGTGCTCCAAAGCGTGGAATCCCAGTGTAACCAGCACCGAGGTTGAGGAGTGGACCTCTGATCGGCTCGTAACCTCCAGCATCTGGCAGACGATGACCAACTCGCTGATCGAAACGTGCAAAGCGCTCATCTCCAACAAAGTCTGTGGTGTAAGTCGCCAGACGAGTCAAAGCAAGGTAGAGCTGCTCTCTGACTGAAACCAACTCCTGGGATAGTGTGCTGGCAACTGCGTCATTGTGCCTCACAAACTGAGCGGTGGTGTGCAGCCTGGAGTTATCATGCTCGTAGACATCCAGGATGTCGTAGAGACTGAAATGAGCTCCCTCCGAAGTGATGTAACCACGGGGGATGTGGCGATAGATAGAATCGTCAAATCCCCAGTAGTCAGCATGAAGGACGGTGAGACTCACATAAGCTGCCTGCTGCACGGCCATATCCACTGTGGAACCTACTGCCTCGTAGCGGTGGACGACGCTCATGCCATCATCTGACAGAATGTAGACGATAGCCTGGTAGTAGGTCTGGTCAAACTCTCGCTGCTGCTCGTAGACCTGGTACTCTGGTGCCCAACGGAACCCCGGATAAGTGACCATGTCTCTCAGCATCTCCGGATAACCGGCAGTGCTCTCGCAACGAGTCATCCGAACCACCTGCGGGTAGAACCTGAGATCCATCTGCAGATGATCGGGGAAGTTTTGATTAGACGCCGGTAGAAGAATTGAAGTGGAAAGCAACAACAAGGTTTCAACGGACGAAAAGGATGTTGAGAAGAACAGGATATCGAAGCAACATCGGGAAACACGAGACCAAAACACCTGAGGTACTACGGAAAACCCATCCGGGTTTCTAAAGGATCAATATCTACTGTTTAAGGAATAGAGGATTTGCTTCCGGGGCTTACACGCCTCCGTTCTCAATCATGAGTAGGCAACATGATAAATCATGTCACAACCACCTCCATTCCTATGGTCTAGTAGATATAACTATCCTAGAGAAACCAGGATTCGTGAAATCCTAACTTGAAAGTTTAGGTGAGAAGAGAAAACAACGTTGCACTTCCTTACCAGAAAAGGGAGGGTGGGTGGGAAAAGAAATAAAATGGCAGAATTCCTACTCTCACGTTTCATTTTTCCTATATAGCTACAAAATAGTTTCTAGACTCAACTGCGACCAGTAAAAGGGATCCTACAGGCAGACAGGCTCTGATACCATTTGTCGCACCCGGACTTCTAGAGGATACTCGCAGTTCCGTTGAACAGTAGTTGATTGGATTACGGGGCTTACCGGCACCCGCATCTCTTACGAGTAGGCCAACACACGTATGTGTGACAACCAACCCCTACTGTTCATCGTCTACGTAAACCATCCCATAGAAATCAGGATACTACCATTGACGTACTTCATACCATACACACATGGTACGTCAACGGCGTTTAACAGAATGATAGCACAACATATCTCTAAGACACAAATAAATAGAAATAAGTTGCAAATAGCTCTCACTAGAGCAGAGATAGCAAATACAATCATCCAGAGGACACATGTCCCAACATATCATCATTACATCTCAGCGGAAGCATTCAAAGGTCTGAGTACAGACAAAATCCAAATAGGCTTAAGAAGCCGGAAACGAAAAGACGGAGCCCATCCACGATGTCTCGGATCCTGCCCAGGTCCGCTATCCACTCGTCAGCAGCCTCGTCAAACTCCACGTAGTAGCCGTCACGGGGATCCTCGTAAGCGTAGTCTGCGGAAACCACAGCCCCAAAGGGGTTAGTACAACAACGTACTGGCAAGCAAGACTCACAGTTCACCAAAGTGTAACCCGTCTAAACTAAGCACAGATGCTTTGGGTTCAACGGAAGGAAGGGGATATAAAAGATGCTGCAACTGGCTGCTCTAACCAACTATAGAACATGATATAACTTCCGGCTAACAGAAAGGAGATAAGATAGCGTATCGTAACCAACTAACTAACTCCAAACAAACCCATCCTGGATCTCGCCCCTTATCCAAAGAAGCAATCCGAGGATAACTCACACGGTTGGATTAATGATGGTTCAAGTTATTGTGTCAATAAGTCTATTACTAGTCAAGTTATCATTAGTTAGGTGTAAGTTGTTCTGAGTACTTGTTAGCCAGTACTTTCACCAAGTTAACCATAACCGGGGAAAACACGGCTTCTCGAGAAGATTTATCCCTGCAGGGGTGCACCAATTTGGCCGTACACGTAAGAATATCCCGCCAGACGGGAATCAAACCCACCAAGCGAGGCACTCTACACAACTCAACTCTTCTTCGCATCAAGCCCAAAGAACCACGTGCTGTGCGTGCGCGGCTAATCGAGCCCCACGAAGAAAAGGGGACCCTCATAGCACTCTAAGACCACGCCGCCCTAAATGCCGACTACAAAAGTTCCACCCTGGCCTCGGGTTCGTACCTGCATATGCGTGCATCAAATGGAAAGCCCGAACTAAGTGTGGCGATTTGGACGAGATGCGAATCGAATCAAATTGAGGGGGGCGCCCATACACGCTTCCCACATGCGGATAGTGCGCTCATCATGGATCAGTAGACAAGACCCTTTTCCTAATTAGGGTCGACACTAGCAGGCCTCAAAACCACGCCGGGCCTCCTGCCGGTGCCTTATCAGCAAATTAATATTACCTCAAAATTAACAGGTTGTTGTTTAACATCGAGCCCCGGAACATAATAGAAATATAGTAACAGAAAGTAACGGGTAACAGACTCGATTAAAACAACCCTAAGCATGCTAGTAAGACAAGGGAAACAAGCAAATGGGTTATAGGTGTGGAGGTGAGGCTATATCAGGGTTAAAGGATAACATGTGATAGGTTCGTAACAGAAGCAACGATTCAAAAGGCTAGCAGAATAGACAACGGAAAGTATCGGTATCCAATGTTGAAAGGAACACAATGGTTCATGTGAGTGAATACTTGCCTGCAAACTCAGTAGCCTGGTACTAGGCTAGATCCTCAGAAGGGGTGTCGTAAGTATCGTCTGTCTCAACGTCGTCGTCTATTCGAGAAGAAGCAAACAAACAACGCAAAGAGACAAACAATCAATAACATGGCATAATGCACAATCATGGGATGATGCATGACCATTTAATTGATGCATCAAAATAAACTAGCTGACATGGTAACAACATGATTAAATGGACCCACATGCAATTTGAGTTGCATATGAAAAGCCCATGAATTATGGTTGAAATAATTGTTTTACAACTAACCAACAGGTGAAAGTGGATTAGTATGATGCATGGATGAGGAAAACAGAAAAATAACAACAATAGAAACAATTTTAAATAAGGTTTACTAAGTTTAGAAATTTATTTATTAAGTTAAGAAATTTTGGTTCCTTAAAGGTGTTACACAAGCATTTGTTGTTTTCAGCAATTTAAATTGTTCAAAACAAATAGCAAAGTTCATATTTGAAAAGAACACAAAATTTTAGGTGGATTACATGTTTCAAATATTGAAAAAGGAATTAGGATGAATTAATTATGAATTAAACAAGATTAAACAAGTTTTAAATGAATTTAAAACAAGTTTGAATATTACTTGCATTTTATTTGTTCAAAACATAAATTCAAATTCATATTTGAAAAGGTTATACTTTTCTAGTTTGAAAACATATTTTATAAGTTCAAAAATAATTTAATTTGAGCAAGTTATGAGTTTAGCAAATTTAAATGATTTAAACAAGGTTTAAATTATTTAAGCAATTTTAATTATTTAAAACATGAAACAAAAATTATATTTGGATAGATGGTTCAACATAGCATGGAAAACATATTTTATTTGTGTTATTTGAATTAAGTATGAATGAGTTATGCAATTAATCAATTTGAAAAGGATTTGTTTGAATGTGAAATTTGAATGCATTTGAATTATTCAAAACAGAATACAAATGTTATAAACAGGTAGAGAATTAAATTTGGTTCAACAAACATATTTTATTTATTTTATTTAGAGTTGTAAATTAAAAGTTATTCACATTTTAAATTTGAGGACCAATCTGTAAAAGAAAATAAGATTTAATTTGAAACAGAAAAGGTTGAAGACCGTTTGTTACTCCGCAGTGGCTAGCCACTGCCACTGACAGAGGGCCCCTGGGCTGCGTGGCAGCACATGTGGCAACAGAGGCCACTTACAGGTGGGCCACGCCTGTCAGCTGCCCAGCGAAAAAGTTTGGGTTTTATTGCGAGCGCCAGGGCTGGAACCTGCGCTGCGGACGAGCGCGCAGTGGTGCGCTACCACTGCGATATCGATCCGTTTTTGTCAGTCTACGCTACGCAGACAGGTTATTCTTCAGTTCGTTTAACTGAACTTTTAACTGCGCGCGCGCGTTCTGAAACCTGACAGAGATCGATGCCGGCGGCGAGCTGTGGCCGTGCTCGCTGCCGTGCTGCTCGCGCGTGCTGGTGTGGTGCGTGTGCATTGCGAGCGTGTGGTGAACGCGGTGTGCGTGCGTGCAGAGAGAGGAGGGCGGAGGCACGGTGATGCTCACCCTCGGCGAAGGCGTAGCAGAGGCCCGTGGAAGAACGGCGACGGCGGCGTCAGCGACGAGCTTGGCGGCGTCGCTCCAGGCTTGCTCCGGGCTCGCTGGGGTGTTCAGAAGGTCGAGGAAGGTGAGGAGGGTTGATCCCCGCGGTTAGCCCGAGGGGAGATTGAGCAGATCGTCGGCGATGTCCATGGATTCAGTCGGTGGTGCTCCGGTGAGGCACAGAGGTGGGGAAACTCGTGGCAGAGAGATGGAGGCGACGACGCTCGAGGGAGAAGGAAGGTAGGGGCTAGGGTTGCTCTCCGGGGACCTAGGGTAGGCTTTATAGGGCTGCGGGGCTGCGCACGGCCGTTCACTGTCGCACCGTCGACGTGGCGTCGCTCGATGACCTGCCGTACGCGGGGAAGAAAGAGGAGGGGGTGCGAAGCGGTATCGGGCCAGGGAGCTGGGCTGGGCTGCTCCCCTCCTCTTCGCGTTTCTTTTTTATTTTATTTTATTGTTCTGTTACTTTTTTTTTGGCAGAAATAGAAATAGGAAGAAACTAGGGTTTTTGAGTTAGAAATATTTAGGGAAATTTTTGTGTAAGTTAGTAATTTCAACAACAACAAATTGCTAACTTTGGTTTGCCAAAATTTCAAATCATATTGCTGTTTTGTAAAATAATTAATTTAATTGAATTTTTGAGTTAAGTGATTAAGTGAACTTGAGCAATTCAAAAGCTTGTTTAAAAAAACATGTTCAATTGATACAAAAAAATGATTGTTTGGTTTTGTAAGTTTCATAACTTCAAAATGGTTTGCTGTTTGGGATTTTATTTGAATTTGAAAGCAAATTTAATTAAGTGAACTATTGAAAACAACATTTAAATAGGGTGAACCCTAAAGTTTAATTGAAACAAAAGTATTAGCATTGTGTTGTAATTCTCATGAGTTCAAATTGGGTGCTGTTTGTAAAAAGTGATTTGAATTTTTAATGCAATTTGTATTAAGTGGATTATTAAAGATCAAATAAATAGTTGAGCTTTTTATTTTTCATGGAAACAAATGGAAGTTTAATTTGAACCTTTTATTTGGAAACTTGTATAACAAGTATGAACAAAGCATTTGAAATATTGTTTGAATTCCCATTGTGAAAACAAATAAAAACAGATGCAAACCAACTGAAAACAAATGAAACAAATGCAAACAAGTAATGAGTATGATGACATGATGCAAAACTTTAATTAAACAAGAATCAAACATTCTAAATGGAAGTTTTCATACTTGGGATGTTACAAAACGCCCCCCTTGAAGGAATCGCGCCCCGAGATTCCTACAGAGAAGAGAAAAGGTCCGGATACTTCTTGCGAAGATCCTCTTCGGTCTCCCACGTTGCCTCTTTATCGGAATGATGGGACCACTGCACTTTCAAGAACTTGGTGCTCTTGTTGCGAGTCTTACGCTCGGTCTCATCGAGAATACGAACAGGGTGCTCCTCATAAGAGAGATCATCTTGCAGTTCAATGGAATCATGATCAACTGCACGATCTGGATCTTTGAAACACCTCTTGAGCTGTGACACGTGAAACACATCGTGCACCTTGGATAGTTTTTCTGGAAGTTCAAGACGATAGGCATTTTCCGCACGCCTTGAGAGAATGTTGAAAGGACCAATGTATCTTGGTGCCAGCTTTCCTTTCACACCAAAACGATGAGTGCCTCTGAGGGGAGTTACACGGAGATATGCTTTGTCACCAGGTGCATAGATCATATCCCGGTGCTTGCTGTCATAGTAGCTTTTCTGACGAGACTGAGCAATCTTGAGATTGTCACGAATGATGCGAACTTTCTCCTCGGCTTCCTTAACAATGTCAGGGCCTAAGAGTGAACGTTCACCAGCTCCAGACCAATTGATTGGACTCCTGCATCTGCGGCCATAGAGTGCTTCAAATGGTGCCATGCCTAGGCTTGCCTGGAAGCTGTTGTTGTAGGAGAATTCAGCATATGGAAGGCAATCCTCCCATTTCATGCCAAAGGAGAGACCACATGCTCTGAGCATATCCTCGAGAATCTGATTGACTCTTTTGACTTGCCCTTGAGACTGAGGATGGTAGGCTGTGCTGAACAGAAGTTTGGTGCCCAATGCTTCTTGAAAGCTTTTCCAGAAATGAGAAGTGAATATGCTTCCACGATCTGAGCTTATTTCCAAAGGAACACCATGAAGAGGAACAATCTTTGCTGTGTAGAGCTCTGCTAACTGGCTAGCTGAGATTGTTTCTTTGACAGCAAAGAAGTGAGCTACTTTAGTGAGACGATCAATAACAACGAAGATTGCATCGTTGCCCTTCTTGGACTTTGGAAAACCAGTGACGAAGTCCATTTCAATCATGTCCCACTTCCACTCAGGAATTTTCAGAGGTTGGAGTAGACCGGCTGTTTTCTGATGGACTGCCTTAACACGTTGACAAACGTCGCATTCAGAAACGTATTGAGCAATTTCACGTTTCATGCCAGGCCACCAATACAGAGTCTTAAGATCCTGGTACATCTTTTTACTTCCAGGGTGGATGGAGAGAGGAGTTTCATGAGCCTCCTTGAGAATGACATCTTTGAGACTTTGAACTTGAGGAACTGCAATGCGTCCTTCGAAGAACACAGTTCCCTTGTCATCAATTGAGAAGGACTTAAATTTCTCCTTGCCTTCTTTGATGTGTTCTACCACCTTCTTGATTTCAGCATCACGAAGTTGTTCAGAACGAATCTTGTCCTCGAGAGTTGGAGTGGCTGTCAAGCTAGCAAGATAGCCTTGAGGAACAAGACCAAGGTTCAACTTCTGGAATTCTTCATGAAGTGGAGGTTGGCTTTCCATGATCATGTGATTATTGCAATACGACTTGCGACTGAGAGCATCGGCCATAACATTAGCCTTGCCTGGAGTGTAAGAAATGGTGAGATCAAAGTCTTTAATCTTTTCAATCCATCTCCTTTGCCTGAGGTTTAGATCTGGTTGAGTGAAGATGTATTTCAGACTCTTATGATCGGAAAAGATTTCAGTGCGATTACCCAACAAGTATTGCCTCCATTTCTTGAGGGCAAACACAACTGCTGCAAGTTCAAGGTCATGTGTGGGATAATTGAGCTCATGTGCGTTCAACTGACGTGAAGCATAAGCCACAACTTGACGTTCTTGCATAAGAACTGCACCTAGACCTTGGAGAGATGCATCGCAGAATATCTGGAAAGGTTTGGTAGTATCTGGGCCAACCAGAACTGGTGTAGAAGTGAGTTTAGTCTTCAGGAGATTGAAACTTTCATCACATTGTGGAGACCAAACAAACATCTTGTCCTTCTTTGTGAGATCAGTGAGAGGTTTGGCAATCTTGGAAAAGTTTTTGACGAAACGACGGCAATAGCTAGCCAAGCCTAGAAAGCTTCTTACTTGCTTTACCGTCTTTGGAGGCTTCCAATCAACAATTGCTTTAACCTTTTCTGGATCAATGGCTATGCCCTTGGCAAAAATGACATGACCAAGGTAAGCAACTTCTGGAATCCAGAACTCACATTTGGAGAATTTGGCATATAGACGATGCTCGCGAAGTTTCATGAGAGTGAGACGAAGATGTTCTTCATGCTCTTCCTCGGATTTTGAGTAGACCAGAATGTCATCAAGATATACCACAACGAACTTGTCGAGGTATTCATGGAAGACAGAATTCATGAGTCGAGAGAACATCGCCTGTGCATTGGTGAGACCAAAGGACATGACGGTGTATTCATATAGACCGTACCGAGTGGTGAAAGCTGTTTTTGGAATATCTTCCTTTCTGATCTTTATTTGATGGTAACCCATTCTCAAGTCCAACTTGGAGAATATTGAGGCTCCAGCAAGTTGATCAAAAAGATCATCGATACGAGGAATTGGATACTTGTTTTTCATGGTTTTCTCGTTAAGAGGACGATAGTCAACAACGAGTCTCTTTGTTTGATCCTTCTTCGCAACGAACAGAGTTGGGCAACCCCAAGCGGAGGAACTAGGTTGAATGTAACCTTTTTCCATGTACATATCGATTTTCTCCTTTAACAATTTCAGTTCAGGAGGAGCTATCTTGTATGGATGCTTAGAGATTGGAGCAGTACCTGGTTCAAGCTCGATCACGAACTCAACTGCTCTGTCCGGAGGCATCCCTGGCAACTCTTCTGGAAAGACGTCAGGGAATTCACAAACCACCAGAACATTTTCGAGTAGTGGTAGAGGTTTTGCATCCAGGGTGTACAGCTGAACAGAACTTGATTCATTTAGAATAGACTATCTGGCCAGAAGGGTGGAACAGAGTTATTGACTTCTGAGCACAGTCAATCGTAGCCTTATTGGCCTTCAACCAATCCATGCCAAGAATGACATCAATGTCAGAATTGCCAAGCAGTATGAGGGAAGCAAGGAATATGTGACCTCCAATTAGAATCTGATTTTCATGACTGATCTTGGAAGTTTGCATAGTTGCTCCAGGGGAGTTTACTACTAGCGGGGAAGCCAAACCAACAAAGGGGAGTTTAACTGCTGTCGCAAAGATCTTTGACACGAAAGAATGCGATGCTCCGGTATCAAACAACACTTTAGCTGGAAAAGAGTTTACGGGGAATGTACCGAGAACGACGTCAGGAGCTTCCTCAGCTTTGTCGATCTTGACATGATTCACCCTTGCGGTCCTCCCGACAGGCCTGTTGTTGGAGTTGAAGGCTTTAGCCGGGGGAGCACGCACCATTGCCTGGTTTGTGTTGGGACGATGTGGTGGTGGAGTTAGCTGCCTCTGCGTGCACTTGTCAGCGTAGTGCCCCGTCTGCTTGCACTTGTAGCAAGTGACGACACGAGGAGTATCTGGCCTTGGCTGCCCCATTGAAAACCTCTGACCTTGCATGTGAGCTGGGTTGGGTGGGCGGGGAGCAAAGCCTGGAGAAGCTTGGGCATATGGAGCCCTAGTGACAGCACCATTTTGCACCCAGATGCGGCGCTTCTGCGGAGGGGTGGTCATGTTGGAGGAGGAACCACCCTCACGCGAGTGCTTTCGAGACTCCTCGAACGCCTTGCGCCCATTTTCCTCATTGAGCGCGATGTTCACGAGCTCCTCGAAGTTGTTGGCCTTGATGTTGGTGAGGGCGTACTTGAGTTCCGGGTTAAAACCTCTGCGGAACCTTGCCATCTTCTTAGCCTCAGTGGACACCTCATCACCAGCGTAACAAGCGAGGCGATTGAACTCACTCTGATAGCCAATGACGTCCAGCTTTCCCTGCTTGAGAGAGCAAAACTCTTCATGCATCCTTTCCATGAGACCATCTGGAATGTGGTGCTTCAGGAAAGCTTCCTTGAAACAACCCCAGGTGATTGGATAGCCAGCTCTCATGGTCTGGTAGTTCTCCCACCAAGTAGCTGCCTGACCCTTAAGTAGGTAGGAGGCATACTTGACCTTGTCTTCCTCAGCAACGTGAGCAATCTCCAGAGCCCTAGCTATCTCACGGATCCAGTCATCAGCATCCAGAGGCTCGCGTGTTGCCACGAAAGCTCTCGGGCCCAGACTGAGAAACTCCTTGATACTGACTCGTGGAGCATTCTGGTTGTTGTGCTGGTTAGTCTGGAACTGGGCCATCTGTGCCATGACTTGGGTCATCTGAGTCAACAGCTCCGTGATTGGCGGTGGCTCAGGCGGGTTGTTCCTTGTTGGCGGCATCCTGAATGGAAATGCATTTTAGCACAACAACAGAAAAAGGATAGACTTGGTAACCGAAAGATAGATTATTCCGACACATGAATAGATAACCAACAGGTACATCATCACATGTTCAAATACATCAGAATATCCAACACACCATAAATGGTTCGAATGCCAAAGGATAACTAAACATAGCTAAGAACGGATACATCGGTACTCCCATGCTCATCACGCAGGACGGCGGTGAGTAGTACGGCGAGAGGTACGGTGAGGAGGACGCCCGCGAAAGTAGGTAGAACGACGATCCACATAGACCTGACGTGGTCTGAGAGCGACTCTAGGTGTGGTGAAGTACATAGCGTCGACTCCCTGTGCTCCAAAGCGTGGAATCCCAGTGTAACCAGCACCGAGGTTGAGGAGTGGACCTCTGATCGGCTCGTAACCTCCAGCATCTGGCAGACGACGACCAACTCGCTGATCGAAACGTGCAAAGCGCTCATCTCCAACAAAGTCTGTGGTGTAAGTCGCCAGACGAGTCAAAGCAAGGTAGAGCTGCTCTCTGACTGAAACCAACTCCTGGGATAGTGTGCTGGCAACTGCGTCATTGTGCCTCACAAACTGAGCGGTGGTGTGCAGCCTGGAGTTATCATGCTCGTAGACATCCAGGATGTCGTAGAGACTGAAATGAGCTCCCTCCGAAGTGATGTAACCACGGGGGATGTGGCGATAGATAGAATCGTCAAATCCCCAGTAGTCAGCATGAAGGACGGTGAGACTCACATAAGCTGCCTGCTGCACGGCCATATCCACTGTGGAACCTACTGCCTCGTAGCGGTGGACGACGCTCATGCCATCATCTGACAGAATGTAGACGATAGCCTGGTAGTAGGTCTGGTCAAACTCTCGCTGCTGCTCGTAGACCTGGTACTCTGGTGCCCAACGGAACCCCGGATAAGTGACCATGTCTCTCAGCATCTCCGGATAACCGGCAGTGCTCTCGCAACGAGTCATCCAAACCACCTGCGGGTAGAACCTGAGATCCATCTGCAGATGATCGGGGAAGTTTTGATTAGACGCCGGTAGAAGAATTGAAGTGGAAAGCAACAACAAGGTTTCAACGGACGAAAAGGATGTTGAGAAGAACAGGATATCGAAGCAACATCGGGAAACACGAGACCAAAACACCTGAGGTACTACGGAAAACCCATCCGGGCTTCTAAAGGATCAATATCTACTGTTTAAGGAATAGAGGATTTGCTTCCGGGGCTTACACGCCTCCGTTCTCAATCATGAGTAGGCAACATGATAAATCATGTCACAACCACCTCCATTCCTATGGTCTAGTAGATATAACTATCCTAGAGAAACCAGGATTCGTGAAATCCTAACTTGAAAGTTTAGGTGAGAAGAGAAAACAACGTTGCACTTCCTTACCAGAAAAGGGAGGGTGGGTGGGAAAAGAAATAAAATGGCAGAATTCCTACTCTCACGTTTCATTTTTCCTATATAGCTACAAAATAGTTTCTAGACTCAACTGCGACCAGTAAAAGGGATCCTACAGGCAGACAGGCTCTGATACCATTTGTCGCACCCGGACTTCTAGAGGATACTCGCAGTTCCGTTGAACAGTAGTTGATTGGATTACGGGGCTTACCGGCACCCGCATCTCTTACGAGTAGGCCAACACACGTATGTGTGACAACCAACCCCTACTGTTCATCGTCTACGTAAACCATCCCATAGAAATCAGGATACTACCATTGACGTACTTCATACCATACACACATGGTACGTCAACGGCGTTTAACAGAATGATAGCACAACATATCTCTAAGACACAAATAAATAGAAATAAGTTGCAAATAGCTCTCACTAGAGCAGAGATAGCAAATACAATCATCCAGAGGACACATGTCCCAACATATCATCATTACATCTCAGCGGAAGCATTCAAAGGTCTGAGTACAGACAAAATCCAAATAGGCTTAAGAAGCCGGAAACGAAAAGACGGAGCCCATCCACGATGTCTCGGATCCTGCCCAGGTCCGCTATCCACTCGTCAGCAGCCTCGTCAAACTCCACGTAGTAGCCGTCACGGGGATCCTCGTAAGCGTAGTCTGCGGAAACCACAGCCCCAAAGGGGTTAGTACAACAACGTACTGGCAAGCAAGACTCACAGTTCACCAAAGTGTAACCCGTCTAAACTAAGCACAGATGCTTTGGGTTCAACGGAAGGAAGGGGATATAAAAGATGCTGCAACTGGCTGCTCTAACCAACTATAGAACATGATATAACTTCCGGCTAACAGAAAGGAGATAAGATAGCGTATCGTAACCAACTAACTAACTCCAAACAAACCCATCCTGGATCTCGCCCCTTATCCAAAGAAGCAATCCGAGGATAACTCACACGGTTGGATTAATGATGGTTCAAGTTATTGTGTCAATAAGTCTATTACTAGTCAAGTTATCATTAGTTAGGTGTAAGTTGTTCTGAGTACTTGTTAGCCAGTACTTTCACCAAGTTAACCATAACCGGGGAAAACACGGCTTCTCGAGAAGATTTATCCCTGCAGGGGTGCACCAATTTGGCCGTACACGTAAGAATATCCCGCCAGACGGGAATCAAACCCACCAAGCGAGGCACTCTACACAACTCAACTCTTCTTCGCATCAAGCCCAAAGAACCACGTGCTGTGCGTGCGCGGCTAATCGAGCCCCACGAAGAAAAGGGGACCCTCATAGCACTCTAAGACCACGCCGCCCTAAATGCCGACTACAAAAGTTCCACCCTGGCCTCGGGTTCGTACCTGCATATGCGTGCATCAAATGGAAAGCCCGAACTAAGTGTGGCGATTTGGACGAGATGCGAATCGAATCAAATTGAGGGGGGCGCCCATACACGCTTCCCACATGCGGATAGTGCGCTCATCATGGATCAGTAGACAAGACCCTTTTCCTAATTAGGGTCGACACTAGCAGGCCTCAAAACCACGCCGGGCCTCCTGCCGGTGCCTTATCAGCAAATTAATATTACCTCAAAATTAACAGGTTGTTGTTTAACATCGAGCCCCGGAACATAATAGAAATATAGTAACAGAAAGTAACGGGTAACAGACTCGATCAAAACAACCCTAAGCATGCTAGTAAGACAAGGGAAACAAGCAAAGGGGTTATAGGTGTGGAGGTGAGGCTATATCAGGGTTAAAGGATAACATGTGATAGGTTCGTAACAGAAGCAACGATTCAAAAGGCTAGCAGAATAGACAACGGAAAGTATCGGTATCCAATGTTGAAAGGAACACAATGGTTCATGTGAGTGAATACTTGCCTGCAAACTCAGTAGCCTGGTACTAGGCTAGATCCTCAGAAGGGGTGTCGTAAGTATCGTCTGTCTCAACGTCGTCGTCTATTCGAGAAGAAGCAAACAAACAACGCAAAGAGACAAACAATCAATAACATGGCATAATGCACAATCATGGGATGATGCATGACCATTTAATTGATGCATCAAAATAAACTAGCTGACATGGTAACAACATGATTAAATGGACCCACATGCAATTTGAGTTGCATATGAAAAGCCCATGAATTATGGTTGAAATAATTGTTTTACAACTAACCAACAGGTGAAAGTGGATTAGTATGATGCATGGATGAGGAAAACAGAAAAATAACAACAATAGAAACAATTTTAAATAAGGTTTACTAAGTTTAGAAATTTATTTATTAAGTTAAGAAATTTTGGTTCCTTAAAGGTGTTACACAAGCATTTGTTGTTTTCAGCAATTTAAATTGTTCAAAACAAATAGCAAAGTTCATATTTGAAAAGAACACAAAATTTTAGGTGGATTACATGTTTCAAATATTGAAAAAGGAATTAGGATGAATTAATTATGAATTAAACAAGATTAAACAAGTTTTAAATGAATTTAAAACAAGTTTGAATATTACTTGCATTTTATTTGTTCAAAACATAAATTCAAATTCATATTTGAAAAGGTTATACTTTTCTAGTTTGAAAACATATTTTATAAGTTCAAAAATAATTTAATTTGAGCAAGTTATGAGTTTAGCAAATTTAAATGATTTAAACAAGGTTTAAATTATTTAAGCAATTTTAATTATTTAAAACATGAAACAAAAATTATATTTGGATAGATGGTTCAACATAGCATGGAAAACATATTTTATTTGTGTTATTTGAATTAAGTATGAATGAGTTATGCAATTAATCAATTTGAAAAGGATTTGTTTGAATGTGAAATTTGAATGCATTTGAATTATTCAAAACAGAATACAAATGTTATAAACAGGTAGAGAATTAAATTTGGTTCAACAAACATATTTTATTTATTTTATTTAGAGTTGTAAATTAAAAGTTATTCACATTTTAAATTTGAGGACCAATCTGTAAAAGAAAATAAGATTTAATTTGAAACAGAAAAGGTTGAAGACCGTTTGTTACTCCGCAGTGGCTAGCCACTGCCACTGACAGAGGGCCCCTGGGCTGCGTGGCAGCACAGGTGGCAACAGAGGCCACTTACAGGTGGGCCACGCCTGTCAGCTGCCCAGCGAAAAAGTTTGGGTTTTATTGCGAGCGCCAGGGCTGGAACCTGCGCTGCGGACGAGCGCGCAGTGGTGCGCTACCACTGCGATATCGATCCGTTTTTGTCAGTCTACGCTACGCAGACAGGTTATTCTTCAGTTCGTTTAACTGAACTTTTAACTGCGCGCGCGCGTTCTGAAACCTGACAGAGATCGATGCCGGCGGCGAGCTGTGGCCGTGCTCGCTGCCGTGCTGCTTGCGCGTGCTGGTGTGGTGCGTGTGCATTGCGAGCGTGTGGTGAACGCGGTGTGCGTGCGTGCAGAGAGAGGAGGGCGGAGGCACGGTGATGCTCACCCTCGGCGAAGGCGTAGCAGAGGCCCGTGGAAGAACGGCGACGGCGGCGTCAGCGACGAGCTTGGCGGCGTCGCTCCAGGCTTGCTCCGGGCTCGCTGGGGTGTTCAGAAGGTCGAGGAAGGTGAGGAGGGTTGATCCCCGCGGTTAGCCCGAGGGGAGATTGAGCAGATCGTCGGCGATGTCCATGGATTCAGTCGGTGGTGCTCCGGTGAGGCACAGAGGTGGGGAAACTCGTGGCAGAGAGATGGAGGCGACGACGCTCGAGGGAGAAGGAAGGTAGGGGCTAGGGTTGCTCTCCGGGGACCTAGGGTAGGCTTTATAGGGCTGCGGGGCTGCGCACGGCCGTTCACTGTCGCACCGTCGACGTGGCGTCGCTCGATGACCTGCCGTACGCGGGGAAGAAAGAGGAGGGGGTGCGAAGCGGTATCGGGCCAGGGAGCTGGGCTGGGCTGCTCCCCTCCTCTTCGTGTTTCTTTTTTATTTTATTTTATTGTTCTGTTACTTTTTTTTTGGCAGAAATAGAAATAGGAAGAAACTAGGGTTTTTGAGTTAGAAATATTTAGGGAAATTTTTGTGTAAGTTAGTAATTTCAACAACAACAAATTGCTAACTTTGGTTTGCCAAAATTTCAAATCATATTGCTGTTTTGTAAAATAATTAATTTAATTGAATTTTTGAGTTAAGTGATTAAGTGAACTTGAGCAATTCAAAAGCTTGTTTAAAAAAACATGTTCAATTGATACAAAAAAATGATTGTTTGGTTTTGTAAGTTTCATAACTTCAAAATGGTTTGCTGTTTGGGATTTTATTTGAATTTGAAAGCAAATTTAATTAAGTGAACTATTGAAAACAACATTTAAATAGGGTGAACCCTAAAGTTTAATTGAAACAAAAGTATTAGCATTGTGTTGTAATTCTCATGAGTTCAAATTGGGTGCTGTTTGTAAAAAGTGATTTGAATTTTGAATGCAATTTGTATTAAGTGGATTATTAAAGATCAAATAAATAGTTGAGCTTTTTATTTTTCATGGAAACAAATGGAAGTTTAATTTGAACCTTTTATTTGGAAACTTGTATAACAAGTATGAACAAAGCATTTGAAATATTGTTTGAATTCCCATTGTGAAAACAAATAAAAACAGATGCAAACCAACTGAAAACAAATGAAACAAATGCAAACAAGTAATGAGTATGATGACATGATGCAAAACTTTAATTAAACAAGAATCAAACATTCTAAATGGAAGTTTTCATACTTGGGATGTTACAAAACGCCCCCCTTGAAGGAATCGCGCCCCGAGATTCCTACAGAGAAGAGAAAAGGTCCGGATACTTCTTGCGAAGATCCTCTTCGGTCTCCCACGTTGCCTCTTTATCGGAATGATGGGACCACTGCACTTTCAAGAACTTGGTGCTCTTGTTGCGAGTCTTACGCTCGGTCTCATCGAGAATACGAACAGGGTGCTCCTCATAAGAGAGATCATCTTGCAGTTCAATGGAATCATGATCAACTGCACGATCTGGATCTTTGAAACACCTCTTGAGCTGTGACACGTGAAACACATCGTGCACCTTGGATAGTTTTTCTGGAAGTTCAAGACGATAGGCATTTTCCGCACGCCTTGAGAGAATGTTGAAAGGACCAATGTATCTTGGTGCCAGCTTTCCTTTCACACCAAAACGATGAGTGCCTCTGAGGGGAGTTACACGGAGATATGCTTTGTCACCAGGTGCATAGATCATATCCCGGTGCTTGCTGTCATAGTAGCTTTTCTGACGAGACTGAGCAATCTTGAGATTGTCACGAATGATGCGAACTTTCTCCTCGGCTTCCTTAACAATGTCAGGGCCTAAGAGTGAACGTTCACCAGCTCCAGACCAATTGATTGGACTCCTGCATCTGCGGCCATAGAGTGCTTCAAATGGTGCCATGCCTAGGCTTGCCTGGAAGCTGTTGTTGTAGGAGAATTCAGCATATGGAAGGCAATCCTCCCATTTCATGCCAAAGGAGAGACCACATGCTCTGAGCATATCCTCGAGAATCTGATTGACTCTTTTGACTTGCCCTTGAGACTGAGGATGGTAGGCTGTGCTGAACAGAAGTTTGGTGCCCAATGCTTCTTGAAAGCTTTTCCAGAAATGAGAAGTGAATATGCTTCCACGATCTGAGCTTATTTCCAAAGGAACACCATGAAGAGGAACAATCTTTGCTGTGTAGAGCTCTGCTAACTGGCTAGCTGAGATTGTTTCTTTGACAGCAAAGAAGTGAGCTACTTTAGTGAGACGATCAATAACAACGAAGATTGCATCGTTGCCCTTCTTGGACTTTGGAAAACCAGTGACGAAGTCCATTTCAATCATGTCCCACTTCCACTCAGGAATTTTCAGAGGTTGGAGTAGACCGGCTGTTTTCTGATGGACTGCCTTAACACGTTGACAAACGTCGCATTCAGAAACGTATTGAGCAATTTCACGTTTCATGCCAGGCCACCAATACAGAGTCTTAAGATCCTGGTACATCTTTTTACTTCCAGGGTGGATGGAGAGAGGAGTTTCATGAGCCTCCTTGAGAATGACATCTTTGAGACTTTGAACTTGAGGAACTGCAATGCGTCCTTCGAAGAACACAGTTCCCTTGTCATCAATTGAGAAGGACTTAAATTTCTCCTTGCCTTCTTTGATGTGTTCTACCACCTTCTTGATTTCAGCATCACGAAGTTGTTCAGAACGAATCTTGTCCTCGAGAGTTGGAGTGGCTGTCAAGCTAGCAAGATAGCCTTGAGGAACAAGACCAAGGTTCAACTTCTGGAATTCTTCATGAAGTGGAGGTTGGCTTTCCATGATCATGAGATTATTGCAATACGACTTGCGACTGAGAGCATCGGCCATAACATTAGCCTTGCCTGGAGTGTAAGAAATGGTGAGATCAAAGTCTTTAATCTTTTCAATCCATCTCCTTTGCCTGAGGTTTAGATCTGGTTGAGTGAAGATGTATTTCAGACTCTTATGATCGGAAAAGATTTCAGTGCGATTACCCAACAAGTATTGCCTCCATTTCTTGAGGGCAAACACAACTGCTGCAAGTTCAAGGTCATGTGTGGGATAATTGAGCTCATGTGCGTTCAACTGACGTGAAGCATAAGCCACAACTTGACGTTCTTGCATAAGAACTGCACCTAGACCTTGGAGAGATGCATCGCAGAATATCTGGAAAGGTTTGGTAGTATCTGGGCCAACCAGAACTGGTGTAGAAGTGAGTTTAGTCTTCAGGAGATTGAAACTTTCATCACATTGTGGAGACCAAACAAACATCTTGTCCTTCTTTGTGAGATCAGTGAGAGGTTTGGCAATCTTGGAAAAGTTTTTGACGAAACGACGGCAATAGCTAGCCAAGCCTAGAAAGCTTCTTACTTGCTTTACCGTCTTTGGAGGCTTCCAATCAACAATTGCTTTAACCTTTTCTGGATCAATGGCTATGCCCTTGGCAAAAATGACATGACCAAGGTAAGCAACTTCTGGAATCCAGAACTCACATTTGGAGAATTTGGCATATAGACGATGCTCGCGAAGTTTCATGAGAGTGAGACGAAGATGTTCTTCATGCTCTTCCTCGGATTTTGAGTAGACCAGAATGTCATCAAGATATACCACAACGAACTTGTCGAGGTATTCATGGAAGACAGAATTCATGAGTCGAGAGAACGTCGCCGGTGCATTGGTGAGACCAAAGGACATGACGGTGTATTCATATAGACCGTACCGAGTGGTGAAAGCTGTTTTTGGAATATCTTCCTTTCTGATCTTTATTTGATGGTAACCCATTCTCAAGTCCAACTTGGAGAATATTGAGGCTCCAGCAAGTTGATCAAAAAGATCATCGATACGAGGAATTGGATACTTGTTTTTCATGGTTTTCTCGTTAAGAGGACGATAGTCAACAACGAGTCTCTTTGTTTGATCCTTCTTCGCAACGAACAGAGTTGGGCAACCCCAAGCGGAGGAACTAGGTTGAATGTAACCTTTTTCCATGTACATATCGATTTGCTCCTTTAACAATTTCAGTTCAGGAGGAGCTATCTTGTATGGATGCTTAGAGATTGGAGCAGTACCTGGTTCAAGCTCGATCACGAACTCAACTGCTCTGTCCGGAGGCATCCGTGGCAACTCTTCTGGAAAGACGTCAGGGAATTCACAAACCACCGGAACATTTTCGAGTAGTGGTAGAGGTTTTGCATCCAGGGTGTACAGCTGAACAGAACTTGATTCATTTGGAGAATAGACTATCTAGCCAGAAGGGTGGAACAGAGTTATTGACTTCTGAGCACAGTCAATCGTAGCCTTATTGGCCTTCAACCAATCCATGCCAAGAATGACATCAATGTCAGAATTGCCAAGCAGTATGAGGGAAGCAAGGAATATGTGATCTCCAATTAGAATCTGATTTTCATGACTGATCTTGGAAGTTTGCATAGTTGCTCCAGGGGAGTTTACTACTAGAGGGGAACCCAAACCAACAAAGGGGAGTTTAACTGCTGTCGCAAAGATCTTTGACACGAAAGAATGCGATGCTCCGGTATCAAACAACACTTTAGCTGGAAAAGAGTTTACGGGGAATGTACCGAGAACGACGTCAGGAGCTTCCTCAGCTTTGTCGATCTTGACATGATTCACCCTTGCGGTCCTCCCGACAGGCCTGTTGTTGGAGTTGAAGGCTTTAGCCGGGGGAGCACGCACCATTGCCTGGTTTGTGTTGGGACGATGTGGTGGTGGAGGTAGCTGCCTCTGCGTGCACTTGTCAGCGTAGTGCCCCGTCTGCTTGCACTTGTAGCAAGTGACGACACGAGGAGTATCTGGCCTTGGCTGCCCCATTGAAAACCTATGACCTTGCATGTGAGCTGGGTTGGGTGGGCGGGGAGCAAAGCCTGGAGAAGCTTGGGCATATGGAGCCCTAGTGACAGCACCATTTTGCACCTAGATGCGGGGCTTCTGCGGAGGGGTGGTCATGTTGGAGGAGGAACCACCCTCACGCGAGTGCTTTCGAGACTCCTCGAACGCCTTGCGCCCATTTTCCTCATTGAGCGCGGTGTTCACGAGCTCCTCGAAGTTGTTGGCCTTGATGTTGGTGAGGGCGTACTTGAGTTTCGGGTTAAAACCTCTGCGGAACCTTGCCATCTTCTTAGCCTCAGTGGACACCTCATCACCAGCGTAACGAGCGAGGCGATTGAACTCACTCTGATAGCCAATGACGTCCAGCTTTCCCTGATTGAGAGAGCAAAACTCTTCACGCATCCTTTCCATGAGACCATCTGGAATGTGGTGCTTCAGGAAAGCTTCCTTGAAACAACCCCAGGTGATTGGATAGCCAGCTCTCATGGTCTGGTAGTTCTCCCACCAAGTAGCTGCCTGACCCTTCAGTAGGTAGGAGGCATACTTGACCTTGTCTTCCTCAGCAACGTGAGCAATCTCCAGAGCCCTAGCTATGATCCAGTCATCAGCATCCAGAGGCTCGCGTGTTGCCACGAAAGCTCTCGGGCCCAGACTGAGAAACTCCTTGATACTGACTCGTGGAGCATTCTGGTTGTTGTGCTGGTTAGTCTGGAACTGGGCCATCTGTGCCATGACTTGGGTCATCTGAGTCAACAGCTCCGTGATTGGCGGTGGCTCAGGCGGGTTGTTCCTTGTTGGCGGCATCCTGAATGGAAATGCATTTTAGCACAACAACAGAAAAAGGATAGACTTGGTAACCGAAAGATAGATTATTCCGACACATGAATAGATAACCAACAGGTACATCATCACATGTTCAAATACATCAGAATATCCAACACACCATAAATGGTTCGAATGCCAAAGGATAACTGAACATAGCTAAGAACGGATACATTGGTACTCCCATGCTCATCACGCAGGACGGCGGTGAGTAGTACGGCGAGAGGTACGGTGAGGAGGACGCCCACGAAAGTAGGTAGAACGACGATCCACATAGACCTGACGTGGTCTGAGAGCGACTCTAGGTGTGGTGAAGTACATAGCGTCGACTCCCTGTGCTCCAAAGCGTGGAATCCCAGTGTAACCAGCACCGAGGTTGAGGAGTGGACCTCTGATCGGCTCGTAACCTCCAGCATCTGGCAGACGACGACCAACTCGCTGATCGAAACGTGCAAAGCGCTCATCTCCAACAAAGTCTGTGGTGTAAGTCGCCAGACGAGTCAAAGCAAGGTAGAGCTGCTCTCTGACTGAAACCAACTCCTGGGATAGTGTGCTGGCAACTGCGTCATTGTGCCTCACAAACTGAGCGGTGGTGTGCAGCCTGGAGTTATCATGCTCGTAGACATCCAGGTTGTCGTAGAGAGTGAAATGAGCTCCCTCCGAAGTGAAGTAACCACGGGGGATGTGGCGATAGATAGAATCGTCAAATCCCCAGTAGTCAGCATGAAGGACGGTGAGACTCACATAAGCTGCCTGCTGCACGGCCATATCCACTGTGGAACCTACTGCCTCGTAGCGGTGGATGACGCTCATGCCATCATCTGACAGAATGTAGACGATAGCCTGGTAGTAGGTCTGGTCAAACTCTCGCTGCTGCTCGTAGACCTGGTACTCTGGTGCCCAACGGAACCCCAGATAAGTGACCATGTCTCTCAGCATCTCCGGATAACCGGCAGTGCTCTCGCAACGAGTCATCCGAACCACCTGCGGGTAGAACCTGAGATCCATCTGGAGATGATCGGGGAAGTTTTGATTAGACGCCGGTAGAAGAATTGAAGTGGAAAGCAACAACAAGGTTTCAACGGACGAAAAGGATGTTGAGAAGAACAGGATATCGAAGCAACATCGGAAAACACGAGACCAAAACACCTGAGGTACTACGGAAAACCCATCCGGGCTTCTAAAGGATCAATATCTACTGTTTAAGGAATAGAGGATTTGCTTCCGGGGCTTACACGCCTCCATTCTCAATCATGAGTAGGCAACATGATAAATCATGTCACAACCACCTCCATTCCTATGGTCTAGTAGATATAACTATCCTAGAGAAACCAGGATTCGTGAAATCCTAACTTGAAAGTTTAGGTGAGAAGAGAAAACAACGTTGCACTTCCTTACCAGAAAAGGGAGGGTGGGTGGGGAAAGAAATAAAATGGCAGAATTCCTACTCTCACGTTTCATTTTTCCTATATAGCTACAAAATAGTTTCTAGACTCAACTGCGACCAGTAAAAGGGATCCTACAGGCAGACAGGCTCTGATACCATTTGTCGCACCCGGACTTCTAGAGGATACTCGCAGTTCTGTTGAACAGTAGTTGATTGGATTACGGGGCTTACCGGCACCCGCATCTCTTACGAGTAGGCCAACACACGTATGTGTGACAACCAACCCCTACTGTTCATCGTCTACGTAAACCATCCCATAGAAATCAGGATACTACCATTGACGTACTTCATACCATACACACATGGTACGTCAACGGCGTTTAACAGAATGATAGCACAACATATCTCTAAGACACAAATAAATAGAAATAAGTTGCAAATAGCTCTCACTAGAGCAGAGATAGCAAATACAATCATCCAGAGGACACATGTCCCAACATATCATCATTACATCTCAGCGGAAGCATTCAAAGGTCTGAGTACAGACAAAATCCAAATAGGCTTAAGAAGCCGGAAACGAAAAGACGGAGCCCATCCACGATGTCTCGGATCCTGTCCAGGTCCGCTATCTACTCGTCAGCAGCCTCGTCAAACTCCACGTAGTAGCCGTCACGGGGATCCTCGTAAGCGTAGTCTGCGGAAACCACAGCCCCAAAGGGGTCAGTACAACAACGTACTGGCAAGCAAGACTCACAGTTCACCAAAGTGTAACCCGTCTAAACCAAGCACAGATGCTTTGGGTTCAACGGAAGGAAGGGGATATAAAAGATGCTGCAACTGGCTGCTCTAACCAACTATAGAACATGATATAACTTCCGGCTAACAGAAAGGAGATAAGATAGCGTATCGTAACCAACTATAACTAACTCCAAACAAACCCATCCTGGATCTCGCCCCTTATCCAAAGAAGCAATCCGAGGATAACTCACACGGTTGGATTAATGATGGTTCAAGTTATTGTGTCAATAAGTCTATTACTAGTCAAGTTATCATTAGTTAGGTGTAAGTTGTTCTGGGTACTTGTTAGCCAGTACTTTCACCAAGTTAACCATAACCGCGGAAAACACGGCTTCTCGAGAAGATTTATCCCTGCAGGGGTGCACCAGTTTGGCCGTACACGCAAGAATATCCCGCCAGACGGGAATCAAACCCACCAAGCGAGGCACTCTACACAACTCAACTCTTCTTCGCATCAAGCCCAAAGAACCACGTGTTGTGCGTGCGCGGCTAATCGAGCCCCACGAAGAAAAGGGGACCCTCATAGCACTCTAAGACCACGCCGCCCTAAATGCCGACTACAAAATTTCCAACCTGGCCTCGGGTTCGTACCTGCATATGCGTGCATCAAATGGAAAGCCCGAACTAAGTGTGGCGATTTGGACGAGATGCGAATCGAATCAAATTGAGGGGGGCGCCCATACACGCTTCCCACATGCGGATAGTGCGCTCATCATGGATCAGTAGACAAGACCCTTTTCCTAATTAGGGTCGACACTAGCAGGCCTCAAAACCACGCCGGGCCTCCTGCCGGTGCCTTATCAGCAAATTATTAGTACCTCAAAATTAACAGGTTGTTGTTTAACATCGAGCCCCGGAACATAATAGAAATATAGTAACAGAAAGTAACGGGTAACAGACTCGAGCAAAACAACCCTAAGCATGCTAGTAAGACACGGGCAACAAGCAAAGGGGTTATAGGTGTGGAGGTGAGGCTATATCAGGGTTAAAGGATAACATGTGATAGGTTCGTAACAGAAGCAACGATTCAAAAGGCTAGCAGAATAGACAACGGAAAGTATCGGTATCCAATGTTGAAAGGAACACAATGGTTCATGTGAGTGAATACTTTCCTGCAAACTCAGTAGCCTGGTACTGGGCTAGATCCTCAGAAGGGGTGTCGTAAGTATCGTCTGTCTCAACGTCGTCGTCTATTCGAGAAGAAGCAAACAAACAACGCAAAGAGACAAACAATCAATAACATGGCATAATGCACAATCATGGGATGATGCATGACCATTTAATTGATGCATCAAAATAAACTAGTTGACATGGTAACAACATGATTAAATGGACCCACATGCAATTTGAGTTGCATATGAAAAGCCCATGAATTATGGTTCAAATAATTGTTTTACAACTAACCAACAGGTGAAAGTGGATTAGTATGATGCATGGATGAGGAAAACAGAAAAATAACAACAATAGAAACAATTTTAAATAAGGTTTACTAAGTTTAGAAATTTATTTATTAAGTTAAGAAATTTTGGTTCCTTAAAGGTGTTACACAAGCATTTGTTGTTTTCAGCAATTTAAATTGTTCGAAACAAATAGCAAAGTTCATATTTGAAAAGAACACAAAATTTTAGGTGGATTACATGTATCAAATATTGAAAAAGGAATTAGGATGAATTAATTATGAATTAAACAAGATTAAACAAGTTTTAAATGAATTTAAAACAAGTTTGAATATTACTTGCATTTTATTTGTTCAAAACATAAATTCAAATTCATATTTGAAAAGGTTATACTTTTCTAGTTTGAAAACATATTTTATAAGTTCAAAAATAATTTAATTTGAGCAAGTTATGAGTTTAGCAAATTTAAATGATTTAAACAAGGTTTAAATTATTTAAGCAATTTTAATTATTTAAAACATGAAACAAAAATTATATTTGGATAGATGGTTCAACATAGCATGGAAAACATATTTTATTTGTGTTATTTGAATTAAGTATGAATGAGTTATGCAATTAATCAATTTGAAAAGGATTTGTTTGAATGTGAAATTTGAATGCATTTGAATTATTCAAAACAGAATACAAATGTTATAAACAGGTAGAGAATTAAATTTGGTTCAACAAACATATTTTATTTATTTTATTTAGAGTTGTAAATTAAAAGTTATTCACATTTTAAATTTGAGGACCAATCTGTAAAAGAAAATAAGATTTAATTTGAAACAGAAAAGGTTGAAGACCGTTTGTTACTCCGCAGTGGCTAGCCACTGCCACTGACAGAGGGCCCCTGGGCTGCGTGGCAGCACAGGTGGCAACAGAGGCCACTTACAGGTGGGCCACGCCTGTCAGCTGCCCAGCGAAAAAGTTTGGGTTTTATTGCGAGCGCCAGGGCTCGAACCTGCGCTGCGGACGAGCGCGCAGTGGTGCGCTACCACTGCGATATCGATTCGTTTTTGTCAGTCTACGCTACGCAGACAGGTTATTCTTCAGTTCGTTTAACTGAACTTTTAACTGTGTGCGCGCATTCTGAAACCTGACAGAGATCGATGCCGGCGGCGAGCTGTGGCCGTGCTCGCTGCCGTGCTGCTCGCGCGTGCTGGTGTGGTGCGTGTGCATTGCGAGCGTGTGGTGAACGCGGTGTGCGTGCGTGCAGAGAGAGGAGGGCGGAGGCACGGTGATGCTCACCCTCGGCGAAGGCGTAGCAGAGGCCCGTGGAAGAACGGCGACGGCGGCGTCAGCGACGAGCTTGGCGGCGTCGCTCCAGGCTTGCTCCGGGCTCGCTGGGGTGTTCAGAAGGTCGAGGAAGGTGAGGGGGTTGATCCCCGCGGTTAGCCCGAGGGGAGATTGAGCAGATCGTCGGCGATGTCCATGGATTCAGTCGGTGGTGCTCCGGTGAGGTACATAGGTGGGGAAACTCGTGGCAGAGAGATGGAGGCGACGGCGCTCGAGGGAGAAGGAAGGTAGGGGCTAGGGTTGCTCTCCGGGGACCTAGGGTAGGCTTTATAGGGCTGCGGGGCTGCGCACGACCGTTCACTGTCGCACCGTCGACGTGGCGTCGCTCGATGACCTGACGTACGCGGGGAAGAAAGAGGAGGGGGGTGCGAAGCGGTATCGGGCCAGGGAGCTGGGCTGGGCTGCTCCCCTCCTCTTCGCGTTTCTTTTTTTATTTTTATTTTATTGTTCTGTTACTTTTTCTTTTGGCAGAAATAGAAATAGGAAGAAACTAGGGTTTTTGAGTTAGAAATATTTAGGGAAATTTTTGTGTAAGTTAGTAATTTCAACAACAACAAATTGCTAACTTTGGTTTGCCAAAAGTTCAAATCATATTGCTGTTTTGTAAAATAATTAATTTAATTGAATTTTTGAGTTAAGTGATTAAGTGAACTTAAGCAATTCAAAAGCTTGTTTAAAAAAACATGTTCAATTGATACAAAAAAATGATTGTTTGGTTTTGTAAGTTTCATAACTTCAAAATGGTTTGCTGTTTGGGATTTTATTTGAATTTGAAAGCAAATTTAATTAAGTGAACTATTGAAAACAACATTTAAATAGGGTAAACCCTAAAGTTTAATTGAAACAAAAGTATTAGCATTGTGTTGTAATTCTCATGAGTTCAAATTGGGTGCTGTTTGTAAAAAGTGATTTGAATTTTGAATGCAATTTGTATTAAGTGGATTATTAAAGAACAAATAAATAGTTGAGCTTTTTATTTTTCATGGAAACAAATGGAAGTTTAATTTGAACCTTTTATTTGGAAAGTTGTAACATAACAAGTATGAACAAAGCATTTGAAATATTGTTTGAATTCCCATTGTGAAAACAAATAAAAACAGATGCAAACCAACTGAAAACAAATGAAACAAATGCAAACAAGTAATGAGTATGATGACATGATGCAAAACTTTAATTAAACAAGAATCAAACATTCTAAATGGAAGTTTTCATACTTGGGATGTTACACAAGTGACCAATTTCATAGTATTGACCATGTCAGAAAAATAACATGGATTAGGTGCAAACAAGTGACTACTTTCATGGTATTGACCATGTCATCAAAATAACATGGATTAGGTGCAAACAAGTGACTAGAGAGATTTTCTAGAAGATAAAGATAGACTAGCACTAGTGTGAACCCAAATCATGATATCCCTAAAACAATTCACCCTGGATTTCTATGATAAATCTCAACTCAAGAGAGAAGTGTACTATGAGAGATTTCTATGGAGGATATTACTTAGGAGAGGCCAATTGCTAAAAATAGATATAAAAACACAAAAAAATACCCGAATTCGAAGCCATCCTGAGAGGTCACCAACAATGGGGAAGATATCCTCCAAATTCCCATCAATGGAGATTCCATGTGGAGGAGGGGAGGTTTGGGCTAGGGTTAGCAGATCTGATGGGTAGGGGGTTGGGATTGGGCTTAGAGAGAGAGGGACGGGTGGAGGAGTGCTTGGGGGAGACCTCCCATGGAGGTTGTCGAGTTGGAGGGAGGGGAGGAGGAAGAGGAGATCTAACCCCCACCCCCACCCCGTGGATTTATGTGGTGCGCAGGGAAGCTGGCCAGGCTGGCCCCCAGGACAGGCGCTTGGCCGAGCACCCATTTGAGCCGGCCGGCCGTGACCTCGGCCTAGGTCGGGCTTCCTGCGTGTGTAGACCGGGCTCCCAACCGATAGCGCCGGCTCCTAGGAGGTCAGGCCGGGTTTTATGGTTGATTTTTTTTGTTTGATTTTGAATAGGTAAACACAATATTAATTTGTAATTTTATTTTAAATTTTGATTTAACACTATTGATACAAATTTTTGTTCCAATGTTAACAAGTTTTTTACCATGTACACAATCCAAATTTTGATGTCTGAAGCATGATGTTGGGCACATGGAGCAAACATTTGTATGATGATTTCTTAACACATCCAATGGAAGAAAGAAAATTGAGAAATCCCAAATAAGCAACGTTGGATGTGATATGGAATATGAAGAACAAATGTGCATATGAGTAGCAAAAGCAAATAACATCCCAAAGGTGATCCATCAAAGCCCAAATCCCTTGATAGGGTTGGTGACCGTAGCCACCATGTATGAGTATGCTCGATATGACACCATGAAAAATATATCTTTGGTGCATTGTTGAAACTCATCATTGGAGCACATTTTGTCATAGGATTGACTATCATGTATGATTTGTTTATTTATTCATTATAGGAGTAGTGTTGACTCATTGATTGAGCTACAACCCCCATGGAGGAAGTGGCAATACAATTTTGTTTCTTGGAAGACCAACACACAAGTGACCTACCAAGGAATTGGCAAGAACCGGAGGTTGATTTTCTATCCATTTTTTCACCTCCCTAATCCGCATCCAAATAACCCACAAGATCAAAATATGTATTTTATGGGTACCAAAGACCATGAGTTGGAGTGTCAACCAAGTACCTAAGAATCCTCTTGACCGCAATCATAGGGCTTTCCTTGGGGTTAGATTGAAATCTTTCACACAAACCGACACTAAACATAATATCCGGTCTAGATGCACAGAGGTAAAGCAAAGACCCAATGGTAGAACGATAAAGTTTTGGATCAACTGGTATACCTTCGTGATCCATTTAAAGATTCACGTTTGTCGACATTGGATAACCATATCAAATTTCTTGAGCATGTCTTGAATATATTTTTTCTTGACAAATGAAGATTCCTTCATTATATTGCTTGATCTCAAAGCGGAGGAAGAACTTTAATTACCCCATCATAGACATTTCAAATTCACTTGTCATTATCTTAGCAAATTGGTCTACAAAAACCACATTAGACGATCCAAATATAATATCATCAACATATACTTGGCACATGAAGAAATGTCCATCTACACTTTTGGTAAAGAGTGTGGGATCAATTACCCCAAGTACGAAACCACGATCTACTAAGAAATTCTTTAGATGATCATACCAATCACGTGGGGCTTGTCTAAGGCCATACAAAGCCTTGTGGAGTAAGTATACATGGTTAGGGTACTTTGGATCTTCGAAACCCAGAGGTTGTTTAACATACACCAACTCATTTAGTGGACCATTTAGAAATGCACTGTTAAAATCCATTTGATGCAAGTAATATATGAATGGATTCAAGTCTAGCTACCGTAGTCAAGTCCTTCGACTTAGTGTAGCCTTGAGCAACCAAACGAGCCTTGTTGCGACCCACTTTCCCATGAGAATCTTTCTTGTTCTTGAACACCCATTTTGTCCCAATAACATTATGATCCTTGGGTCTTTCCACTAGAGACCATACTTTGTTTGTTTCAAAGTTGTGGATCTCTTCATGCATAGGTTGAACCCAATCTTCATCTTCAAGGTCATCATATACTTTGCGAGGTTCAACATCAGATACATATGTGTGAAGACCACAAAATTTGAGTACTTGACCACGAGTGGATACACTTCTTCCCAAACCACCAATGACATTATTTTGATAATGTGAATTTTCTTGCAATCTTGGGTCTTAAAGAAATTTTCTACGGATAAGTGCATCATCGGGATGCTCATTTGGAGGAACATCTTCATCATCTCCTTCATCAAGGCCATGATCTACCCAAAGTGGAGTTCTTGGTGAAGAGTCACCAATATTATAACCACCATTATCATTGGGTGGATCTTGATCACTTTCTTGATGAGTGGTATTACCTTGAAGGTCTTGTTCTTGTTCTTGGTCTACCATTTGATTAATGGCTAAATTAGAGGGCTCCACTTGCGTAGAGTTTGTCCCATCCTCATGAGTCACAAGGTGTCCCTCGATGAGCCGACGCAAGTGGCCACTCCCGCGACTCGTGAGCCGCTCCTGCGACTAACAAGGCGACTCCAGTGCCGCCACCAAACAGCGCCGCCCTCCGCCTCTCTCCCTCTCCACCATCGGCGGCTGCCTTCCTACGGCGGCGGCGAGACTCTCCAGCCACCTCCTTTTCCGTACTCCTGCTCCCCTCCCTTTCCTCCCGGTTGGAGTCTGCTCTCAAATATGGTGAGGTTTTCCCATGGAGCTGAATGACCATCTTCCCGTGTTCCCATGCTTCTCAGGCCCGCCCGGTCGAGCATGGATGCGTGGGTTTTGCCGTCCCACAGGTGGTCGGCTGCTCAAGCAGCTGTGTGCGGATCTGGTTCCCGGGGCGCCCAGACCCCCCGGCTTGGCTCAGCCATGATGCCTCCCTGCTCGGGTGTGGGGACGGCTGCCACCCCATCCTGGTGGGACGTCTGGTCATCGCCAATGTTGAGCTTGTCGTGGCTCTATTGGTCCTTCTCCCGGTGTGGGTTTTCATATCTATCGCGTGATGACGGTTTCGTGGCTACTTTGGGCTCATCTGCGGTCTCTTGGCTCTAGCGGGCGGAATGTGTGGACAGGGGATTTTGGAGGAGTACCGGTCGCGGATGTCGGGTTGGCCGGTGGAGCATAGGTAGGCCGTCATCGGATGGGCGGCGATCTAGGTTGTCTTGGGTGCTACGTCGGGGCTGCTGTCCTGATAGATGTGTGCGGCGATGGCTTGGCGGAAGGTCCCGCAATGCGAGGTATTGGACGGTTTCCTCGACCGTGAGGGTGGTGAGGCGCTCGGGATGGGTCGGTCGTGGTCGGGAGCCAATTGCTCTCTATAAGATCAAGGTGTTTTGGCTGCTCCTCTCACCCTTGTGTGTCCAGTGTGTTTGGACTGTGGTTAGGTTTCCCAAGTGGAAGCTTTGCCCGATGATTGCCTGTGTCGGTGCAGCGACGCTTTCGAGCATCGTGTTCCTTCTTGGGGGAGTCACCGCGGGTCCCTGTCACTTTCTACTTCATCTCCAGGTGAAAAACTCGATACTTCTCGGGCCGGAAGGCGACGACGCTTTGGCAACTCTCCCCTTCAAGTAGGCGTCGTCTTGGGAGCTTAGAGTACGCGGGTTGTTGGATGGTTGTTCATGGACAGTAGGTGGTGTTGTTCGTGATATAGTGCTGGCTCCGATGGGATGGTCATGCTCTCGTCTACCTTGCCTTGGCAGCCTTGTCGTCTTCCCCTCTGTAAGTTTTAGGGTGAACTTATCCAACTTCCTATGGTACGGTGCTCTTCGAGCCAGATCAAGGAGGGAAGGGGTCCTTCTTCGTAAGTGAAGACAGATGGTGGTTTGACAACAAAAAGTCTATGCTGCTATTGTTGGCTTAGGATTGTTTTCTTCATTGGCTTTGCTGCTCTGACATCAAGATCTCGCATTTGCTTCATCTTTGGTCAGCGATTGTTGTGGCGTGTGAGGATTTGGAGCATCTTCAAGCAGAGTGGCTTGATCTATTTTTGTGTTTGCTTGTTGTTCCTTTTATTCTTTGCTGATTTCCTTAGCACCTTGTAATCTATCCAGCCGTAAGTAGCTTTATTAACTTAAAGTCGGGTGTTTTGACGCCTTGTATCTAAAAAAGCAAGGTGTCCCTCAACGGGTATAAGAGGACCTATATCCATTCTTACTATGGCTATGGAGGAAGGTTCATCACCTACATCATCACAACCAATTTGCTCCACTTGGGAGCCATTGTCCTCATGAAACTCCACATTCATAGATTCTTCAACACACCCGGTGGATATGTTGTAGACTTATAAGTACGAGAGTTCGTATAACCAACAAATATGCCTTGAAATATTCTAGGATCAAAACTTAGACAATCTAGTGCCTTCAATGTAAACTTGACATTTGCACCCAAAAACTCGAATGTACTTGAGGTTGGGTTTGTTACCGGATAGGAGTTCATATGGAGTCATACCAATCATCATATGAAGAAAGATTCAATTAGATAGATGACAAGCGGTGTTGATGGCTTCGGCACAAAATTTATATGGGGATTTGAACTCGGCCGTCATAGTTCTTTCCATATCAATAAGTGTGCGATTCTTCCTCTCCGCTACACCATTTTGTTGAGGGGTGTACGAAGCGGAATATTGATGTCTTATCCCCTCATCACTCAAGAATTCATCCATGGTGTAGTTCTTGAACTCGGACCCATTATCACTCCTAATTTCCAAGATCTTGGTGTCATATTGACGTTGCACTTTCGTGGCCCAGGAGATGAACTTTTCTTGAATATCACTCTTCTTCTTGATATAGAATACCCAAGTGTATCTTGTATAATCATCAACAATCACCAAGCAATACTTCTTCCCACCAAGACTATCCTATGTAGGAGGCCCAAATAGGTCCAAATGAATAATCTCAAAGGGCCTCGTTTTGGAGATGATTGATTTCTTGGGATGGTTCTTCTCATGCATCTTTCCGGCAATACAAGAGCTACAAGGGCGATCTTTGGAAAAACTCACACTTGTTAGTACTTCCACGTGCTCACAATTCACAAGTTTTTGTAAATATCTCATACCGGCGTGGCCCAAGAGGCGATGCCAAAGCCACGCCACGTCGGAGCCATTGGACAAGTGGCAATATGTGTAGTTACTTTCGAGAAATCGACTACATACATACCATTCTCCACAAATCCAACAAATGATACTTTAAGAGAATTGGTTTGAAGGACAAGCACGTGATGACTCCCAAATACACATGTAAAATTGCATTCATAATTGAAAGGCGGAAATGAGATTATAGGCAAGGGAATCAACAAGGAGGACTTTCTCAATGGATGCATGCGGAGAAATGACCACCTTGCCATGTCCCAATACCTTAAATTTTGAACCATCACCAATAGTTCTCGTGCATATTTGATGAGTTTGCTTTGAGTATTCTAATACATCCTTGCTTCCTGTCATATGTGCGGAACAACCTCTATCAATCATCCATGATGTTCCCCCGGAAGCACATACCTACAATGAATCAATCTCTTGTCTTCGGTACCCATTTTTGGATGGGTCCTTTCTTGTTAGTCACAAGTGTTTTTGGAACCCAATAAGCATACTTGTAATCATCACCATATGAAGTGCCAACATATTTTGCATATACATGTCCATCACGAGATTTGAGAAGCACATAAGATGGGATGTATTTTCCTGCAAAGTTGTTGTGAGTATTAGTATTCCTAGGGACAATTCTTTTAGCAACAATATCAAACTCCACTTCATCATTAGCCGACTCCACCTCCTTCACAAAAACAATAGTATTAGTGGAGGGAGTTAACTTCTTCTTGTAGGTATCCTTGGACGAGAAACCAAACCCAAGACTTTCCTTACCAATAACTCTCTTTTGACTACTCAAAAGATTGTTAAGGTTCTTTTGCCTTTGGATGCAAGTGGCAAGGCCTTTGTTGAGTTGGGCCTTCAACCTATCGTTCTCCTCAATGAGAGTTGCTTTGACACATAAAGGGTTAGTGGCACAAGCATTTGCATTTATATATTTTGATCCTTTCAAAGTCTTAAGTTCATTTGAGAGTGTTCTGTGAGCAATTTTAAGTTTATCAAAATCTTCAATGAGCTGATTGTAGCCTTTGTTAGTTTCATCATTTAAGTCCATGAATTCCTTCAGTTTAGAAAAAGCTTGTTCACGATCAAACTTTACTTTAGCTATATCAATTGCAAAGGTATCTTCAATGGTTTCTCTAAAGCAATCTGAATCATCTAGAGCTTTCTCAAGCTCCTCAAATTTACTAGCATCATCACGAGCAAAGCTTTCAAGTAAGGTGATTATTTCCTGATTTTCATCAATGAGGTCATGTGCCTCACTTAATTGATCCACAAGAGAATCAAAAACAATTTAGCTTCACCGTCAAGTTTCTTCACAAAGTTTGTTAGAGGATCTTGAACATTTCCATTTCCTCAACACAATTTAATAGATATGGAGTAGAAGAAGTTTGAGTGCAGGAGTCACCTTTGGGGATATACCCTTGGCCATGAAGCACTTGTGACTCGAGGGGCCCTTGTTGTCATTGGGGTTGGAGAAGATAGAGCTTAAGTTTGAAGGAATGACGCCCTTTTCCACGGCCGTCATGCCCACTTGTTCACCATCACCGTTACTCTCTTCACCACCACACGTGTATTCAACTTCCTTTGCAACCAATCCCCTTGGAGGGCCTCCTTGATGAAGTTCTTGGACTTGGGAATGAAGGTGGTTTTTTTATAAGTCTTCTACCGTTCTCAATTCTACTCTTGAAAGGGCTTTCCGCAACAAAGTTCTCAATATATCCACATTTGAACCAAGTCCTTGCCTTCTTCATGCTAGAAACTTCCTTTCCCTTGTTCTTCATGGCATTTGATCTATAGTCTCCTTTCTTCCACCACTTGTGTTGAGAAAGGGCCAAGCATTCTTCATGTGATATCTTAATCTCCCTCTTAGAGAAAACATGTGAGGATCCACAACCACCATCAAGACTTGAATCATATTATTCATGAGGTGTGGCCTTCAAGGCAAGAGAAGTTCTCTTAATTGGGAGATAGTTCCAAGAAATCAGCTCTTGATTGCATATTCATCACAGTGTTCTTAATGTAGGGGATCAAGGTGAGTAGAAATTTCTCCTTGGCCCAATCATCATCACAATCCTTGAATCCACAATCTCTCATGTCAACCACAAGAGCCTTGAGTATTCTAAACATGTCTTATATAGTCTCTCCATACTTCATATAGAAGTTATCAACTTGTCTTTGGATGATTGACTTCTTGGAGCGCTGTATGTTGACATTACCATCAAACATATCAACTATGCAATCCCATGCTTTCTTGGAACTTGAGAAGGACCAGAAGTGTTCGAATCCTTCTTTTTTCCATTGCCTTCTCTAACATGTGCATGGAACGAGCATTGATTTGCTGATATATGATATCACTTGAGCTTAAGTTCTTGGGGTCCTTTGGCTCATATCCATTCTCAACGATCCTCCATATTTGCATTGAAGATCTACACATGTAAGACTTCATGGAAGATTTCCAATTAGTAAAACTGTCGCACCCGGACTTCTAGGGGATACTCACAGTCCGTTAAACAGTAGATAAATGGCTTACGGGGCATACCGGCACCCGCATCTCAATATGAGCAGGCCAACACGTAGACGTGTGACAACCATTATCTTACTACTCATCGTCTGCGCAAACCATCCCATAGAAATCCAGATACTTCCGTTGACGTACTTCAAAACATACACGCATTGTACGTCAACGGCATTGGAACAAGTGATATCACAACAGATCTCTACGACACAAAAGATGAAAATAAGTTGCAAATAGCTCTCATTAGAGCAGAGATAGCAAATACAATCATCCAGAGGACACATGTCCCAACATAACATCATTACATCACAGCGGAAGCATTCAACATGTCTGAGTACAGACAAGATCCAAACAGGCCTAAGAGGCCGGAAACGAAAAGACGGAGCCCATCCACGAAGTCTCGGATCCTGCCCGGGTCCGCTATCTACTCATCAGCAGTCTCGTCATACTCCACGTAGTAGCCACCATGTAGATCCTCGGAAACGTCGTCTGCGGAAACCACAGCCCCAAAGGGGTCAGTACATAAACGTACTGGCAAGCAAGACTCACAGTTCACCAAAGTGCAACCCGTCAACACCAAGCACAGATGCTTTGGGTTCAACGGAAGGAAGGGGTTATAAAAGATGCTGCAACTGGCTGCTCTAACCAACTACATAGTTACTACCACTTCCGGCTAACAGAAAGGAGATAAGATCGAGTATAGTAACCAACTATTGTTAACCACCAAACAAACCCAGCCTGGACCTCGCCCCTTATCCAAAGAAGCAATCCGAGGATAACTCACACAGTTGAATTAATGATGGTTCATATTATTGTGTCAATAAGCCTATTACTAGTCAAGTTGTTAATCATTGGGTGTAAGGTTGTTAATCATTAGGTTTAAGTTGTCCTGAGTACTTGTTAGCCAGTACTTTCACCAAGTAGTCCATAACCGCGGAAAACACGGCTTCTCGAGAAGATTATCCCTGCAGGGTTGCACCAATTTGGCCGTACACGTATGAATAACCCGCCAGATGGAAAGGCCCTTCCACCAAGCAGGGCACTCAACACAACTCAACTCTTCTCCGCATCAAGCCCAAAGAACCTTGGGCGCACGGCTAATCGAGCCCAGAAGAAAATGGACCCTCATAGCACTCTAAGAACGTGTCCCCCTATATGCCGACTACGAAAGTTCCACCCTGGCCTGGGCTCGCAAGAACATGCATGCGGCAAATGGAAAACACGAACTAAATGAGGCGATTTGGACGAGATGCGAATCGAATCAAATTGAGGGGGGCGCCCATACTCGCTTCCCACATGCGGTTAGTGTGCTCATCATGGATCAGTAGACAAGACCCTTTTCCTATTAGGGTCGACACTAGCAGGCCTCAAAACCACCCTGGGCCTCCTGCCGGTGCCTTATCATCAAATTATTATTAATAATAACATTAGCATGATTGATTGATTAAACATCGAGCCCCCAGAACGTAATAGAAATAGTAACAGAAAGTAACGGGTAACAGACTCGAGCAAAACAACCTAAGCATGCTAGTAAGACACGGGCTCAAACAACGGGGTTATAGGAGTGGAGGTGAGGCAATATAGGGGTTAAGGGATTCATGTGATAGGTTCGTAACAGAAGCAACTAATCATAGGGCTAGCAGAATAGACAACGGAAAGTATCGGTAACCAATGTTGAAAGGAACACGATGGTTCATGTGAGTGATAACTTGCCTGCAAACCCAGTAGCCTGGTACTGAGCTAACTCCTTAGAAGGGGTGTCGTAAGTATCGTCGGTATCAACGTCGTCGTGTATCCGAGAAGAAGCAAACAAACAACGCAGAGAGATAAACAATCAATATCATGGCATAGTGAACAAACATGGGATGATGCATGACCATTTAATTGATGCATAGAAATAAACTAGTTGACAAGATAGCAACATGATTAAATGGACCCATATGCAATGGGATTGCATATGGAAAGCCCATGAATTATGGTTGAATTAATTGTTTTACAACTAATCATTATGTGGAAGTGAATTAGCATGATTCATGGATGAGGAAAACAGCAAAATAACAACAATAGAAACAATTTGAAATAAGGTTTAACAAGTTTGGAAATTCATTTATTAAGTTAAGAAATTTTGGTTACTTAAAGGTGTCACTCAAGCATTTGTTGTTTTCACCAATTTTAATTGTTCAAAATAGATAACAAAGTTTATATTTGGAAAGTTCACACAATTTTAGGTGGAATACATGTTTCACTTGTTGAAAAAGGATTTCAAATAAATTATTTATGAATTATACAAGTTTAAGCAAGAATTAAATGAATTTAATTCAAACATGAACTTATTTGAATTTTTATTTGTTCAGAACATAAGTGAGATTCATATTTGAAAAGGTTATGCTTTTATGGTTTGAAAACATCTTTTATATGTCCCAAAAGAATTTGTTTTGATCAAGTTATAAATTTAGCAATATTAAATGATTTAAACAAGGTTTAAAGCATTTAACCAATTTTAATTATTCAAAACATGAAACAAATTTTATATTTGGAAAGGTGGTTTAATTTTGCATGGAAAACATATTTCATTTGTTGAAATTGGATTTAAAATGAGCAAGTTATTATTTTGGCAATTTTAAATGCAATAAACAAGAAACAGTTGTTTTCAGCAATTTAAATTATTCAAGACAGCAAACACAATTTATATTTGGAAATTACATGAAAAATTTATTGGAAAACATATTTAGTTTGTGGAATTTGGAATTTTTATGAACAAGTTATGAATTTTGCAAGTTTGAGTGAATTTAACAAGTTTTCAAATATTGCACCAATTTAAAATATTCAAAACAGTAACAAATTGCCTTGAAAAGGTTGAAAACATGTAGAAAATGTTTCACTGAACATTTTGAGCTATTAAACATAATTTTTGGGTTATTATTGGATTTATTATGCAATTTTCCATAATCATTCTTATTCTGCCATTTTTAGTAAACAGAGGGAAACATGATCAAAATTAATTCAATTGTGACCAAATAAAATACCAATGTGTAGAGTTTGTTAAGACAAAATTTTAGAGCCCAAGTTTGCTTAATTTGGATGAGTAGAACTAAAGTTATGAAATTCCAAAGTTTCCAAATTTTATTGCATTTTCAGTAATTAATTATTTAGTGTAAAAATTGTTACAGAAACATGTTGCAAACTTGACATTACTAGAAGGAGCACAAAATTATGAAACCACAGGATTTTGAATCATTCAAATTGGAGTGATATTCAATTTTATATGGAATTTAGAAGTAATTGATCAGATCTGTCTTTCTGAACTGCGGGCAGAAAAAGAAAATACAGAGAATAAAAAGGTGTGGTGAGGGGGAATCGAACCCAGCACCTGTGGGTTATGTGCAAGGGGGTTGACCAGTGGGGTGAGCTCGTGGTTGTTGACAGGAAGGGGACAGTGGGGGGTTATGGTTCAGATTCGTCTACTGAGACAATTCGGAAAAGAAAAGGAGAAAAGGGTGGGGTTGCGGGGATTTGATCCCAGCACCTCCCGCTGCGCGCGCTAGGGATGCTACCACTAGGGTGCTAATCGATTTGTGATAGGAGATGCAGCGGGGGGTGGTTAAGGTGTTGGCTGCGGGCTGTTTTTTTCTGAATCCGAAAAGATGCAGTTCGCTGGTTCTGTAACTCAACAGCGATCGGAGGCATGCAGCGATCGGAGCTCGCCGTGGGCGCCTGGGGCTGCGGCGCTGGTGCGTGTGGGTGCTGCAGGAGGGAGGGAGGCGATAGGAAAGGGACCGAGCGAGGCTCACCTCGAGCGCAGGCAGGAGGCGGACGGGTTGGAGCAGGGAGGCGGTCGCCGGCGTGGAGCGGACGGCGGCGGCGACACAGTCCCTCCCGGCCCGTGCCGAGGGGGGGAGGAGGAAGAGGGCGGCCGTGGGGTTCCATTCCCGCGGTCGCCCGGGCCGGAGGGAGCCCGGAGCTCCGACGATCACCGGAGGGGATGGGCTGCGGTTGAGTTTCAGGTACAGGGAAAAAAAATAGCAGAGAGAAGAGAGGTGGGAGGAGGAAGAAGATGGCGGCTGGGGGGAGGAAGGGGGAGAAAGGAAGGTTGGGGGGAACCCTAGGGCATAAGCTTAGGTTTATAGGGAGGGGGTGAAAGTAGAAGGATGCCGCCTAGAGGGGGGGGTGAATAGGCGCTTTAAAATAATTACGGTTTAGGCTTGAGTAAATGCGGAATAAAACTAGCGTTTAATTTATCAAGCACAAAACCTATGCAAGCTAGGTTTACCTATGTGCACCAACAACTTATGCTAGGCATGATATACAACTATGAGATAGCAAGATAGATGACTTCAAGCACGATGGCTATCACAAAGGTAAATGCATAAGTAACGAGCTAGAGTATAGAGATAACCGAAGCACAAGGAGACACCGGTGTGATTACCGAAGTTCCTTCCCAAGGGAAGTACGTCTTCGTTGGAGAGGTGGGGAGCCACCTAGGCGCTCCTCAATAGCACGGATGTGCACACCTTATTCTCCTTGAGCTTCTCCGGTGAGGGAGATGCTCGTTTTCACTATGAGGTCGACTTGAAGGCGTTGACCAAACCTTACACGAGGTTGAGGCTATCTCCACAACTCAATTGGAGGCTCTCAACGAAGCTTCTTGCAACAAGGTGGAAGCCCCAAGCACTAACCGTCTAGGGTGCTCAATACACCCAAGAGGAACAATCTCTCCGGTGACCAAGCACCCAAGAGTAACAAGCTCACGAACTTCTCTTTCACGAATCTCGTGGGGAACTCAAACCGATGCACCTAATGCAATGGCAAGAACACATAAAGTGGTCAAGAACTTCTCTCCCAAATCCCACCAAAGCAACTAATGCTATGGAGGGAGGAAGGAGGAAGAACAAGGAAAACAACAAATGAATCCCTAGATCTAGATCCAATAGATTCCCCTCACAAAGAGGAGGGATTGATTGGTGAAGTGGTAGATCTAGATCTCCTCTCTCTTTTCCCTCAAGTGGAAGCAAGAATCATTGGAGGGATTGAGAGAGAGCAAGCTTTTGGAGGTCAACAATGGAGGTCAAACTTGCCCAAAAGGTTGGGGAACCATTGGGGAAGAAGGCCCCTTAAATAGGTCACCCAAATATCCAACCGTTGGAGGAAAATTCGCGCAGGGGCGGAACCTCCGGTGAAACCACCGGAACCTCCGCCCCCCGGATGAGTTAGGACATCAAAATGGCTGAAAAAATGCCCCAACCACCGGAGCCTCCGGTGGTTTCACCGGAACCTCCGCCACTTTCAAACCGAAGGGGTTTCCGGCGGAGCTACCACCGGAGCCTCCGCTGGTGGAAAAAACTGCAGAACACCCTATATGAAAACGGTCATAACTTTTGCATCCGGACTCCGTTTTCGATGTTCTTGGGCTCGTTGAAATCGCAACGACGAGCACTACAAGAATATGCAGAGAAACATCATAGTCCAAATGGGAATATAAAACCAAATGATGAAAGGTTTGGCCTATCAATAAAGGACAACCGGTAGAAACCTTCAACAACAAAAATGCGATAAGTTTTTCATACGAAATCCATTTTTGATGAACTTGAGCTTGACATGAAGAACATGAAAAGATCTAAAACCTTACATGTAGAAAACCCAAATAAGAACCAAGAAGGATGATGCCAAGTATGCAAAGGTTTGAGCTCTCTACGATAGATACGATCAAGATATGCATTCAAGAGCCCCTCTTGATAGTACGGTTATCTATCCTATAATCCGGTCTCCCAACTAGCATAATGAGACCGGTAAAATAGAAACCCTATATAAGTCATACCTTTGCCTTGCGCAATCCAATTGAGCTAGATGATGGCGATCTTAATCACCTCAAGTTGGACCACCTTTCTTGATTGCGCTTCGCTTCGTGAAGATTGTGAATTGCTCCCCCATAAGCTAATATGAGAGAGCTTATCACATGAACATCTTCACTTGACCATAATCTCCATATGGATGGAAAGGTTCAAGCATAGGATTTCTTCTAGATGCTTCACTTGAGCTTCCACGTCAAGCTAGGTGACGAACATCGCTCGACGATGACATAGACCATGGGCTATATGAAATCTACCTTTTTGTTCATGCCCATGGAAAGATACCTAACCACACATAGAGATGCCACACACACATATATGGGTTAGATCACAAAGCTATATTGACAATTTCTTACCATACCATGAGATACACAATCCCACTTGGTACATCGTGTAGCTTTGTGTGTTGATCACTAGCTTGATCAACCTTGTATCTTTTCTTCTCACTTCAAATGATGATGTCTTGAAGATAACCATGAAGGATAACATAATACTTTTCTTCAAGACACACTAGCAATAACCTCAACTCAAACCATGACCATTCTTCATATAAATCCTTGAATATAACAATGGCCATCAAGGAAGCTAATAGAGTTCAACACATGAACTCCATTATTTCCTATGAACAAGAACTACAAGGATAATTCAATGCAAACGTTAGTCCATAGGAATTGTCAGTAATTACCAAAACCACATATGGGGCACCATGCACTTTCAATCTCCCCCATTTTGGTAATTGATGACAATCCCTTTTTACGAGGGTTTATATGATGAATTAAGCAACCATGCAAAACAAAGAGCAAGGATGCAATAGCATGGAAGGCAAATGCTTAAGAACGAAACTAAAGCATAGAACCAAATTCCCTTAAACCCTCTAAACTTCTCCCCCATTGGCATCCATTGCCAAGATGGGAAAAAAGATTAGAAGGAAAATATAATAAGAGCTCCCCCATAGTGTATGCATTCCTCATGATATGAGTGAAATCAAGAGCATGTATCCAACTAGGAATAGATGGAGGGAGATCAAACTATATTGAGGATCCAAAGATTTACAAGTAAAGTAAAATTGAAGGATACTTTCATAAAGAAGCAACCAACCAAAGGATCCGAAAAAACGATTGACCAAAATCAATATTATGATAAGATCAACCAAGTGTTCTAGAAAATCAAGAGGGAACTCCCCAAGGTACATGCACAATGTTAGATTTGAATTACTATATAATGTGCACAACATGGAATCATCACTCCCTTCTAGATAATTTTGAACACAAACAAGAGCAAGAGAATAGATAGGAAATGTAGCAAAGAAACTTGCAAACAAACAAGAGTTGAGCAATTAAGATCAAGAAGCGACAAGTAAAGATTTAATCAACCGAAAGAGATGAGTGTGACAAGGAAGGACATTTGTAGGAGACTAATAGGATGAGCAATGCTTCATCATAGTCTTTAAATATATGAGTCACATAGTGCATATCATGTCTTTCCCATACACACAAACCAACAAATGATAAAACACATATGTCCACAAGCTTTATAAGATTCCAAAGGAATACCAAAAGAAAAAGAAGAACTTGTGCCTTTTAGGAACCACCAAGTAATTTAAAGCAATAAAACATGGTCACTAAAGAAATAGAATATCAATTAAAGATGTAACTATTCTCGTGTGTATAATTTTCTAAGTGGACACCAATGTGACGCCCCGAGATCGGGCACTATGCAGATTTCAGCATTCCCGCCAAATCCGCATAATAACCGATTCCAGGTTGCCATTTATGATAACATTACAATAGTTCACGAATAATCCACAATTACAACAGAAACAGATAGATACAAGATGACTCAAACGAGCCAGGGTTACAACTGATACAATACAAAGATCCAAATAACAGCGGGAGAAACAAACGTCCGTCTACGGACGAGATCCAAATTGGACTAAGAGTCCTGAAGATAACCGAAGGCGTCCAATCCCTGCCCAGGCCAAGCCGGAGGGATTCCCAAGCTAACGTCGTCAGACTTCAAACCTGTTGACTGCAAGTTGGAATTTGCAGCCACGAAAGAGATTCGTGGGTCAGTACGGTTAAGTACTGGCAAGGGGGATAAAGCCCATACTCACAAGTTACCGGCGTAGCCAGTCATCACAAGATACAAACACTTTAGGATCAACGGAAAGGAAGGGGTTATTGCAAATAAGCGGCAAAGGGCTGCTCTAACCATCTACAGAGAGATACTACAACTTCCGGCTAACAGAAAGAAGATAAGATCGAGTATTGTAACCAACTGAAAGATAACTTCAAACAAACCCATCCTGGATCTCGCCCCTTATCCGAAGAAGCAATCCGAGGATAACTCACACAGTTGGATTAATGATGGTTCAGATTATTGTGTCAATAAGCCTATTACTAGTCAAGTTGTTAATCATGGGGTGAAAGATTGTTAATCATTAGGTTTAAGTTGTCCTGAGTACTTGTTAGCCAGTACTTTCACCAAGTAATCCATAACCGCGGAAAACACGGCTTCTCGAGAAGATTTACCCTGCAGGGATGCACCAAAGTAACCACACTCATGAATATCCCGCCAGATGGAATGCCTCCCACCAAGCGGGGCACTCAACACAATCCAACCCTTCTTCGCATCAAGCCCAAAGCACCTTGGGCGCACGGCTACTCGGGCCCAGAAGAAAATGGACCCTCATAGCACTCTAAGACCGTGTCCCCCTATATGCCGACTACGAAAGTTCCACCCGGGATCCAAGGGCTCGCAAAATCATGCATGCAGCAAATGGAAAACCCGAACTAAATGAGGCGATTTGGACGAGATGCGAATCAGGTCAAACTGAGGGGGAGCCCATACTCCCCAAATGCGGGTAGTGCGCTCATCATGGATCAGTAGACAAGACCCTTTTCCTATTAGGGTCGACACTAGCAGGCCTCAAAACCTCAAAGGGCCTCCTGCCGGTGCCTTATCATCAAATTATTATTATTATTACCATTAGCAATTATCAGGTTTGATTGATTAACAACGAGCCCCCGGAACAATAGTAATAGTGAAGAAGTAACCGACAACGAGTTCGAGCAAAAGCAACCCTAAGCAGGCTAGATAGGAACAGGCTCAATCAATGGCTGTAGGTATGGGAATGAGGCAATATCAGGGCTCAAGGTATCATGTGATAGGTTCGTAACAGAAGCAATCTACTATTAAGGCTAGCAGAAAAGAACAACGGAAGTATCGGTAACAAGTGATGAAAGGCAGCCATATGGCATGCAAGTGAGTATACTTGCCTGAGATCCCGCAAGGTAGCAGAACTTGTCGTTGCTCACATCATCTCAACGTCCTATCCGAGAAGAAGCAACGAACCTCGAACAAACACCGGGATGCAACAATTACTACTACGACAAAAGATCCAGCATGATCAAGATATGGATGCATGACAATTTAATAGATGCAACAAAGTAAACTAGTGGATATGATACACAGGTTTAAATGGATTCCATATGCAAAGATTGCATATGGCAAACCCATGCCTTATAGTTGAGTTAATTGTTCTAACACTAAGCATCATGTGTAAGTGAGTTAGAATGATGCATGCATGATGAGGAACAATAAGATAACAGGTTTAATTGCAATTGGAATGATAGTTAACCATTTTAGAAAACATTAACAAGTTTGGAAAATTAGTTACTTAATGGTGATGAACAAGTATTGGTTGTTATCAACAAGTTAAAGTGTGCAAAACAATTAACAAATTTGATATTTGAAAAGGTTATCAAATTTTAGTTGGATTACATGTTTCACATTTTGAAATTGGACTTTGGATTAATTAATTAGGAATTAAACAATATTAAACAATTTTTAATTGAATTAAACAGGAATTAAATGGTTTAGGCAATTTAAATTATTCAAACCAGAAAACAAAGTTTATATTTGAATAGGTTATTCAAAAAGGTGTGAAAACCATATTTTATTTGAATTATTTGGAAACAGAATGAATTAGTTATGAATTATTTCAATTTGCATTTGAATTATTTGAATTTGAATTTAGATTGCATTTTGAAAATTCAAAACAGAACACAAGTTGCAAATTTGGAAAGTTTATAAAATTTGGATCAGAATAGACATCAAGTTTGTATTTATTGGATTTATAAAATGAGAGATATTGAATTTTAAAGTTTTGATTTAATTCTGCCAATTTAAAAAGAAATAGAATTTAACAGTTTTGATTTTTAGTTGTTTGTTACCGAGCAGCTCCCTACCCACTGCCGCTTCCGCGTGGGCCAGAGGGGCCAGCGTGGCAGCCACGCAGGCGGGCGCTGTGAGGTGGCAGTGGCGGTCACCGACGGGTGGGCCCGCCACCGCGCGACAAATCGCGAAAAAGGGTGGAGCAAATTGCTCCCACGGGGGTTCGAACCCGTGACGGCCCCGAGCGCGTGAGAGGCCAGTGCCAGTGCGGCTAGCTGTGGTTTGGTGATTGGATACGGTTGCGTGGAAAGATATGCTCCCTACTCGGTTTACTGAACTTTAGAACACCTGTTTAACTGAACCCGACGGAACAGAAGCATCGATCCAAGGCCGATCTCCGGTGGCCAAGGCGGGTGGGGTGCTGGCGATGCGTCGTGGAAGTGTGCTGGTGCCTCGAGGGAACAGGGGGGAGAGGGGAAGAGGCATGCGGACGCGAACGATGAAGGGGGCGAGGCGCACCTGCTCTGCTCGCTGTAGCCCTTCAGGCATCGATGGCGGAAACGGCGGGGTTCTCCGGCGACGGCGCGGCCGCCTCGGAGGTTCCCGGCAGCGGGCGAGGGGACGGCGAGCCTCGGGGCACCTCGGCGGTTCCATTTTTCTCCTCGGAGACGCCTCGAGGTGGCCAGGGCACCGGCGGCGAGGGGTGGAAGATGGGGCTACGGTGGTGGTTCGGTGTGGTGGTTCTCTGCAGGGTTCAGAGGATGAAGAAGAAGCAGAGAGGGGAATGGCGGCGATGGGAAGGAGGGGGAGGCTAGGGTTGGCGAGTAGGGCTTAGGGGGGTAGGTTATATGGGAGGGGCGAGCTCGGTACGGCAGAGCATCCGGAGGGGGAGAGGAGGATCGACCGGTTCTGCCATCGTTCGTACTGAAGATGACGACACCTCGACGAGGACGATAGCGACAGGGAACTTGGGCCAGGTGGTAGCGGGCTGGGCTGGGCTAGGCTAGGCTAGGCTAGTTAGCTGCTGCCTCCCTTTCTCTCTTATTCTTTTGTTTCTTTTATTTTTTTTTTTTTTTTTTTTTTGCTGAAAACCTCAAGGAAGAAAAAGGAGATCTTTGAAGTTAGTAAAATTGTAGGAAAAATTAGGTTAAGTTAATTTGATTAAAAGAAAGCACTGCCAATTTTGGTTTTGCAGAAAGTTGAAAATAATTGGTTGTTTGATATTTAAACCAATTTTTGAATGATTTTGGTATTAGGAAAACAAAGTAATGTTTAATAGGGTTACCCCTAGGGTTTAATTTGATTGAAATTTAGTTGCTTGGCTTGTTAAGTTTATGAATTCAAAAGTGGTTATGTTTGAGGCATTTTGGTTAGAGGATGAAGGTGATTTAATTAATGGATTTGAAAAATAGTTGTTTGAATTAAACCCAACAAGTTGATGAATGACTTGATTTGAATTTTGGAGTTAGTCATTAGGGTTTGTTAACAACAGGGACAAATTTATTTAGCAGGCAATTTGTTTAAAACAATTTTCAAACTATTGAAAACAAATGAGAGGTTTAGTTTGCAAGTTTGAAATTGCAAAAGTTTTGAGCAAGGGTGAAAGTTTAAATTGTTTTTGAAATTTTCAGTTGTGATGCAAACATGGTGCAATGCAAATGTGATGCACATGATGCAAGCAAACAAACAGGTAACACCCCAGGTGTTACAGACGACACCACTAACAAGGGATTGCGCCCTCGCAATCCACCTGCTAACCCGGGAGGGGAAAGAAGTTCGACTATCGATTCTTCGTGCTTCCAGTTGATCTCCTCGACACCACTAACAAGGGTTTCTCGACACCACTAACAAGGGATTCTTGCTCGGAGTGACGACGATGTTCTTCCACCAGGAATCTTCCGATGATCGAACCTATTAGGTTAATGGCTCAGGATACGTCCACCCACGTAGGATCCTAACACTTTGAAAGATAGACCAGAGGGGAGACTCCAAAACAAATAAGATTGGGAGGGGAAATAGAATAGGGATAAGGAGAAAACAAGAATCCTATTGAGATGTTTTTCCCAAATTAGTTTAGCAGAAATAGTTTTTGACACTCTAGAAACAACGACCGTTAGCGAGGTTTTCCTACAGGCTTTGCGGACCCGTTGCTTCGATAACCATTCGTATCGAAACAATATCGGGAATCGGAACCAAGGCTCTGATACCATTTGTGACGCCCCTTATCCGAAGAAGCAATCCGAGGATAACTCACACAGTTGGATTAATGATGGTTCAGATTATTGTGTCAATAAGCCTATTACTAGTCAAGTTGTTAATCATGGGGTGAAAGATTGTTAATCATTAGGTTTAAGTTGTCCTGAGTACTTGTTAGCCAGTACTTTCACCAAGTAATCCATAACCGCGGAAAACACGGCTTCTCGAGAAGATTTACCCTGCAGGGATGCACCAAAGTAACCACACTCATGAATATCCCGCCAGATGGAATGCCTCCCACCAAGCGGGGCACTCAACACAATCCAACCCTTCTTCGCATCAAGCCCAAAGCACCTTGGGCGCACGGCTACTCGGGCCCAGAAGAAAATGGACCCTCATAGCACTCTAAGACCGTGTCCCCCTATATGCCGACTACGAAAGTTCCACCCGGGATCCAAGGGCTCGCAAAATCATGCATGCAGCAAATGGAAAACCCGAACTAAATGAGGCGATTTGGACGAGATGCGAATCAGGTCAAACTGAGGGGGAGCCCATACTCCCCAAATGCGGGTAGTGCGCTCATCATGGATCAGTAGACAAGACCCTTTTCCTATTAGGGTCGACACTAGCAGGCCTCAAAACCTCAAAGGGCCTCCTGCCGGTGCCTTATCATCAAATTATTATTATTATTACCATTAGCAATTATCAGGTTTGATTGATTAACAACGAGCCCCCGGAACAATAGTAATAGTGAAGAAGTAACCGACAACGAGTTCGAGCAAAAGCAACCCTAAGCAGGCTAGATAGGAACAGGCTCAATCAATGGCTGTAGGTATGGGAATGAGGCAATATCAGGGCTCAAGGTATCATGTGATAGGTTCGTAACAGAAGCAATCTACTATTAAGGCTAGCAGAAAAGAACAACGGAAGTATCGGTAACAAGTGATGAAAGGCAGCCATATGGCATGCAAGTGAGTATACTTGCCTGAGATCCCGCAAGGTAGCAGAACTTGTCGTTGCTCACATCATCTCAACGTCCTATCCGAGAAGAAGCAACGAACCTCGAACAAACACCGGGATGCAACAATTACTACTACGGCAAAAGATCCAGCATGATCAAGATATGGATGCATGACAATTTAATAGATGCAACAAAGTAAACTAGTGGATATGATACACAGGTTTAAATGGATTCCATATGCAAAGATTGCATATGGCAAACCCATGCCTTATAGTTGAGTTAATTGTTCTAACACTAAGCATCATGTGTAAGTGAGTTAGAATGATGCATGCATGATGAGGAACAATAAGATAACAGGTTTAATTGCAATTGGAATGATAGTTAACCATTTTAGAAAACATTAACAAGTTTGGAAAATTAGTTACTTAATGGTGATGAACAAGTATTGGTTGTTATCAACAAGTTAAAGTGTGCAAAACAATTAACAAATTTGATATTTGAAAAGGTTATCAAATTTTAGTTGGATTACATGTTTCACATTTTGAAATTGGACTTTGGATTAATTAATTAGGAATTAAACAATATTAAACAATTTTTAATTGAATTAAACAGGAATTAAATGGTTTAGGCAATTTAAATTATTCAAACCAGAAAACAAAGTTTATATTTGAATAGGTTATTCAAAAAGGTGTGAAAACCATATTTTATTTGAATTATTTGGAAACAGAATGAATTAGTTATGAATTATTTCAATTTGCATTTGAATTATTTGAATTTGAATTTAGATTGCATTTTGAAAATTCAAAACAGAACACAAGTTGCAAATTTGGAAAGTTTATAAAATTTGGATCAGAATAGACATCAAGTTTGTATTTATTGGATTTATAAAATGAGAGATATTGAATTTTAAAGTTTTGATTTAATTCTGCCAATTTAAAAAGAAATAGAATTTAACAGTTTTGATTTTTAGTTGTTTGTTACCGAGCAGCTCCCTACCCACTGCCGCTTCCGCGTGGGCCAGAGGGGCCAGCGTGGCAGCCACGCAGGCGGGCGCTGTGAGGTGGCAGTGGCGGTCACCGACGGGTGGGCCCGCCACCGCGCGACAAATCGCGAAAAAGGGTGGAGCAAATTGCTCCCACGGGGGTTCGAACCCGTGACGGCCCCGAGCGCGTGAGAGGCCAGTGCCAGTGCGGCTAGCTGTGGTTTGGTGATTGGATACGGTTGCGTGGAAAGATATGCTCCCTACTCGGTTTACTGAACTTTAGAACACCTGTTTAACTGAACCCGACGGAACAGAAGCATCGATCCAAGGCCGATCTCCGGTGGCCAAGGCGGGTGGGGTGCTGGCGATGCGTCGTGGAAGTGTGCTGGTGCCTCGAGGGAACAGGGGGGAGAGGGGAAGAGGCATGCGGACGCGAACGATGAAGGGGGCGAGGCGCACCTGCTCTGCTCGCTGTAGCCCTTCAGGCATCGATGGCGGAAACGGCGGGGTTCTCCGGCGACGGCGCGGCCGCCTCGGAGGTTCCCGGCAGCGGGCGAGGGGACGGCGAGCCTCGGGGCACCTCGGCGGTTCCATTTTTCTCCTCGGAGACGCCTCGAGGTGGCCAGGGCACCGGCGGCGAGGGGTGGAAGATGGGGCTACGGTGGTGGTTCGGTGTGGTGGTTCTCTGCAGGGTTCAGAGGATGAAGAAGAAGCAGAGAGGGGAATGGCGGCGATGGGAAGGAGGGGGAGGCTAGGGTTGGCGAGTAGGGCTTAGGGGGGTAGGTTATATGGGAGGGGCGAGCTCGGTACGGCAGAGCATCCGGAGGGGGAGAGGAGGATCGACCGGTTCTGCCATCGTTCGTACTGAAGATGACGACACCTCGACGAGGACGATAGCGACAGGGAACTTGGGCCAGGTGGTAGCGGGCTGGGCTGGGCTAGGCTAGGCTAGGCTAGTTAGCTGCTGCCTCCCTTTCTCTCTTATTCTTTTGTTTCTTTTATTTATTTATTTTTTTTTTTTTTGCTGAAAACCTCAAGGAAGAAAAAGGAGATCTTTAAAGTTAGTAAAATTGTAGGAAAAATTAGGTTAAGTTAATTTGATTAAAAGAAAGCACTGCCAATTTTGGTTTTGCAGAAAGTTGAAAATAATTGGTTGTTTGATATTTAAACCAATTTTTGAATGATTTTGGTATTAGGAAAACAAAGTAATGTTTAATAGGGTTACCCCTAGGGTTTAATTTGATTGAAATTTAGTTGCTTGGCTTGTTAAGTTTATGAATTCAAAAGTGGTTATGTTTGAGGCATTTTGGTTAGAGGATGAAGGTGATTTAATTAATGGATTTGAAAAATAGTTGTTTGAATTAAACCCAACAAGTTGATGAATGACTTGATTTGAATTTTGGAGTTAGTCATTAGGGTTTGTTAACAACAGGGACAAATTTATTTAGCAGGCAATTTGTTTAAAACAATTTTCAAACTATTGAAAACAAATGAGAGGTTTAGTTTGCAAGTTTGAAATTGCAAAAGTTTTGAGCAAGGGTGAAAGTTTAAATTGTTTTTGAAATTTTCAGTTGTGATGCAAACATGGTGCAATGCAAATGTGATGCACATGATGCAAGCAAACAAACAGGTAACACCCCAGGTGTTACAACCAATCACAAAGATATATATCCACAAAGAAATATGCACACACAAAAATAGGTACAAGGGTAAAGAACATGATATCCAAGATAGGTTCATAAATATACCAATAAGATTTTTGTTTGAAAGCAAAGCACTAGGATTAGTTTAATCTTAAAGGGATATAGATGGACAAACAATAAACTCATCAAAGCATCACAAATATCACAAGGGAAAAGTGATAGTTGGAATGCTTCGAGAAAGGTAACGCATATCACAAAAGATTCAAATGGTTTTTGAGAATTCATAAATATTGCATATGAGAGACTTAAAATAGAAGTTGCTAGATTAATTTACTTGGGATTGGTGAATCATGAAATTGATTATAAATATCCCCTTAGTATGTAATCATCCCGGCTTACTCATAGTTGCAATAAATATGTTTTTGATAAGACATTTGTAAGAGCCAAACGAAATGCAACAAATGGAATTCATGTCAAGATGCAACCTACACAAGATTGAAAGCTAAAAATGTATGCATGGAATAGATACTTGTTACCGAGACAGCATTGTTGATGAAGAGGATGCGAGTTTGATAATCATCGTAGCTTGACTCCTATGATATGATGGTGAGAACACCTTCCTTATGAATGGAGCAAGCAACCAATGTATCTCCATTGTACCTAAAAACAAAAATCAAGTACAAAATGGTTCCCAAACTTATTGGGTCCAAAGTAGTTAGAACAACTACAATACATAAGACAAACTCCACATTAATATATGCAAATTAATATGAATTTGAATTTTATGCGCATCTTAGCCATTTAGGATTTGATGGAGTTTATCCTATATATTGGATCAACGAAAGTAAGCATGTCAAAGAATATACATGCACATAACTTTCAAGAACCAAACAAGATACAAATTGGACAAAATACCAATTAAAACAAAGAAGGCACTCACAAGAGATAAAATCAAACAAAGTGTCCAAGTTATATCAAAACCCCAAATCAACACATGATTTAGGAAATCAAATAGAGAAGATAACAAAAACAACATCAACGAATAAACAAACCCTCTACACTTTTCATGATGGCACACAAAGTACCAAGACGAAAAATGTCCGTCTTCCAAAGAGAAAAGTCATTGGGATAAAATACCAATTTCAAGACAACAAGTGTTCAAACACATATAGGATAGTTCTTCCAATAATAGTGCATTAATTATGATATTGCATTTCAATTCAAGATGCACACAATGGAATCATTACTCTCCATATATATTGTTCAAACACTAGTCAAGCTCAAGAAAAGCAATAAGATGCAATACCAATTAAAGAATTGTGTTCTACTCAATGTAGGATAGCTTCCCAAAGAACTGCAACACAAAGAAGTATGACTTTGAATAAGAGTGCACACGAATGGGATCATTGCTTTTCCTAACTCAGTAAAGCATAAAACAAATTTTGAGTAGAGTAAGGAAGACACAAAGGAGTTTGAACCAAACAAATCCTTGGCAAGAAACAAGGCAATTTTAGAGCAATGGACAAAGTAAATATGATCAATAAACTTACCACAAATTATTATAACTTGTCAAAGACAAGAGATGTATGGAGATATTTCTCGGTGGTATATTTGTTCACAATCATATTCACAAAACATAAGTATGTGGTAAAAGATAGGAATGAAAACACCATACTTAAATAGAGATTCTTGGTGGCTTCAATAGTCGAATGATCATGCAAAGAAATGATTAATATATCACGAAGCAACCGGTTCCCGAGAAGGTAAATTCTAGTGCTAATTTATGGAAAACCGCACCAAGAAACTCTCTCACGAATAAGATACCAAAAGATGAGCAAATAAAATCATTTAAGAAAATTGGAACTTGTTTGAGCACACATGCCACATAGGAATAAGATAATTAACAATATCAATTCTACGTGGCAAAACCTTAAATGTTCACATTCTTTAGGCTTGTAATATGCACAAACATATTACTCCCCCATAATGTGATAATCCGTATCTTCTTAGCAAGAGGCAAACAAAGACCAACTTGAGATAATTAATAGACATTAGAATTTGAATTTCTCATGAGTATGAGATACCACATAGAGACTAGATAATATTGAAATATCAACACTATGTGGTATTCCTCATGTACACACATTTTGGGATTGTGAAGTGCCAAAGGCATATTACTCTCCCAAAATGGGATAGTCCATTAATCACTCAAAAGAGCCAAATAAGATACACACAAGATGCAATTAGGCTCAAAGCAAACTCATACATACATTTTGTGCGAACCGACAAACACATACTAGATTACTCAAGGATAAGTAAGTAGTAAGCACAAAATATACAAAATACAAGCAAGGTACAAAACCAATATATGCAAAGGGGCAAGCAACTTTCAATGTATATATATAATGTAATAAATACAAGTTACCGCAAGAAGGAGCATGGAATATGAGATAGAGACGTGATAATCCAAATGACTTGGCTTAAGGAAAATATACGTGATGAAGATCCCTTAATTCTTCATGATATAGCCAAGTCTCCAATGCCCTCCGATAGCACCTATTGATCAAGTTTGAGCTTGTTGGTCCCCAACCAAGTTGGGTCCTAAGATGTTAGTCACAATAGGCTTGGCAACCCAAATGGTTCTTTTCTTGACACCACTTTGAGTATCAACATATTTGGCAAACACATTGCCCACATCATCCTTCCTAATGGAATACACATCATCAATTATGATAGGGTTGGATAATGTACCATTAGTGCATGAAGAAGCAAGATGGCCCTTTTCACGACATAAGTAGCAACAACGACTCCTTCCATTGTTCTTAGTTGATTTCTCAACTTGAGAAGCATTAGCTTGAGTCTTCATAGGAAGAGGCCTTTCTTCAACTTGAAGTTGAGATTGAGGTTGAACTTGTGGCCGCTTCCCTTGTTGCTTCTCGCTAAGTTTCTTCTTCTTCATAGGGCATGATCTAACATGATGCCCTTCAACCTTGCACTTGAAGCAAACAATATTCGCCAAATTCTTGACTTGTTCATGGCCCTTCTTCTTGTCGACCTTGGACCTGTTCTTGTGATTGGAAATGAATCCAAGTCCTCTCTTGTCATTGGGGGATTTTTGGACACTCAACATATTATCAAGTGTGGACTTCCCTTTATGACACTTCTCCAAGTCTTTCTCCAATGAAGTGACTTGGGCCTTGAGCTCTTTGATTTCCTCTACATGGTTAGTATCAACACAAGAGCTAGAGGAAGTAGATGCATCATTATTAGAGCAACAAGGTAAGGAAAGCAATTCATCATAAGATGTGGGAACATTATGAGAGGATGAATTACTAGGACTAGCACAAGGCAATATAGCATTTAGAGTAGATATTGTGCCTTTGTCCACATGAGGCTCACAAGATGTTACCTTAGTTAACATAGCCTTATGAGCTAATTTTAGACTCTCATGGGAGACTAGAAGATCCTTATGAGAGCTTGAGAGTTTTTCATGAGTTTCTTCCAATTTCCCATAATTACTAGTTAGCAACTCAAGTTGAGCCCGTAGCTCAACATTCTCCTTTAATGTGGATGCTTCACAAGAAATAGAGTTAGTAGCACAAGCATCAACATTTTTAGCTTTGAGTTCATTAGCAAGAGAAAGAGATAACTCATTGTCCCTTCTAAGCTTAGAAACGCTAATAGCATATGTTTCTTCTAGACTATATAGTTTCTCTTCAAGAGAAGATCTAAGGGACCGCTCTTTCTCAAAAGCCTTTTCAAGCTCTTTGTCCTTGATAGAATGACTACCACTATGACTTTCGAAAGTCACGATGATATCCTCCTTTTCATCTACAAGAGAGTTAGCCTCATCAAGTTGTTCTAGGAGAGCATTCACATTTTCTTTGGTCTCACCAACAAGGCTTGCGAACCATAAGCGTAATTTCTTAGACTCATCATCATCTTCCTTACCAACATCATCATCACTACTATCATCATAATATATATTGGGGTTCAAAGTGGAAGATACCTTTGAATCCTTGGCCATAAGGCAAAATGTGGTAGATAATGATGAATCATTACTTGAGGCACCACTCAAGTCCACATCTTGTTCCATAGAGAGTTGAGTTTCCTTTAAATTGTTAGCCATACAAATACTAGAGGAAACACAATCATTTTTATCATGGGAACAAGATAAAGCAAGCATATCATCATGAGATTTAGTCAAGCAATGACGACATGATATGCAAAGACTATCAACACAAGCATGTAAAACATTTTTTGTGCTAGTTGTGTTTAAGTCCAAAGATGAGACATTGCAATAAGATAGAGATGAAGGATCATCAATAATAATCTCACTATCATTATTGCAAAGCCTATCACTACTCACCATCTCATTAGTTTGTGGCTTACCACATGTTGGTGAAGTAGAAGAAGTTGAGAACTCATCACGACCGGAGATGGAGGGAGAGCAATCATCCACAATAATATTGGACACTCCATATTTATCTTGAAGCTTTGTCCATAATTCATGAGCATTCCGAATAGGAAAAAGTGGCTTAATAACTACAAGGCTCACAAGAAGGAAAAACGCATTAATAGCAAGAGCATCGAGAGATAAGTTTTTCTCTTCCTCTAAAGTTGGATTTTGAGGATCCTTTGGAGGAGAAAAACCCATCTCTACAATTTGCTCCATGTGTGGGTCCATGACCCGGAAATAAATGAGCATGCGAAATTTCCAAAGATCATAGTTTGTGCCATCGAAATGAAATGTGGGATCTTGCACTAATTCACTAAGCGACATCATTACTCTCAAGGCGGTGAAGCCTAACAATGAGAGCCCTGGCTCTGATACCAATTGAAAGTAGAAGGATGCCGCCTAGAGGGGGGGGTGAATAGGCGCTTTAAAATAATTACGGTTTAGGCTTGAGTAAATGCGGAATAAAACTAGCGTTTAATTTATCAAGCACAAAACCTATGCAAGCTAGGTTTACCTATGTGCACCAACAACTTATGCTAGGCATGATATACAACTATGAGATAGCAAGATAGATGACTTCAAGCACGATGGCTATCACAAAGGTAAATGCATAAGTAACGAGCTAGAGTATAGAGATAACCGAAGCACAAGGAGACACCGGTGTGATTACCGAAGTTCCTTCCCAAGGGAAGTACGTCTTCGTTGGAGAGGTGGGGAGCCACCTAGGCGCTCCTCAATAGCACGGATGTGCACACCTTATTCTCCTTGAGCTTCTCCGGTGAGGGAGATGCTCGTTTTCACTATGAGGTCGACTTGAAGGCGTTGACCAAACCTTACACGAGGTTGAGGCTATCTCCACAACTCAATTGGAGGCTCTCAACGAAGCTTCTTGCAACAAGGTGGAAGCCCCAAGCACTAACCGTCTAGGGTGCTCAATACACCCAAGAGGAACAATCTCTCCGGTGACCAAGCACCCAAGAGTAACAAGCTCACGAACTTCTCTTTCACGAATCTCGTGGGGAACTCAAACCGATGCACCTAATGCAATGGCAAGAACACATAAAGTGGTCAAGAACTTCTCTCCCAAATCCCACCAAAGCAACTAATGCTATGGAGGGAGGAAGGAGGAAGAACAAGGAAAACAACAAATGAATCCCTAGATCTAGATCCAATAGATTCCCCTCACAAAGAGGAGGGATTGATTGGTGAAGTGGTAGATCTAGATCTCCTCTCTCTTTTCCCTCAAGTGGAAGCAAGAATCATTGGAGGGATTGAGAGAGAGCAAGCTTTTGGAGGTCAACAATGGAGGTCAAACTTGCCCAAAAGGTTGGGGAACCATTGGGGAAGAAGGCCCCTTAAATAGGTCACCCAAATATCCAACCGTTGGAGGAAAATTCGCGCAGGGGCGGAACCTCCGGTGAAACCACCGGAACCTCCGCCCCCCGGATGAGTTAGGACATCAAAATGGCTGAAAAAATGCCCCAACCACCGGAGCCTCCGGTGGTTTCACCGGAACCTCCGCCACTTTCAAACCGAAGGGGTTTCCGGCGGAGCTACCACCGGAGCCTCCGCTGGTGGAAAAAACTGCAGAACACCCTATATGAAAACGGTCATAACTTTTGCATCCGGACTCCGTTTTCGATGTTCTTGGGCTCGTTGAAATCGCAACGACGAGCACTACAAGAATATGCAGAGAAACATCATAGTCCAAATGGGAATATAAAACCAAATGATGAAAGGTTTGGCCTATCAATAAAGGACAACCGGTAGAAACCTTCAACAACAAAAATGCGATAAGTTTTTCATACGAAATCCATTTTTGATGAACTTGAGCTTGACATGAAGAACATGAAAAGATCTAAAACCTTACATGTAGAAAACCCAAATAAGAACCAAGAAGGATGATGCCAAGTATGCAAAGGTTTGAGCTCTCTACGATAGATACGATCAAGATATGCATTCAAGAGCCCCTCTTGATAGTACGGTTATCTATCCTATAATCCGGTCTCCCAACTAGCATAATGAGACCGGTAAAATAGAAACCCTATATAAGTCATACCTTTGCCTTGCGCAATCCAATTGAGCTAGATGATGGCGATCTTAATCACCTCAAGTTGGACCACCTTTCTTGATTGCGCTTCGCTTCGTGAAGATTGTGAATTGCTCCCCCATAAGCTAATATGAGAGAGCTTATCACATGAACATCTTCACTTGACCATAATCTCCATATGGATGGAAAGGTTCAAGCATAGGATTTCTTCTAGATGCTTCACTTGAGCTTCCACGTCAAGCTAGGTGACGAACATCGCTCGACGATGACATAGACCATGGGCTATATGAAATCTACCTTTTTGTTCATGCCCATGGAAAGATACCTAACCACACATAGAGATGCCACACACACATATATGGGTTAGATCACAAAGCTATATTGACAATTTCTTACCATACCATGAGATACACAATCCCACTTGGTACATCGTGTAGCTTTGTGTGTTGATCACTAGCTTGATCAACCTTGTATCTTTTCTTCTCACTTCAAATGATGATGTCTTGAAGATAACCATGAAGGATAACATAATACTTTTCTTCAAGACACACTAGCAATAACCTCAACTCAAACCATGACCATTCTTCATATAAATCCTTGAATATAACAATGGCCATCAAGGAAGCTAATAGAGTTCAACACATGAACTCCATTATTTCCTATGAACAAGAACTACAAGGATAATTCAATGCAAACGTTAGTCCATAGGAATTGTCAGTAATTACCAAAACCACATATGGGGCACCATGCACTTTCAGGGGGAGAGGAGGATCACCGTTGCCTGATCTTTCTGTATACGTGGGTAGCATGGATGGTGACCGTACCAAGGTAGAAGAAGGCACGAGGGGGTAAGTGGGCTGAGAGGGAGTTGGGCCAAAGGGGAAAAGGCTGGTCCTAGGTGTGCTCTCTCCCTCCCCTCTTGCTCTTTATTAATTGTTTTGTCATTTATTTATTTTTGCTGATTTGAAAAGGAAGAAATAGATGAGTTTGGAGTTAGTAAAAATCTTAGAAAAATTGGTGTGAGATAGTAATTGCAACAACAACCAAAAGCCCACTTTAGTTTTACAAAAAGTTCAAGTTGTTTTGCTGCTTTACAATTTGGTTTAAATTTAGATGAATTTGATAATTAAATGATTATAGGTGAAAACAATATTTTTAGTAGGGTGAACTCTATTGGTTAAATAGAACAAATAATTAGGGTTATTTTGTTGGTTTTCATAAGTTTAAATTGGGTACTGTTTGAATGTTTTTTATTTGAATTTGAAATAACAAATGAATTAAGTTTGGATTAATTAAATTATTAAAAGCCATAATTTTAATGGTTGAACCTTATGGTTTAATTGGAAACAGTGATTGATTTGTTTTGCAATTTTCATAACTTTCAAAAAGGGTTTTTGTTTTGGCAATTAATTGAATTTGGAAAGGGTTTGGTTATTGGATGCATTTTTAATAGAAACAAAACAATAGTTTTGGAATCACACTTTAATGGAAACAATTTATTGTTTTGATTTGAAATATTCATTTGGAAATTGTAACATCACAAGGATGAAACAAAAGGTTTGAATTTTGGTTTGAAATTCAAATAGAAAACAAAGGAAAACAAATGAAAACAGTTGGAAAACAAATGGAAACAAGCAAAACAAATGCAATCAACATGATGTCATGATGCAAAACATAAAATAACAGAGAGCAAAACATTCTAAAGGCTTATTTTTCATACTTGGGATGTTACAAAAATGATTCCTATCTACCATAGGAGGTGCACCAAGATGGTTAACATGTGGATGTTGAACATTAGGAGCATTGTTATAAGCATAGCCAAAGGTATTTTCTTGATTAGTATCTTTAGGCTTAGATGTCCCGGATCCTTCCTTAGAAGGAATGGGAGCTCCATTTTCATCTACACTAGCATGCTCTTTAGAGTGATTATATGTTGATGACATTTCTTTTATTAGTCCCTCCATCCTCTTCCCTGATCTATCAACCATAGCTTCAATTAGCTTTTGGATAGCATCCATGGTGACGGGATCATTCGCCATCCTCCTCTTTAGGCGGTAAAGCCTTAATAAAGAGATTAGGCTTTAATACCAATTGAATGATCGGGAGGTTAACTAGAGGGGGGTGAATAGGTTAACCACAAATTTTACTTCTATTTCGGTTAACAAGATAATGCTCAAATATAGATTATCTATATTATGCAACTAAGCGAACAATCATATATGTTGAGCAAATACTACTAGAACAAGATATTTATACGACTAAGCAAGTAGCAATAAGTAAAGGTAAGTTGAGAAATAACCGAACACAATGGTGCGGAGATGTATCCCGCAGTTCACTTCCCTATGGAAGCTAGTCCCTGTTGGAGCGGTGCGGTGTCACCAACGTGGAACACCGAGTAGCCCTCAAATAGCACACCATATCTCCTTTGAGTCCTTCCACCGATGTGGAGAGACTCGAATCACTATGTTGTCGTTGAGGTTCACAACTAGAAGCTTTACAAGGATGAGGCACACTCCACAACTTGGAGGGTCCTCATCAAATCCCGGGAGCCACCAAGACTCCGGGAAACAAGATACACGGGCTCCAAATCTTCGGGGACACCAACAAGGCTCCAAGCTCCAATGATCTAAGAGCAACAAGGTTCTATGTTCCAATGAACCAAGAACTACAAGATCCCTAGGGGATGAGTGGGGTGGTGATGAATCGGTTTGGTGGAGTTGTAGATCTAGTGAGTCTCCTCCAAACCCCAAAAGATCAAGAGATTTCGTTGGGTATTTGGGGAGACGCTTGAGCTTGAAGGTGGTCAACAATGGTGGAGAGAGAATCTTATTTGACACCTTCCAAAGCTGGAAGAAGATCCCTATTTATAGGGGTAGGTGAAAAGTGACCGTTCAGAGACTTTTCCACGCGTGCAAGATACCCGGTCTGGAGCCCGACCTGGCCGGCTAGGAGGCCGGCCTGTATCCCAAATCCCCCGGCCTAAAGATCAAAGGAGACAGCCTCTAGCCCGGCCCGGGCCGGCTAGACAGAGAGCCCGGACTGAGGCGTAGGGAGCCTGGCCTAGGCCGGCTGCTAGGCCGGCCATCCACCCGAGGCCCACGGCCTCCTGCCCAGCCATGCCTCCTAGGCAGATGCCCGGCCTGCGCATAGGGATCTTGGCATGGGTTGGCTGCTAGGCTGGCCACCCACCCGAACAGCCTGGCCAGGCCGACTGCTAGGCCAGCTTGGCAGATTTGCCCCTTTCTTCTTCCTCTTCGTTTTCTTCTTTCTTCTTCTTCTTCTTCCTTTCATTCTTTTCTTCAGCAAACATGTGTTTTGATTTGTTTTCCTTTCTCCATTTTTGTGTTCGTACACTTTTGCATATTAAGGTTCGTGTCCTAAAACACATAAGAAAAATGGTTAAAGACTTCCAAATGTTGCAATCAAATGTCATAAATAGGATTAAGAGAAAATTTACTTTCAAAGAGACCCTAAACATGGAGGCATAGGAGAGAGAACAACCATCTAGATACTGCTATGGACCTGTAGTCCCGAGATGAACTACTCACGCATCTGTCCGGTGGCAATCATGGCAATGTAGAGGCCTCAGGTGATGATCCCCCTCTCTGACAGGGTGCCGGAGCAAGACTCCAAAATCCCTAGATTAGACTTTCGAGGTGGTAGCGCCTCTCTATATGTTTCATGGAAATTAACTCCGTCCCCGTAATTTTTAGGTTTAAGAGTAATTTATGGGCGAAGAGGCGACTTACCGCGGTGGCCAAGTTCCCCAGGGGCCCACCAGGCGCGACCAAGGGGGGACTGGCACCCTCTTGGTGGCCCCCTGGCACCCCTGCGTGTCTTCTTTGGACTCCGTCTTCGTTCTGGGTAAAAAATGACCCCCGTGGGTTTTCAGCCCATTCCGATAATATTTCCTTAAGAACTTTTCCGAAATAGAAAAATAGCAGAAAATAGCAACTGGCCTGGGACATCTTGTTAATAGGTTAATCTGTGAAAACACCCGAAAAACGAAGGACACCGAAAGAAAAAAGGTGGAAAACAAAAGGTATTGGTAGAAAACAAGCATGGGTCATCAAAAGTTATAGATATGTTTGCAATGTATTAGCATCCCCAAGCTTAACTCCTACTCGTCCTCGATTAGGTAAGTGATAACAAAATAATTTTTGAGGTGACATGAAGTTAACACAAATCTTGATCAACGTTATGTAAAAGCATTGCAAGCTGAGATCAAAGTATTTTGATAAAGGCATGATAAATATTATTTCAACGAATACAAACTTAGCAACCATGTTGCACATGAAAATAAACACAAACACAATAAAAATGAATAATGAAACATTGAAAGTGATACGTTTGTTTCAATCATAAAAAAAACATAATAAAGTAGTATCCATATAGCCCTTCGTGTGGTAGAAAAACATAAATGCCAGGACACCTTCAAAGTTTAAATGGTGACTAGATACAAATAATTTGAGAGCAAGTGATGACCCACAAGTATATGGGGTGTATCGTAGTACTTTCGATAAATAAGAGTGTCCAACACAACAAGGAGCAGAAGGTGTTGACAAGCAGTTTCGATGAAGGAATAACTATAAATACTGGAAAATAGATTTGTAGGGTTTTTTGATATAGCAGATAAATAAAGTGCGAGTAAATAAAATGCAGTAGTAATAATTGCAGCAAGTGGCCCAATCCTTTCTTTAGCAAAGCACAAGACAGTGAGTTTACTTATGATTAACAAACGTTCTCGAGGACACACAGGAGGTTTCTGTCAAGTGCTTTTGTTCCATGCAGCTGAATAATTTTAAGTGTTTTGATAAGTGTTGTGTGAGTGAACCTATGCTAATGTACCGTCCCATCCAAGACTAATACATACTTGTGATTATACCCCTTGCAAGCATCCGCAACTACAAGAAAGCAATTAAGAAATAAATCTAACCACAGCTTTAAACTCTGGGATCCTACGCTCCCTCGTGTAATGGTTTCCTAAAGGGGGTTTAGGTTTCTGTCACTCCGGCAACCCCACAATTAGTAGCCAAATACACGATGCATTCCCCTAGGCCCATAAATGGTGAAGTATCATGTAGTCGACGTTCACATGACACCACTATAAGAATAACACCACAACTTAAATACCGAACATTAAATATTACTCAACATTACTTCACCACTAACAACTTGACTTCTCCCATGTCCTCAAGAACAACACGAACTACTCACAAGACATCATATGGATCATGATCATAGGTGATATAATGGATGATAACAATCTGGTCATAAAGTGCAAACACCGATAAATCTCACAAGCATCAACTAATAACAAGTAATCCACACCGGGAGAGAGATCTAATGCAAAACAACGATAGAGACCCCTAATTGTTACAGCGGGATGAAGGTGGATGATGAGCGTGATGGTGCTCGTGGTGATGATGATGATGATGATGATCTTGATAATGCCCGGAGTGATGACGGTGACGATGGCGGTGATTTCCCCTTCCCGGAGAGAAATTTCCCCGGCAGATTTCTCCCTGCAGAGAGCTTTTCTCTCTCGGGTGTTTTCCGCCCCGAGGCGGCGGAGGAATAATTCTTCGATGATGGAATGAGGCTTAGGGTTTCCTTGGGGACAGGCACGCAGGAATGAGGCTTAGGGTTTCCAGGGTGGCCACACCTATAGGTGGCGCGGCCAACGGGAGGTCCGCGCCACCCCATGGTGGCCCCCCTCTGGCTCTCCTTCTGGCTGGGTTCTTCCTCTGAACTTTTAGGACACCCTTGGTGTCCCACTTCTTCTTCTGGTCTTCTGAAATATGGTATCCCGACGGTGCTTTTTCCATCAGATTCCTAGTCCCGATGTTTATTCTCCAAAAATTATGAAACATGCGAAATAAGATAAAATAACATAAGATATGCATGATAACATGAAATATATCGATGAATAACATAAAATTATGATATAAAATAGTGATGCAAAATGGACGTATCAACAAGCAATAGCACAATCATGAATCAATCAATAAATTTTTTGGGACTATGCACTTTATAATCAGAATGAAAACTATGCTGTATTAACTGGTGCATAAAGAAAGAAGATGAAGTCTCAACATAAAGGTAAAATAAGAGCCTACGTAGACAGAAGCAGGGATTACTCATGTACTATTGCTTTTTATTTAACAAAACATAGATATTGAAAACAATTTTGAGAGAGGTGTATGTGTATGTCAACGAATGATATCAAATAATCTATCATCTTTTCATGTTTAATGGCTTCAAGAGTGGCTCACATAGGAGAATCATAACATTCCCATGTCTCCTTGTTTGCACAAGATATGTTCATGATTTCTTAAGTCCATAGTGTGAGGAGATTTTAACATTATTGTTATTGCTTACTTTGGGCTGGGCACCCAAATGCCTTCTATTTTTGTAATATCAAGGACTAGCACATTATTCATGCTAGTCAGGTGTGAAGCCATCAAACATGAAAACATGATAAAGCATTCAATACTTCCTTATGAGCTAAAACAGGAACACAAAACATGTCAATAATTTTGAAGGTTTAAAGGTAGCACACGAGAAATTTACTTGGAGTGGCGGTGAAATACCACATATAGGTAGATATGGTGGACACATTTGGCGAACTTTGGTTTTTGGGAGTTGGATGCACGAGTAGATCTCATACTCAGTACAGGTGAAGTCTAGCAAAAGACTGGGAGCAACGAACTAAGAGAGCAATAACGGCCATAATCATGCATAGCGACAAAACATCATTAATAAAAGCATGAAGTGATATTAAAATTCAAAAACTAAATGATCATCAATAATATAGGTGAATTTGTTTGTGGTCATAACATGGTGTGAAGCATGCGCCAAGTAAATCCAGATAAAACATTCAAAAGAGAAATACCACAATACCATGCTTCAATATGAGAAAACAACACATGATTAATTTGAATGGCACGTTAAGAAATCTCAGCTATTTGAGACTAGTCATGATACATAATAAATAACTAATCACACAATAAAAATAACATATAACATGACATGCCAAAGCCTAAGCCACAGTCATAACAAGCTTCTTATTGCACCAATGTAAGCATGAAACAATTTACTCTTCTCCAACACCATTAAACTTATTCAAAACAACTCTCAAAGCAAATAATCATCAAAGACCAGAGAGATAGTTAAATATAACTTAATAAAACCACCAATCTCTGAAAAAAATTCTAGTGAAAAACAAGAAATAAACGCAGTACTAGCAAAAATTGAACACTCACAGAACAATAACTGTGAAAACTAGAGTGTTCTAGGCAATGTTCAAGATATCGCTTATCGGGAACTTATCGGTCGACCCCCGATAAGTGGTAAATCGGCCGATTTATCGGGATATCGGCCGAAATATCGGAATATCGGCCGCAATATCGGAATATCGGCCGAAATATCGGCCAATTTATCTTATCGGCCAGACACCGGTAAGCGATAAATCGGCCGATTTATCGGAATATCGGCCGATATCCTTAACAGAGGTTCTAGGCAATGAAAACGGAACGTGTCTCTCCCAAAATAAAAGTGATAGGATCCAACCAAAGCTAAAACAAAGGAAAAAAAAACTTAAAGAAAAATAAAATGACGCTCCAAGAATAATACATATCATGTGAAGCAATAAAAATATCGTGTTTTTAAAAAACCCTGATATTTTTGTTGATGAAAGAAGAGGATTCCTTGGGCATCCCCAAGTTTTGACGTTTGTACTTCTTGCATATGTATTGGGATGACATGGGCATCCCCGAGCTTGAGCTTTTTTCCATCCTTCATCTCATCACATCATACTTCTCTCCCTACACTTGAAAACTTCCTCCACCTAAAACTTCTCACAATCTTCATTAGTAACGTTAGTGTAATCAAAATAATAAATCCACTTGGTTCAATTTCAACACAATTCTAACACTCAATTTTAAAACTTTAGCTACTATCACAACTTATTTTAAAGCTCTACCCCCCCTCCCCCCTAAAAAGAACACAAAAATAGACACATATGCAAATATTGGCAGAAATCTACCAAAACAGAACAGTTGTTAAAGACGATATTTTTTTTGAAAATCTTCTGTTGCTCGAATAAAAAAGTGGGAAACTAACAAAAGTTAGATAAGAACCTTGGTAGTGCGTCTATTTATTTTCAAAGCAATCCGATGTTCGGTATGAGAGATATTAATTATTTGGTAACATCCCAAAAATTTGTTTCGGAACAACAACTTTCCCAAATCGCACTACCTCTCAATTGGAGGTTACTACTCCTTCCGATCCTTAATAAGTGTCATGAACTGTGGATGAAATTGTAAGTAGCCAGGACTCCTCGTCTGACACTTATTTTGGATCGGAGGTAGTATTAGAACAAAACGAAATAAAAATGATAAGGAGCGGTTGCTAAAGAGGTAAAAACTTCCAAGACACAAAAGGAACAAAAGAAAACAGAAGAAAACAAAAGGATAACGAAGGAAACAAACGTGGGATCCCTCCCACAAGCGCTTTTCTTTAACGCCTTTTACTAGACATGAAGAACAAATCAAGTATTATCAATATAATCATGGGTAGTCCTCACAAGGGACTCAAAAGGTAACTTAATTCTATTTCTAGGGAAATGTACCATCCCTTTTTAAGGGGAAACTAAAATCTTATAATTCCCTCTTTCATGCAATAATGACACAAAGGGTGCAAAGAAAAGGTCTCCCCAAAATGATAGGACAAGAAGCATTGCATTCAATATCCAAAACAAGAAAATCAACGGGGACATAATTATCATTAGGAATAATAAGAACATCAGCAATCCTTCCGAAAGGTGTTTTAATAGTGGAGTCTATAAGATGCACTCCCAAAATATTTTCATCCAAAGGTTTCAAATTAAGCATATCAGATAAACCTGTAGGCATGATAGAGGAACTTGCACCAAGATCACACAAAGCATTGCAATCAGAATCATCCACTCTTATTTTAATAGTGGCTCCCATCCATATCGTAATTTTCTAGGAATAGAGGCTTCAAGTTTGAGTCTTTCTTCCTTAGCTTCAATGAGAGCATTAGTGATATGTTTAGTGAAAGCAGTATTTATCTTACTAGCATTAGGATCTTTTGCTAATTTTTGTAAGAACTTAATAACATCAGAGATGGTGAAATTATAAAAATCAAGTTTATCTTCCTCAAACATGGTGGTAAAAATTCCTCCTAAAGCCATATTATCCTCAATCCCACTTGCAACAATTTTCTCACAAGAAATAGTTTTAATCTCCAAACTTTTGGGACTCCTTCTACCTAAGTCATGACCTCTCCAATACCATTTGTTTTTACATAAAAATGTTTAGAAGAAGTAGGATAATCATTGGTATTGAAGGTTTTCACTTCCTCAAAGGGTTGGATGGTATAAATTTTAACACGCTCACTTTTAGCAGCCTTTTCATCAATTTCAGCTTCTCTTTCTCTTCGAGCGCGTATTCGAGCTAACATTATCATGTTCTCATTTATCTGAACTTGTATAGAATTTATAGGTTAAGTTTTTTTCAGCCTCAAGAGGTGTAGTCCTAATTTTTAAAATTTGTACATCATGAGCAAGACTATCAACTTTCAACACAAGATTATCTAGTTTTGCAAGCCTTTCATCAACAGTTTTATTGAAATCTTTTTGTGTAGTGATAAATTCTTTAACCATGTTCTCAAGATCAGAGGTGGAACTTTTAGTATTGTTGTAAGAATTTCCATAAGAATTCCTATATGAATTACCATCATTATTATGATATGGCCTATAGTTGTTACCACCAAAATCATTCCTATAAGCATTGTTGTTGAAATTGTTTCTAGCAATAAAATTCACATCAATTCGATCATTCTCATTAGCAACCAGAGAGTTCAAGGTAAAATTATTTGGATCTATTGGCACTTATTTAGTTAGAAAAGAAGCAAGCATATCAATCTTATCACTAAAAGAAGAGACCTCCTTAACTGAATTTACCTATTTACCTGTTGGATCCCTTTCTGTGTGCCATTGGGAATAGTTTGTCATTAGATCATCCAAGAACTTGTTTGTTAAACCTAAAGTGAGGTTCATGGAGGTTCCTCCAGCAGCTTCCCCTGCTGGTCTTGGTCATCGAAGACAGTTCCACCGCCCATGGTAGAGTTGTGGGGGCTTAGGGTGACGTTTCCTCCGTATTGTAGCATCGGACTTGTCTTATTGCACCAAACGGGAAAGCCTTGAGAGAGGCTTTGGCGTGCGCAGCTGTGGCTCGCACTTTATACATGAGAACGACAACTGTTGCCAAATTGGTTGTGTCGCTCTACAGCGCCATCGTCATCCTTCGAAGATGCATGCATCACCCTCACATGGGATGTCTCCTAGTGAGGGAAATCTTCTCTAGACAAGTGTCCAGCCGGATACGTCCAAATCTAGACAAGTGTCGACATAGTGTGCACATCGTCCTTTCTCCGAGTACCCGCTGACAGCTTTGGTTCCTAACCTTGGCTGCTTCTGTAAAGTCGTTGGGCAAAACTAGGGGACAGACTGGTATCACTGTACCTAGGCACAGAGTAGGCCCCCCTTATCCTGTCACCGCCTGCTTCCATGCTGTCACTGTCAGGCAGGCCGGCCCCATATGAACAGTAGTTCGAATGCTGCCAAGTACGGACCCAGGATACGCGGGATCCCGTGTCAGAACGGCTCCTTTGACTTTCTGGCCCGAGTAGGTTCCCGCCAATTGTTCCCGCCAATTGTACTCGGGCCAACCCTTCTACTCGAAAGGATAGAACTTGATTGATATCTCCTTCTGGTCATCTTGAGGTGAGACCGAGTAGCAGTCGACCGGGTAGCGAGTACCAGGTAGTCGGCTACTCGACCAAACCTCTCTTCTGTAAGCTGCCTTTACCACTTGTCTTTACCCTACTCGGGGGTAACCCCCCGACAGCAGTCCCCGAAGCTGGTTGAGTCTTGCGAACTTGTTCACTAGGCTCTGCCAGCTTAAAACCAGCCTTTGCATCTCAGCCCTTGAACCTCAAGATGCCGAGTAGAACCTCCGAGTAGCTATCTGGAAAGTACCTTGGGTTTCCTCTTTCCCGAGTAGCACTTGCTTTCTACTCTGTAACCGAGTAAAAAGACTTAGAGAAATTTCCCAGATTGAGCCTCTGCAGCACAGAGCACAATCCAGCCCTTCGCGCAGCAACTGCACACGTGTCAAGCATCCACGACCTTGTCGTTTCGTTGCCCAGGACACGACCTGCCACGCGTCCAGTTTTCACGCAATGGGCCCACCGGCCGTCATGTCCCATCAAGTGCAGTTATAGGCCACGATTCGGTGGTGGGATCAACTGTGGCCACTACGCGCGCAACCGGCGCTTGTGTGCGTTTCTAGCCGGCCACAGGATCCACCACACGCCACAATCGATCCCACTCCCGAGACGGTAACGGTAAACTCGCGGAGGGGATATAAATACCCCCGCCGGTAACTTCCTTTTCCCCTTCCCTCGCACTATTCCTTCTTCGTCTCCTGCTCTTCTCCGCCACCGAGCTCTCCGCCACCGCGCAAGCTCTCGCGCCGCCGCGGACTCAATCCACCAACCAACTCCCCTCGAAATCTTCCACCTTCCCAACTCGCCACAATGGCCAAATCTGGCTGGGCCGGCTCCTGCGTTACCGCGGAAGATTGCGCCTGGCTCGTCAATACCCGGCGAGTCCCTCCCGGCGTGGAGTGCCGGGCGCCGGACGGCGAAATCGTGCCGTCCCCGCGGGAGGGAGAGCGCGTCGTCTTCCTGGCGCATTTCGAGCGCGGGTTCGGATTGCCCGCGTCCGATTTCCTGCGGAAGTTCCTCAACCACTTCGGCATCCAGATGCACCACCTGCCTCCCAATGCAGTCGTCTTCCTCGCCTACCACGCCGTGGTCTGCGAGGCCTTCCTCGGCATCCGGCCCACGTGGGAGACGTGGCTCAGGTATTTCCACCTGCGCCAGCAATCTACCGGGAAGAAGGACTCCGCGGGCGTCGCCCGCGCCACCGACACCGGCTGCGCCATGATGGTGCAGCGGTCCGGGACGAACCACCCCCGCATCAAGGGGCTGGACTCCGTCAAGCTGTGGCAGAAGACGTTCCTTTACGTCAGGAACGTTGCCGCCGCGGAAGGAGCCCCGGTGAATGATCGAATCAACTTGCCCGTTTGGTGCAACCGCGCTCCAATCGGGATGTACTGGAAGGACAAGCCCGTCAATGACGATGACGCCATCGAGATGGAGAATCGACTCGGCTGGCTGAAGGCGCAGGGCCTCAAGAACGACGACCCGGTGGCCTGCTGGATCCAGCGCCGAGTGCTGCCCTTGCAGGAGCGGTGCCATCTCATGTGTTACATGGGAGGTCCCCGCGACTGCACCAGGACCACCACCATCGAGATCGACAACATCGACGTTCCCTGGCACGCAAGGAACATCTTGACGACGAATCTCGGCGACCACTGGCAATACGGGTTCGTCCCGTATAGCCGTACAAAGCCGATTGAGCGGGCACGCCTTTCTTACTTTGCTCTCTGCATACTCTTTCCGAGTAGATAACTTCTCCTTCTTGCATCAACTAGCAATTGCCTTGCGTTCCGAGTAGGTTATCTAGCCGAATCGCCTTAGGCTTAGTATGCTTTGTGTTTGCACGCCTTGCCGGATAGCCTACTCGAGAACGATTCTTAGGCTTGATGTGCTTTATACCTGCACGCCCTTCCGAGTAATACCTTTCGGCAAACATGCTTAGGCTTAGTATGCTTTGTGTTTGCACGCCTATCCGGGTAGAATTCCTTCCTGGTACTCGTCTAGTCTGTGATCCTTTTCTGTTTTTCAGGTTCTTACTCGCCAGATAATTGAGAGCTGCGAGGTCTTTGAGGGCAATTGGTCTCCTGACCGTGAGGAGGACGATGTGCCCTCTTTCGATGCCGCGGAGCAGACCAATCTTTCTCGCTCCCCCACTACCGACAAGCGCGACGCTCTCCGCACCTGGTCCGATGAGGATTTTGATGGTAACTATACTTTCATTCTGTTTGTTTCCGAAAAGCACCAGTCCCTTGTTCGCTGTTTCTGATTCTTTCCTCTTTTCTCTTGGATTCTCAGATGAAGTTGCCGCGGACAAGGACGACGAGGACGAAGACGAGGACGAGGGCGATGCGCCCCTAGTCGTCAAGCCCCTGTCCGTCGCCGCTCCTGAGACCCGCAAACGGGCTGGCAGCGGAGCACCAGCGCCTCCTGCCAAGAAGAGGAAGCCCGCCGAGAAGAAGGTGGTCGTGAAGAGGTCCAGACGAGAGCTCAAGTGCACCACCGCGTAAGCCCTCTTCTCGGTCGCTTCCCTTCTCGCGCTATGCTACTTTCCCCAATCTTCTTCTAATTTGTGATTTCCCTTTCTCTGCAGACCTCCTATGGACGCAAACGCAGCTCTCGCGTCTGACCCTACTAAGGAAAAACCAGTACCCCTGGTCAATCTGGACGATGATGATGAGGACCATACCGCCAATGCTGCCGCTGCCAATCCAGCACAAGGAGCAGCGTCAGAACCAGCAGCACAGGACACTGCCGTCCACAATGAGAGACCCCCTTCTCCTCCGGCTAGCAATGCCGAGGAGAACCAAGATCAAGAGATGCAAGACAACACCGCCGCCGAGCGGCCTGAAGCAGAGCAAGAGCAGCCCGCCACCGGGGCTGCTGCACAAGAGAGCCTCGCTGCCGCGCAGCGGGTAGAAGACACCACCGCCACGGATGCTACTGCTTATCCATTGAGCAGCGTGCAACCGGGCGTGACACCGAGCAGCGCCCAGCCAGGAGCTGCACAGGGCGACGGATCCGCGGCGCCACCAACTGCGCAAGGCCCTACACCACCAACTGCGCAAGGCCCTACACCGCCAACCTCCTCCTCGCCGCCGAAAACCAAGGATACATCCAGCCCTCCTGCCGGGCGAGTAACCAGGCAACGAGCCATGGATGCTCTGAGGGGTGAGGTTGACAGAAGGGCAGCTGAGAAGGAAGCCGCTGAGAAGGCTAAGGCCGAGGAGGAAGCCGCCGAGAAGGCCAAGGCTGAGAAGGAAACTGCTGATAAGGAAGCTGCTGAGAAGGCCAAGGCTGAGCAGAAGAAAGCCAGGGCTGAGCAGAAGAAGGCCGAGAAGCAAGCTGCCGAGAAGGCAGTCGCCGAGAAGGCGAAGGCCAAGACTGACGGGAAGACGACTGAGGATCCCGAGAAGCAGAAAGTCGAGAAGGAGCAAACGAAGAAGCGGGCCAGAGACCAGAGTACATCCTCAGGCGGAGCGCTCGTGATCCACGAGTCCGGCCCGATTCCTGCTGCGCTCTCCGCAGACGCTCGCGCTGCTGGCCAGCCCTGCTACCCGGAGTACATGATTGAGGTTAGCCAACAGCACTCAATCGGCTTCCCTCCCAAGGACAAAGCTTTAGCTATCCAGAGGGGAAGGAAGGTTGTAGCCATGAACTCCCCTCCTCCAGATCCAAGCCAACCCCAGTCTGTCAACATCGCTTCTCGTGGAGTCCAAGACAAACCAATAACTTCCAAGGGTCTTGAACAGGTATTGGACATCGTTGGCTTCATCGACGCCAAATGGGATAGCAAGGTTCTTGGCGTGGATAAATGGCACGGTCTTAGCCTTGGCGGCATCGACCACATGCGCGTGGACTGGAACAAGGTTGACCTGGGACGCAATCCCATGTCCGTCTCCACCGAGACCGCGACACTTGCAGCCAAGATGTTCCTGCACCGCAAGAACGCTGAAGACATCGAGCAGTCCTATGCAGTAAGTCCTTCTTGCCTTTTCCGAGTTGAATTTTCTTCTCTTCTACTCGCCTTTCTTCTTTCTTACCATCACCCCCAGTCCCCGAGATTCGGGTCGAGTAGACGGATACTCTCCGAGTAGCCTCCTACTCGGGCTGAATCTTCTCTGCTTTGCCTAACTCATTTTCTTCTCGTTTCTCAGGATAGCGTCCTGAAGCGGACCAATCTATACCGCCATCTTCTCTGGAACCACTCTATCGCCAGGAGGCGAATTGCTGCTTTAGAGAAGGAAAAGGCAGCTGCGGAGGCAGCCAGCAAGAACGCCAAGGACAGCACCCAGCAGCTGACTGAAGTGCAAGGTACGCTTTTAGCTGTGCGATTCATGCGTTTTTTGTTTACGCTCGCTTATGCTTTCTTTTGCGCTAACCTTTCCTTCTCTGCAGAAAAACTAAAGGCCTTAGCAGACGAACATGAGAAGTGCCGCAGCTTCGTGGAGAACTCCGAGGCCACCATCAAAAGGCTAGAAGGTAAGCTTGTTGTTTACTCGGTTTGACTTTGAATTTGCTTCTTCTCTGCTCCTCTGCTAACCTCATCTATCTCTTCGCAGAAGATTACAAGTTGTTTGCTGAGGCACACCAAGACTGTGTCAAGCCAGCAGAGGTGCAGAAGCAGCTGTCCGACCAGGCCGTTGAGCTGTTGAAGGACCACACCACGGAGACCGAGAAGCTGCAACTCCAGTTGCAAAAGGCACTCCAGGATGCCGTCAAGATTGGCGCCGAGAGGGACAAGGCAATCGCCGAGAAGACCAAGGCCGAGACCACTTTTAGAGCCAAGGAGAGGGCCCTTGAGCAGGAATGCGAAACCTTAAAGAAGACCAACGCTGATCTCTTTGCTCAGATGGATAGCTTGCGCCTGATCCAAGAAAAGCACATTTCCAACGAGGAGTCCTGGAGGACCCAGCTGCAGCGGCTGCGCAATGAACTGTCCGGTAAGTCTTTTCTTCGCTGCTTCTTTTCTTCTCGGTCGTATTTCTTCTCGGTTTTCCTCTACTCGGTTCTTCTCTTCCCGGTTCTGAAGTTACCACATGCTATTTCAGAGATCTGGCCTCATCTTGATTCCCCTTCTGCGCCTAAGGTGGCCAAGGCCCAAGCAGCTCGCCTTGCAAAAGGTGAGGCAGCAGATACCAGAGCCGGGATCGAGGACAGCTTGCTGGTGCTCAAGGACTATTTCGAACAGCTGGCTGGCGTCGGAATTGACCTGGTGCACGAGGGCTTTGAGCTCCACAGGCTGTTTTGGCCTCATGATGATCGGCCGACCACCATGAAGGGCCTAGCCTTCAAGCTGAAGAATGTGAAGAAGGAGTTGAAGAAGTGGCGTGCCTCGGGCGCTCGTGCTGGTGCAGACGTGATGCTTCTCTGCATAGCATCCTGGTATGAGAACCTCAACATGCAGCTCATCCGCGGGAAGCGCAATAATTCCAAGTGGGAGGTAGATCCCGACTGCGTGGCCACACGTAAGCAGATCGCCTATGAGGTCGCGGAGTGCGCTGAGACGGAGATCGTCATTGATGGCCTCCCCGAGCCCGACACCGAGTACGAAGAGGAAGAAGAAGAGGACGGCGAAGTAGAATCCGACTTGGAAGGCTTCTTCGAATCTCCTGAGGGCAAGGCCGGGAAGGGGAAGAACGTCGTCGTCGCGAGTAGCGATGAGGACGAGTACGCCCACATCGACACCGCCGCACTCGACTTTGGCACCTCCTCAGGTGCTGCTCTCGACGACACGGTGCCCCCTCCTGGCCAAGCTTCAGGCTTCTCTTCGGCTCCAGGACCTGTCTCGGTGGCCACGGCCACTTCCGAGCAGGCGGCCACCCAGGATGATGCCGAGATGAAGGAATCCGCCACCGTCCAGACGGGAGCGGATGCCACCCATGCCAGCACCGAAGGAACAGCCGCCACGACCGCCACCGAAGAAGCCGCTGCCAAGACCGCCGCCGAAGAAACAGCAGCCAAGGCCAGCGCCGAGAACACTGCCTCCTCATCTTGAAGCAACCTGCACTTTCTTTTACTCGAAACCTTATCAGATCCCCGGGATGCCGGGAGCAGATGTAACAGACTATCTTTGTTTTGCTTGCTACACAGTTTTTATGGCCACTCTATTTATTTCGACATTAATCAAATTGAACGACACTGGCTTAATGCCGAGTTGCGTTTCCATGCGAGTCCCCGAGTTGCATTTCTTATTCACCCTATCTTTTCATCTTTGCTCTACCCGCGACTTGTCGCTTTTTGGTATTCGAGTCACAAGAATCAAGTAGTAGGGCTGCAAATACTTAGCCGCTAGAAACAATCATGATAACGCCGTCCACCACTTAGCCGAGAAGACGAAAACAGGGAACAAAAGTAACAAACAATCTACTCGGTTCCTGCACTTTTTCTTCCTTAGCGATTTTCGTGTGCTCATTGACCTTTTGCTTGTTCTCTTGCTTGCCATGAAGCCGGGTTTCGGACAGCAGCAGAGTCGAAGAGTTGGCATATAGGTTTAAACACACTACTCAATGCACTTATGAGTTCTGAAGTGGAGCAACCGAGTAGACACAGGGTCAAGCCGAGTAAAAACACTTAGAGTAAATTTGGACGAGGGCAGTCCCCGAGAACAATTTCAGATTGCAGAGTAGAATTTCAACTCGGATAAGAGGGTACATACACATCTTTGCTCACGAATGAAAACGACGAAGTAGAGCTACATTCCAGGGACGCTTGGTTTCCTCTCCAGCTTTATCTGCCCTGTTCGCCTGCGATGGGCGCACATCTACAAGATAGTACGCGTCATTGTGCAGCACTTTGCTGACAATGAAAGGCCCTTCCCATGGAGGAGACAACTTGTGCATCCCGGCTGTGCGCTGCACTAGCCTAAGGACCATGTCTCCTTCTCGGAAAACCCTTGGGTTCACCTTTCGGCTATGATAACGCCGCAGGTTTTGCTGGTAGATAGCCGAACGTGACAGAGTCAGCTCTCTTGCTTCTTCAAGCAGGTCAACGTCGTCTTCTCGAGCTTCTCTCGCCTCCACCTCAGTGTAGAGGGCTACTCGGGGGGAGTCATGCTCTAAGTCTATTGGCAACACGGCCTCAGCCCCGTATACCAAGAAGAATGGCGTGTAGCCGGTTGACCGGTTAGGGGTAGTCCTTAGACTCCACAGCACCGCTGGCAACTCTTCTAGCCAACACCCAGGTGTTTTCAGCAATGGCTCAATCAGCCTTGGCTTTATGCCTGCCAGCACCATCCCATTTGCTCTCTCAACTTGCCCATTGGAGGCAGGGTGCGCGACAGACGCAACGTCTAGTCGGATATGCTTATCTCTGCAGAATCGCACCATTGCCCCCTCTGCAAAGTTGGTGCCGTTGTCGGTGATGATACTGTGCGGGTAGCCATATCTCATGATCACATCCTTCACGAACTTCACAGCTGTGACCCCATCGCACTTCCGAATAGGCTTCACCTCAATCCATTTGGTGAACTTGTCCACCATGACCAAGATATGTGTCATATTGCCTTTAGCCGGCTTGAAAGGACCAACCATATCCAAGCACCAAACAGCAAATGGCCATGTGATAGGGATTGTTTTCAACTCGGAAGCTGGCATGTGAATCTTACTTGCGAACATCTGGCAACCGGTGCACTTCCTCACAATATCTTCAGCTTGCTGCAGTGCAGTGAGCCAGTAGAAGCCATGCCGAAAAGCTTTCTTGACCAAGGCCCGAGATGAGGCGTGATGTCCACATTCCCCTTGATGTATCTCCACCAGGATTTCTTCTCCCTCTTCCGGGCTCACACAGCGTTGCAGCACGCCGGTGGCACTTCTCTTGTGCAGCACATCTCGGACTATGGTGTAGCCCTTGGACCTTCTCTGAATCTGCCTCGCAATCACCTCATCTTCAGGTAAAGTACCGTCCCTTAGAAAGGATAATATGGGCATTGCCCAACTCGGTGTCTCCCGCGTGGGAAACACTGGTTCGTCCATTTCCATTGGGGCAGGCTCTTGTGGTTGCACAGGAGGAGTAGGAGCGCTTCTCTGCAGCCCTGACCGATTGGCGAGAACTTCTTCAATGAATGCGACAGCTTCTGGGTTGAGGGCGGCAGTCCCCGAGTACGGAGTGGCAGTCCCCGAGTAAGGAGTGGCAGTCCCCGAGTAAGGAGTGGCAGTCCCCGAGTAAGGAGTGGCAGTCCCCGAGTAGGGAGTGGCAGTCCCCGAGTAAGGAATGGCAGTCCCCGAGTAAGGAGTGGCAGTCCCCGAGTAGGGAATGGCAGTCCCAGAGTAAGGAATGGCAGTCCCCGAGTAGGGAATGGCAGTCCCCGAGTAGAGGACGGCAGTCCCCGGGTTCCCTGCAGCACTCTCCCAGTCAATCTCCATTGGGTCAGATTCTTCACTTGGCAGAGAAGGAACAAAGATAGATTCCGAGTTGGGGGAAGGCTTGATGGATGGCTTCCTCAAATGCTCCAAGGCAATCCCTGCCGGGATGGACTGCCGAGAAGATCCCAACTCGGATAGCTCGTCTGCTGCTTCGTTCTCTGCTCGGTGAATATGCTGGAACTCACAGCCTTCGAAAAACCCAGTCATTGACTGCACCAGGAAGCGATACGACGCCATGTTGGCATCCAAAGCATCCCAGGTACCTGAGACTTGCTGCACCACCAGATCCGAATCGCCATAGCATATAATGCGCTGCACACCAACCTCCTTTGCTACTCGCAAACCATGCACCACTGCCTCGTACTCGGCTACATTGTTGGATGCCTTGAAATGAATCTGCAACACATACTTGAGCTGATCTCGCTTGGGTGACGTGAGCACGACGCCAGCACCAAGGCCTTCTTTCACCTTTGAGCCATCAAAGTGCATTTTCCAATAGTTGGAAACTGGAGCAGGAGGTTCATACTGCATCTCGGCCCAATCCACAAGAAATTCCGCCAGGACCTGAGACTTGATTGCTTCTCTTCTCGTATACGCGGGAGCGTACGCGGCTAGCTCGATTTCCCACTTGGCTACTCTGCCACTCGCCTCCTTGTTTCCCATGATATCCGAGATGGGAGCGGAACTCACAACAGTGATGGGGTGCTCCTGGAAGTAATGTTTCAGCTTCCTGGCGCCCAGGTACACACCATATGTCATCTTCTGGTAATGCGGGTAGTTTTGCTTGGAACTGGACAGCACTTCACTGAGATAATAGACCGGGCGCTGCACACTCTTGCCTTCTTCTTCTCGCTCCACCACTATCACCACGCTGACTACTCGGTTAGTCGCAGCAATGTACAACATCATAGGCTCCTTGGGTAGCGGACTAGCCAAGACGGGAGCGCTGGCCAGCATTGCTTTCAGCTCATTGAATGCCACATCCGCTTGCGGAGTCCAGACAAACTTGTCGCTTTTCTTCATCAGCTGGTACAGAGGCAGAGCCTTCTCGCCCATTCGGCCCAGAAAGCGGCTCAGAGATGCCAGACAACCCGTGAACTTTTGCACATCTTTCAGTGATCTCGGCAAAGACATGCTTTCAATAGCTTTTATCTTAGAAGGATTGGCTTCAATGCCCCGACTAGAAACCAGAAAACCGAGTAGCTTTCCAGCTGGTACACCAAAGGTGCACTTACTCGGATTCAGTTTCATTTTGTACCTGCGTAGGTTAGCAAAGGTTTCCTCCAGGTCGGCAAGCAGAGTATGTGTTTTATTCGTTTTGATGACAATGTCATCTACGTACACCTGCACATTCTTGCCGAGCTGGTCATGCAAGCATTTCTGCATGCATCTCTGATAGGTTGCACCCGCATTCCTCAGGCCAAAACACATGACACGATAGCAATAAGCCCCGTACGGGGTAATGAAAGCAGTCTTTATTTGATCAGCAGGGTTGAGTGCAATCTGGTGGAAACCAGAGTAGGCATCTATGAAAGACAACAGTTCACAGCCAGCAGTGGAATCGATCACCTGATCGATGCGAGGTAGCGGGAAAGGATCCTTGGGGCATGCCTTGTTCAAGTCGGTGTAGTCGACACACATGCGCCATGCAGTGGCAGCCTTGGGATCTTCCTTTTTCTTCTCGACCATGACCGGGTTGGCTAACCAATCCGGATGCAGCACTTCCATGATGAAGTTACTTATCAGCAGCTTGGTGATCTGATCACCGATGGCCTTCCTTCTCTCATCTCCGAAACGGCGCAAAGCCTGCTTCACGGGCTTGGCGTCAGGACGCACATGCAAAGAGTGCTCAACCAACTCCCTCGGGACTCCTGGTAGATCTTCATTGGTCCAGGCGAACACATCCCGATTCTCACGGAGGAAGTGGATGAGCGCGCTTTCCTATTTCTCCGCCAACCCGGCACCAATGATGGCCACGCGCTCCGGGAACTCGGGGTCAACCTGGACTGTCTTGGTCTCCTTGGCAGCTTGGAAAGCAGTACCATGCTGGGTACTCGGCACACCTTGTGCGCCAGCTTGTGCGGACTGAGCCATGGCCACCACCTCGTACATCTTCTTCTTCTCGGCAGCAATCACCATTGATTCCGCCAGCTGAGAGCTAGCAGAGGCACACTCCATGGACTTCTTGTAATCTCCCGAGATGGTGATAATGCCATTGGGGCCGGGGATCTTCATCTTCAGATAAGCCACATGTGTGGAGGCCATGAACTTGCTCAGAGCAGGCCTGCCGAGTAGAGCATGATAGGGGCTCTGATGATCCACCACTTCAAACTGCAGGCGTTCTGTGCGGCAGTTCTCCCGAGTACCGAATAGCACGTCAATCCACACTCGGCCAATCGGGTTGCATGAGATCCCGGGCACAATGCCATGGAAAGTGGTCTTGCTGGGCAACATCATGTTCTCGGCTAGGCCAAGCTTCTCGAGTGTGTCCTTGTACACAATGTTGATGCTGCTGCCGTTGTCGATTAGCACCTTGCTGAACCTCACATTCTTCTCGGGACCCAGGAAGGTAGGATCCAGCACCAAGGCATAGGTACCCGGATTGGGCATCACCTTGGGGTGATCTGCCCGAGTCCACCTGATCTCCTGGTCACACCAATACATGTAGTGAGGGACAGCAGGAATCACTGCGTTGACCTCCATGGCCCGCCTGTGCTGTGATTGCTTGTCGACTGCCTCAGAAGTGAAGATCATATAGCTCTCATGGTGCTCTTGGTACTGGTTGGAGCCATTGCCCCCATTGTTGCCATTGTTGTTGTTGTTGCCCTGATAGTTGTTGTTGCCTCGGTTGTTGTTGTTGCGGTTGTAGTTGTTGTTGTTGTTGCGGTATCTCTCGTTGTTGAAGTTCCGGTTGGCTCCTAAAGCCACCTGGTTGACATTCTCTCTTCTCGGGTACACTGGCGGCCGAGCTGCTGGCGCGCGAGTAGGCTGAACAGTAGCATTGGCGGCCGGCAGGGGAGGAGGAGGAGGCAAGCCATCACTCTTGATCACATCCCACCATTCGCATTGCCGAGTAGTGTGGTTACCATGAGTGTGAAAGCTGCATGGACCATCCTTCATGTCGTCAAAGACAAACTTCTTCGGCTGCTCGGAGTTCCCGCTACCCGACTGAGAGGCGCGAAATGGCTTCTTGTTGCCTTGGCCCTGGTTCTGGTTCTGCCCGTAGGCTCCAGCAGGTTTCTGCCTTTGGCCACCACTGCCTCCAACATTCACTGCATTCACCTCCTCGGGGTCATACCGAGTATCTACTCGGCGCTTGTTGCGGAACTCGTTGCGCTTGCTGCTGTTGAAGTTTCTTCTCGGCTCAGAGGAGTCCATCAGTGGCTGAGTAGGATCACCGAGTGCGTACTGATCCGCAATCTTGATGGTCTCGGCCAGGGTGTTCGGCATCTCCCTCTGCAATCTTTGCCAAAGCATGCTGCCATGTCGGCAACCCTGCGCAAACCAAGTGATGGCATGTGCCTCATTCACACCCTCACAGGTGTTCCTCAAGGTGCTCCACCGAGTAAGGTACTCGCGGTCCGTCTCGTCTTCTCGCTGCCTGCAAGCCGAGAGCTGCTGTGGCCTATTCGGCCTCTTGTAGGTGCTGGTGAAGTTGCTGACGAAGGCGTCCGAGAAATCCAGCCAGCAATTTATGCTGTGCTTGGGCAGGTTGTTGAGCCAAGTGCGAGCTGGACCCTCTAGCATCTGCGGGACGTACCGCACTGCCCATCTCTTGTTGCCACCCGCAATGTGGACCGCGGTGACGTAGTCATTGAGCCAATCTTCGGGCTTGGTGCTACCATTGTAGCTCTTGGTGCCTCTTGCGAGCTGGAAGCCCTTCACGGAAGGCTCGTTCATGATGCGCGGGCCAAAGCACTCGGGGCCAGGAGGACCCGTGCTCTCAAGCCGCGCCGACAAGCTGATACGGTCCAGCTGGTGCCTTGCATCTCCAGGCGCCAATACGCGCTCACCAACACGGTCATGGATGTCATAACCAGCCATCTCCATAGCCGAGTAGCCATCATCATACCTATCCACCTGCATAGCTGCGGGCTGCTCCACCGGGTTGGCGACTGGTGCCACTGGGCGCGGCTGCTGCCTCTGCCGAGTAGGCTGAGCTGCGGGTTGCCGAGAAGTACCCGGACGCGCGGCTTCTCGGGCACGGCTTTGAGCTTGATGGGCTTGAGAGCCTGCTCTTGCAGCGTTGTGTTCCTGCCCGGGCTGCTGCGGCACAGCAACCTGTTTCGCGGCAGCAGCCGGGTCATACACCTGCATTTGCCTGTCTCTACCCGAGCGCCCGCTGCGGCTCTTCTCGCGGCTGGGATGTGGAGACGAGGCCTGATCATTAGACCTGGCCGCGTGCGAGTGAACCACCTGCGAAGCTCCAGCTCCCGGGTTGGCCTTCCGGAACTCCTCGTTCTGCCTGGCGGCCTCCAACACCAACTCGTTGAGCCTCTCCTGCTGCCTGAGACGCGCCTCTCCATCCAGGCGCGGCAACTCGGCAGCCACGGCCTGTGCAGCCCTGAGCGTCTTGGCGGGCGTGCTGTACCTCGGCCTTGTGAAAGTGTTCGCGGTGGCGGACTGCGCGGGCTCCTCCGCAACTGTCGCCATCTCGGCACCCAGGTTGCGCCGCGTAGCGCCTACTCTGCTGGGCCTCCTGGCGACCGGCGTGAAGCCGTGAGCCTTGTTGTACTCAAGCTGGTCCAAACTCAGCTCAAGCCTGATCTTCTCCAACTCCGCCTGCTCGGCAAGCAGCTCCTGGCGTTGCCGCTCGAGCTGCTCCCTCGCGGCTAGGAGCTCGATGTCGGTGGGAGTGGGCATGCCGGTTCGCGCAGCAGACGCGGGGATGACTGTAGACGTGGAAGGCGGCAGGTTGCTCTCCTTCTCGTAGGGCCGGTGGTTCCTGCCACCAGCAGGCGGGTCGTCAACCTCCTCGACGACGGCCGCAGCGCCAGTAGCGGCTGCGCCAGTGTTTGCCGCCAAGCCCGTCACCATCACCTCAGCGCAGCATGCAGAGCTGCATGCAGGCCTTCCGCGAGCAGCAACCACCGCGGGAGGATCCTCCGCGTCATGCACCAGCTCGGGGTAGGCGCTGTTGGCGACGGTGGCGACGTAGACGAGGTGAGAGCCGAAGGAGATCACCGAGCCGCCCTCCGGCATGGCCATGCCGCCGAAACAGCCGGCGTTGTCGGTGACGAAGTTGAAGGAGCCGAATCTGTGGACGAGGCCACAAACTACGCGCTCCGCCGAAGAAGATCCCGTCCGAACAGAAACTCCAGCCAGCGCCGCTGGTTGCCCCACGGTGGGCGCCAACTGTCGTGGTGGTGTCACGGCAGATGCCATGGGATGGCTAAAGATGTGGGGACGATGGACGCTGGAGGTGTCCGGGGAGGGATCACGCGACGGGTTGCCGCGTGAGATAAGACCCACACAACACAGACAACACGATGTACCCAGGTTCAGGGCCCTCGTGAGGAGGTAAAACCCCTACTCCTGCCTTTCTCTATGTATTACGATGTCTCTCCGAGTAGCCACAGTACAAATGGTATCTCTACCGAGTAGCCTCTCTCTCCTCTCCGAGTAGAGCTAGGTCAAGAACTTAGGGTTTCTAGGGTTCACTATGAGCATGTGAGAGCATGCCTCGCGCAGGAGGCGGCGGGGCACCTTATATACATGGTGCCCAGCCGGATACGTCCAAATCTAGACAAGTGTCGACATAGTGTGCACATCGTCCTTTCTCCGAGTACCCGCTGACAGCTTTGGTTCCTAACCTTGGCTGCTTCTGTAAAGTCGTTGGGCAAAACTAGGGGACAGACTGGTATCACTGTACCTAGGCACAGAGTAGGCCCCCCTTATCCTGTCACCGCCTGCTTCCATGCTGTCACTGTCAGGCAGGCCGGCCCCATATGAACAGTAGTTCGAATGCTGCCAAGTACGGACCCAGGATACGCGGGATCCTGTGTCAGAACGGCTCCTTTGACTTTCTGGCCCGAGTAGGTTCCCGCCAATTGTACTCGGGCCAACCCTTCTACTCGAAAGGATAGAACTTGATTGATATCTCCTTCTGGTCATCTTGAGGTGAGACCGAGTAGCAGTCGACCGGGTAGCGAGTACCAGGTAGTCGGCTACTCGACCAAACCTCTCTTCTGTAAGCTGCCTTTACCACTTGTCTTTACCCTACTCGGGGGTAACCCCCCGACAAGGAGCTAGGGTGACGTGGAGCTCCTCTCCAAAGGGAAAACACCTCGGGCTTCCAGAGAGCAAGTAATTTGTCAAAACGCCTCCTAGACGGGTGAGCGCCTTCGCGAGAGCAACCACCTCGCGAGGTAACTTAGCAGGGACCTTAGTTGCTCCGATTGGGCTTGGCCGCATCATACGGCACAGGATACCCTGGTATCCATGGGTCCAATAGCATCCATGAATAAACCTTGTATTAAATCACCAACAGGGTGGGTTTATCTTGTTGTTGACGGTTCATACCGGGATACAGATTAATCAGCTGGGCTAGGCATAGTTCTTCGGGATGTGTATGGACTAACGATCTTCACATCTTGATGTTTCCTACAGGACTGTAAGAATCCACTAGAATTTTAAATAAGTGCATGGGTTGAGGGGATAAAAATAGCACTATCCAAGTCACAACTCCCGATCAGAGTTTAGACGAAATGTGCTCAATTAATCTCGATGCTCACATCTTTGGCAGTGGATCGCTCCTCTCAGGTTAATTTAGTTTCAGACATTAAGTACTTGTTTTTTTGGCATTAGAGATTGTTCTTTTGTAAAGGTGTAATGTATTCACGTAAGGGTTAGCCTTCACCTAGGAAATATTTCAAGAGTGGAACACTGCTCTGAAGTTTGGATCGGTTCGGGACCTGAAGAGATTCTTCGGTTGCTTGAACTCGATCGCTGTGTAACCCTATCTTATTAATAAAGTTCCTGCTTTACCCGCAAAACAAAAATCTTGAGCACGGTTTTTCCCTCCATTGTTGACCTTCCAAACCTTGCCTTCTCACAATCCCTCCAATGATTATTTCTCCCACTTTAGGGAAAAAAGAGAGGAGAACTAGATCTAGTATTCCACCAATCAATTTCTACTCTTAGTGAGAAGAATCCTTTGAATCTAGATCTTGAGATCCATTTGTTTCTTTCCACCTTGTTCATCCTCCTTTCTCCCTCATAACATTAGTTGCATTGGTGATATTTTGGAGTGAAGAAGTTTGACCACTTTGTGTATTCCTGTCACTTCATTAGGTACATTGGTTTGAGTTCTCCATGGTAATACATGGAAGCATAAGTTTGTTGTTGGTGATCGGATCTTCGCCTTGGTTCTATAAGCCTTGGGAGTTTGTTGGGGGCCTCTAATTAAAATGTGGAGTGGTGCCCCAGTCTTGTGTAAAGGTTTGGTTAACGACTTCAAGTCAATCTCATAACCAGCACCGAGGTTGAGGAGTGGACCTCTGATCGGCTCGTAACCTCCAGCATCTGGCAGACGACGACCAACTGGCTGATCGAAACGTGCAAAGAGCTCATCTCCAACAAAGTCTGTGGTGTACGTCGCCAGACGAGTCAAAGCAAGGTAGAGCTGCTCTCTGACTGAGGTCAACTCCTGAGAAAGTGTGGTGGCAACTGCGTCACTGTGCCTCACAAACTGAGCGGTGGTGTGCAGCCTGGTGTTATCATGCTCGTAGACATCCAAGTTGTCGTAGAGAGTGAAATGAGCTCCCTCCGAAGTGATGTAACCACGGGGGATGTGGTGATAGATAGAATCTTCAAATCCCCAGTAGTCAGCACGAAGGACGGTGAGACTCACATAAGCTGCCTGCTGCACGGCCATATCCACTGTGGAACCTACTGCCTCGTAGCGGTGGACAACGCTCATGCCATCATCTGACAGAATGTAGACGATAGCCTGGTAGTAGGTCTGGTCAAACTCTCGCTGCTGCTCGTAGACCTGGTACTCTGGTGCCCAACGGAACCCCAGATAAGTGACCATGTCTCTCAGCATCTCCGGATAACCGGCGGTGCTCTCACAACGAGTCATCCGAACCACCTGCGGGAAGAACCAGAGATCCATCTGCAGATGATCGGGGAAGTTTTGATTAGACGCCGGTAGAGAACTGAAGTGGAAAGCAACAACAAGGTTTCAACGGACGATAAGGATGTTGAAAGAACAGGATATTGAAGCAACATCGGGAAAACACGCGACCAAAAACTCCTGAGGTACTATGGAGAACCCAAAACACGTGAAACCCTAACTTGAAAGTTTGGGAGAGAAGAGAAAACAACGTTGCACTTCCTTACCAGAAAAGGGTGGGTGGGTGGGGAAAGAAGAAAAATGGCAGAATTCCTACTCTCACGTTTCATTTTTCCTATATAGCTACAAAATAGTTTCTAGACTCAACTGCGACCAGTAAAAGGGATCCTACAGGCAGACAGGCTCTGATACCATTTGTCGCACCCGGACTTCTAGAGGATACTCTCCGTTCCGTTGAACAGTAGTAGATTGGATTACGGGGCTTACCGGCACCCGCGTCCTCTTACGAGTAGGCCAACACACGTATGTGTGACAACCAACCCCTATCTGTTCAGCGTCGACGTAAACCATCCCATAGAAATCAGGACACTACCATTGGCGTACTTCATACCATACACACATGGTACGTCAACGGCATTAAACGAAATGATAACACAACATATCTCTAAGACACAAAAGAAGGAAATAAGTTGCAAATTGCTCTCACTAGAGCAGAGATAGCAAATACAATCATCCAGAGGACACATGTCCCAACATAACATCATTACATCTCAGCGGAAGCATTCAAAGGGTCTGAGTACAGACAAATCCAAATAGGCTTAAGAAGCCGGGAACTGAAAGAAAGACGGAGCCCATCCACGTAGTCTCGGATCCTGCCCGGGTCCGCTACCTACTCGTCAGCAGCCTCGTCAAACTTCACGTAGTAGCCGTCACTGGGATCCTTGTAAGCGTAGTCTGCGGAAACCACAACCCCAAAGGGGTCAGTACATAAACGTACTGGCAAGCAAGACTCACAGTTCACCAAAGTGTAACCCGTCAACACCAAGTACATATGCCTTGGGTTCAACGGAAGAAAAGGGGGTATGAAAGATGCTGTAACTGGCTGCGCTAACCAACTACAGAAACACTACAACTTCCAACTAACAGCAAGGGGATAAGATAGCGTATAGTAACCAACTGAAAGATAACATCAAACAAACCCATCCTGGACCTCGCCCCTTATCCCAAAGAAGCAGTCCGAGGATAACTCACACAGTTGGATTAATGAATAATGGATCAAGTTGTTGTGTCAATAAGTCTATTACTAGTCAAGTTATCAATAGTTAGGTGTAAGTTGTTCTGAGTACTTGTTAGCCAGTACTTTCACCAAGTCAACCATAACCGCGGAAAACACGGCTTCTCGAGAAGATTTATCCCTGCAGGGTTGCACCAATTTGGCCGTACACGTAAGAATAACCCGCCAGATGGGATGCCTCCCACCAAGCGGGGCACTCAACACAACTCAACTCTTCTTCGCATCAAGCCCAAAGCACCTTGGGCGCACGGCTAATCGAGCCCCGAAGAAAAGGGGACCCTCATAGCACTCTAAGAACGTGTACCCCTATATGCCGACTACAAAAGTTCCACCCTGCGCTGGGCTCGCAAAAACATGCATGCGGCAAATGGAAAACACGAACTAAATGAGACGATTTGGACGAGATGCGAATCGAATCAAATTGAGGGGGGCGCCCATACACGCCTCCCACATGCGGATAGTGCGCTCGTCATGGATCAGTAGACAATACCCTTTTCCTATTAGGGTCGACACTAGCAGGCCTCAAAACCACAAGGGCCTCCTGCCGGTGCCTTATCAGCATATTATTATTAACAGGTTGATTGATTAACATCGAGCCCCCAGAACATAATAGAAATGTAGTAATCAGAAAGTAACGGGTAACAGACTCGAGCAAAACAACCTAAGCATGCTAGTAAGACACTGGCTCAAACAATAGGGTTGTAGGAGTGGAGGTGAGGCAATATCAGGGTTAAGGGATTCATGTGATAGGTTCGTAACAGAAACAACTACTACTAAGGCTAGCAGAAATAGACAACGGAAAGTATCGGTAACCAATGTTGAAAGGAACACAATGGTTCATGTGAGTGATAACTTGCCTGCAAACTCAGCAGCCTGGTACTGAGCTAGATCCTCAGAAGGGGTGCTGTAAAGATCGTCTATCTCAACGTCGTCGTCTATTCGAGAAGAAGCAAACAAACAAGACAGAAATATAAACAATCAATATCATGGCATAGTGCACAACCATGGGATGATGCATGTCAATTTAATTGATGCATCAAAATAAAATAGTTGACATGGGAAACAATTTAAATGGACACATATGCAATTTTGAGTTGCATATGAGAAGCCCATGAATTTTGGTTGAAACAGTTGTTTTCCAATTAACCAACAGGTGAAAGTGGATTAGTATGATGCATGGATGAGGAAAACAACAAAATAACAACAATAGAACCAAATGGAAATAAGGTTTACCAATTTAGAAATTTATTTATTAAATTAGGGAATTTTTGGTTCCTTAAAGGGATTACACAAATAGTTGTTGTTTTCACCAATTTAAATTGTGCAAAATAATTAACAAAATTCATATTTGAAAAGAACACAAAATTTTAGTTGGATTACATGTTTCAAATATTGAAAAAAGGAATTAGGATGAATTTATTATGACTTAAACAAGATTAAACAAGTTTTAAATGAGTTTAAAACAAGTTTAAATATTATTTGAATTTTTATTTGTTCCAAACATAAATTCAAACTAATATTTGAAAAGTTTATATTTTTCTAGTTTGAAAACATATTTTGTATGTTCAAAAATAATTTAATTTGAGCAAGTTATGATTTTAGCAAATTTTAAATGATTTAACAAGGTTTAAATTATTTAAGCAATGTTAATTATTCAAAACATGAAACAAAATTTATATTTGAAAAGGTTATTTGAAATAGCATGGAAAACATATTTTATTTTCATTATTTGGATTAAGTATGAATTAGTTATGGATTTTAGCAAATTGCAATTTAATTATTTGAATTCAAATTTGAATTGCATTTGGAAAATTCAAAACAGAAAACAAATGCTACCATTAGATAGACAATTTAATTTAGAGCAGTGCACATATTTTATTTTTATTATTTGAATTTATAAAACAAAAGTTATTTGCATTTTAAGTCCAGGGGCCAATCTGTAAAAAGAAAGGACTTGTTTTCAAAACAGAAAAGATTAAAATCATTTGTTACCGCACAGAAACATACCCAGGGCACTGCCAGATGGGCCCTGGGCCTGCGCGTGCTTGCGTGGCCACGGTGTGGCTGACAGGGGGGGCCCCCTGTCAACACTCGGTGCAAAAATTGGGGTTTTTCTCCCGGGGGAGAGCCAGGGCTCGAACCTGGGGCTCGGGGGTGCGCGCGCACGCACTGCACCAGTGCCGTGAGCGTTCGATTGTTATCAGTAACAGGGACGCAATCAGGTTAAGGTGTATCGCGCGGATCTGAAGTTAACTGACGAACGCACACGACTGAACTTCGTCAGAGAGCTACCGGCGGCGATCACCGTGGCATCGTGCCCGTGCTGCTGCTGCTTGCGTGTGGGCTGCGGGTGCGTGAGCTCGTGCCAGCGCTTGCGATGCAGAGAGTACAGAGAGGAGGGAGTGGCGTGCTCACTGACGATGTCGTCGTCGCCGCGGCTCGGAGCAGAACGGCGATGACAGCGGCGTGGTCGTGGACGGCGGCGTAGATCCAGGAGGCTTCCGGGGGAGTTAGGGTGTCCAGGAGGTAGAGGGATAGGTGGTGGCTTGGTTCCCGTGGTCAGCGAGGTAGATGGGGGGTTGCAACGGCGGCGGCCATTGAAGGTTCAGAGGTGGCGCACTCCGGCGAGGTTGCAGTGGAAAGAGAGGTGGCAGCGAGATGAAAACAGCGGCGGATCTCGAGGGAAGGGGGGTAGGCTAGGGCTAGGGCTGCGCGCAGGGTCCTAGGTAGGTTATATAGGGCTAGGGTTGCGCGGATCACCGTCGGCGTGCTACTGCTGCCGCCGTGGCAGTAGTGGATGCACTGCCGTACACGAAGACGACGGTGGCGGCTGTGCGAACCGGTATCGGGCCGAAAGGCTGGGCCGCGCGCGAGGAGAAGGGAAAAAAGGTGGGCTGGGCTGCCCACTACCCTCTGCGCGCGCGCTTTTTATTTTTTTTTTGAATTTTTCTCTTCTGTTTTTTTTGTAGCAAATGAAAATGGAAGAAAAATGGGATTTTGGGGTTAGCAAAAATTCTAGAAAAATTAGGGTGAGCTCCTTAATGGATTGGTAACCAAAGGCAAGTTTGGAATTCAAAAATATTTGAATTATAGTGCTGTTTGAATTTGGATTGAATTTGATTGAATTTTTGGGGTTAATTGGTTATTGAAAACATTATTTTACTTATGGTAATCAAATGAGTTTAATTGGAAACAAATGAGCACAAATGTTTTGGTTATTTCATAATTTCAAAAGTGGGTACTGTTTGCAATTGAAAGATTTGAATTTGAAATAACATTTGGAATTAATTAATTGAAATAAAAGCACCATTTTATTAGTTGATCATTATGGAAACAATTGGAAACAAAATGAGATTTGGTTTGAACTTTTGATTTGAAAATATTGTAACATGACAAGTATGAAACACATCATTTGAAATTGTTTGAATTTCCCATTATGAAAAACAGAAGCAAAACAAATGCAAACATAGAAATAAATATGATGACATGATGCAATACTTTAATTAAACAGGAAAATCAAACATTCTAGGGGTATTTTCATACTTGGGATGTTACACCGGAGTAGCTCAAGAAGAATAGGGTGAGAACAACCTTGCGTTGGAGTGCCTTGGTGGCTCTACGCCCTCCAACGGAGACGTAGTTCCATTGTGGAAGGAACTTCCAGAATCACCTTGTTAGCTTCACACCCCTCGGTTATTTATATACCCAAGCCTTTACATGTGCATTTACATTGTGATAGCCTTCGAGCCTGAAGTTATGTATCTTGCTATCACATGTTGCTTGTCTTGCTTAGCATAAGTTGTTGGCGCACATACTTGAGCCAAACTTGTTTAGGTTTTATGCTTGATAAATCAAACGATATTTTTATCCCGCATTTATTCAAGCCTAAACCATAATCATTTAAAACCTTTTATTCACCCCCTATAGTCGACATCCTTTCACTTTCAAGAGGCTTACTAGAGCCCATGGAAAACTTGTGGCCAAACTAAAGGAGTAGATGGTCTACATTTGGGAGTAGTTCTAGATGACCTTGTTGAAAAACTTAGTGTTCTTAGGGTGATACTAGAACGAAAAACAATTAAGTTGGCTCTGATTGACATGTTAGATGAATATTGCCAAAGTTAAACAGTAAAGCTAAATCATGATGTGGCCTCTGTAGGGCTCAGCCTCCAAGATGATGATGTTGGTGTCCTGATCCCGTCGTGCACAAGTAAGGCCTCGCAACTTGAAACATGGATCCACTTGGTTCTCCACTTGCTCAGATAGTTATAGACCTGAGTTGAGGTCTCATCGGTGCTAGATAATTCAAAGACTATATTAGGTAACTGAGTTGATGGTAAACCTCTTTGGAGCCCTTGTTAGTTCTAACCCAAGTGTAGATTAGCTCTCATAGTTTGTTCAGAATGAAGGTGGACAAGAAAGAGGCCACTTTATGGTTTTCACATTCATTGATCCCTTCACCTTTTTCCTTACCAGCCTTTCTATCATGTTTTCTAGGAATCTCCTTCATATGAAGATTCTCATGCATCTAGACAAAACACACCACATAGGATAGCACATGCACCACAAACACCCCTGCATATTGTGACTCCGGTAGCAGAGAGTCCGGGACGAAATAAGGAAAGGTATGGGTTTAACACAACGATAGAGCTTGGCTAAATTCACTGTCATTCATGACCTACAATGGTTACCATCAAGACAAATGGATCACCACAATGTTAAGCACGAGTCATTGGGTTAGCATATTTGCATGCATCAGTCATACTTGCACAAATGAAATCTGTCATAATAGCACAAACAAGAACACCACCACCACCAACAACAAGAACACTAACAAGATCACCATTACCATAATATCACACATGAAATTTGTCATACAAGCACATCTGATCAATGGTCTACCACAACAACATCAATATAATCACTGCCATACTATGAGAGCTTGCAAAAGTTACCAAATCCTCACACAACATTATGATTTACCACATGGTTACACAACTTCATGAAACAATAGCTTCAAAACTGATACGTCCCAAACGTATCTACAATTTTTGGATGCTCCATGCTTGTTTTCTTTATGTTCTTCCATGTTTTTCTTTGTTTTCGAGATGATTTCATGGAATAACAAATTAACAAGATGCCCATAGCCAGTTTTTGTTTTCTGTTGTTTTTATGTTTCAGAAAAGCTCTGAAAAAAATATTCGCAAAAAAATCTGAAAATCCACGAAGGTCATTTTTTACGCGGAACAAAAAGGAAATCTAAAGGAGAATTGGAGGGGAGCCAGGGGCCACCAGAGGGGTGCCAGGCACCCCCTAGGCCGCGCCTGGTGGGCCCATCGTCGCCCTGGCCACCACCTCTACCACATGTCTTCCTATAAATTCACTTTAACCCTAAAAATGTCGGGGACGTAGAAATTTTTCACAAAAAACTTAGAGAGACACCGTCACCTCGAAATTTCAATCTAGGACTTCTGGAACCCTGCTCCGGCGCCCTGCCGGAGAGGGGGGTCATCGTCGGAGGCCTCTACATCACCATCATTGCCTCCGGACATATGCGTGAGTAGTTCATCCCGGGACTACGGGTCCATATAAGTAGCTAGATGGTGTTCTCTCCTCCTTGTGCCACCACATTTAGATCTTGTGAGCTGCCCTACATGATCAAGGTCACCGTTATGTAATTGCTACATGTTGTTTTTGTTGGGATCCGATGAACCATGATATTATGATTATTGTGTTCATGTCATATTGAGTTGCTTCTCTTATATATTTAGAGAGTTTTAATCTTTTCTTGCAATACTCTTTGGTGTGTATGATCGCATTGGCCAAGTTGTTATATGCACCTCCAAGATAGGGTTTATATGCTAGATAGTGGGTTCATACCTCCTTTACATCTGTGCTCGAGTGATAGAAATATGATGGGTAGAGGATGTGCTATTGCCACTACGGAGAAAACATCAGTGTTCTTGTCTACGGATGAGGATTATTGATTACATTACATATTGTTCTGAATGCATTTGTATGTTGTACACAAGCAATCACTTAGTTGTTGCAACTTAAGACCATCGAGATTTTCTGTATTGATGTCTCAAGGTGGACTTTTAGTAGTAGATGCTATCGGATGGCGGTCTATTTATCTTGACGTAATACTGACAATGTTAGAACTCGTAAACTATATTTCTTAATAATAGTATTGTTATACGTTCATGATTTGTCAATTTCCCAGTGATACGTCCATAATGTATCTACTTTCCCGAATACTTTTGCTATCGTTTTACCTCAAATTTGTATGATTTGGATGGAACTATTACAGACTAACGCCGTTTACAGCAGAATAGCACTGGTGACTTATTTTTGTGCAGAAAGTCAACTTTCGGAAAAATCGCCGAAAACTGTTGCAAACTTCCTATTTTTCTAGAAGACCCACGGATCTAGGCCACCATGCCACACCCCGACGCGGCAGGGGGTGGGACCGCGCCCTCCTGTGGTGTGGTCGCCTTGGTGGCCCCCTGACGCCGCCCTTTCGCCTACTTAAGCCTTCTGACCTAAAAACGTCGGGGGGGTCATCATATTCCACAGAAACACACTCGAGCGCCGCCGCCTCCTCGAAACTCAATTCGGGGATCAAAAGTTCCTATTCTGGCACCATGCTCGGATGGGGATTTAGAGGAGATCATCGCTGATACGTCATAAACGTATCCCTAATTTCTGATTCTCCATGTTGATATTATGCCAATTGATACATGTTTTCTCCCTTCTTTATGTCATTTTTATCGATTTTCCGGACTAACCTATTGACAAGATGCCACAGAGCCAGTTCCCTGTTTTCTGCTGTTTTTAGTTTCAGAAAAGTTGTTCTGGAAATATTCTCAGAATTGGAAAATTTGAAGCCCGGAAGTCCTATTTTCCCCGGAAGCATCCAGAAGACCGAAGAGGAGTCGAAAAGGGGCAACAGGGGGGCCACACCATATGGTGGCGCGGGTCCCCCCAGCCGCGCCACCTATGGGTGTGGGGACCCTGGATCTCCACCGCCTTTGCCCTTTCGCCTATTTAATCCCCCCGGATGGAAAACCCTAAGTACCTGGTCAAAATCCCCTAAAAAGTTCCGCAGCCGCCGTCACCGTCAACCCTAGATCAGGAGGGTTCTGGAGCTGTTTTCCGGCACCCTGCCGGAGAGGAAATCATCACCGGAGGCTTCTACATCACCATGCCTACCTCCAGAGTGATGCGTGAGTAGTTCATCCTTGGATTACGGGTTCATAGCAGTAGCTAGATGGTTGTTTCCTCCTCATATGCCTCCATGTTTAGATCTCGTGAGCTACCTATCATGATCGAGATTGATCTTATGTAATTCTATATGTTGTGTTTGCTCGGATCCGATAAATATTGACCTTATGCCAAGTTGATTATAGTCTTTATTGCATATGTTATTTGTGATCTTGCATGCTTTCCATTGCTAGTGGTTGCTCTGGCCAAGTAGTTGCTAGTGACTCCAAGAGGGAGTATTTATGCTTGATAGTGAGTTCATGCCTCCTTGTTGCCTTGCTCGAGTGATAGAAACGTGAAGGGGGAGGATGTGATGTTGCCATTAGGGAGAAAACAACGGTGAGAGTACCCGCGCGTATAATCATTGATTACATTACACACTTTGTTTAATGTAATTATCTGTTGCTTGCAACTTAATACCTAAGGGGGTTCGGATGATAACCTAAGGGTGGATTATTAGTCATAGATGCATATGGATGGAGGTCTATTTATCTTGTTGTAATGCCCGGACTAAATATCATAGTAATCTTCATGTTATAATGTGCACTACGGTGCAACCTTTATTTGTCAATTCACGAGCTGTAATTTGTTCACCCAGCATGCTATCTTTTATGGAGAGACACCACTAGTGAACCTATGAACCCCTGTCCATTTTCCACACTGGTAAACAAACCACAACAATTTCCTGCTTTCTTTACTTACAGCAAGCATACACTGTTTTCCACACTATACGTCTAATCTTTGTTTTCAGCAAGACCGGTGAGATTGACAACCTCATTGTACCGTTGGGGCAAAGTATTTTGGTTGAGTTGTGTGTAGGTTCCACGTTGTTGCTGACACCGGTGAAGCGCCAGCACCACCGTCAGTGGCATCAACCTTCCGAAGGTCCTCCTTCTCCTACTGGATTGATAACCCTGGTTCTTAACTAAGGGAAAAACTTCCTACCGCTGTGCTCACCACACCCTCCTCTTGGGGTCTCCCAACGAGTGCACGATATGCACCATCAATCTCCATCGTCATCGCCACCACCTCTCCATCAACCGTCCATGATTCCCCCATCCATGTGTGAGTAATCCCCGTTGTAGGCTGAGATGGATGGTAGGGATTGGATGAGATCGTTCATGTAATAATTGTCAGATTTTTAGGGCATGTTGCCTAGTATCTGTTGTTAGTGCTATCTATCGTTGTTGCAACTTGTTGTGATTAATGCTTGTCACTAGGGCCGGAGTGCCATGATCTCAGATTTGAACATGCTATTGTATCATGAAGATAATTGTGTTTTAGATCATATCTGCAAGTTGTATACACATGTCATTGTCCAGAACCCGAAGCCCCAAAGTGACAACAACTGGGATAACCGGAGGGGAAGGCTGTGATGTGAAGATTACGTGTGTTCACGAAGTTTTAATGCTTTGCTCCGGTACTTTATTAAAAGGATTACCTTAATTTCCAATAGTTTCCCTTGAGGCCCCGCTGCAACGAGATGGCAGGACAAAAGTTGTTTTGCAAGTTTCTCATTGCGAGCACGTACGAACTATATGGAACACATGGATATGTTTATTTTAGTACTTGGATGATTGATTATTGTTTATCTGCTAGTGCCATATGTTATGATTATTATATGAACTATCTCATCCATGCAACGCGCATTCACCTGTTCTTATGCCTACATTATTTTTAATCATGTTGTTTACTGAGATCATTAGAGCTGTCTACGTTAAATGGTTGCTACTGTTACTTCACTACTGCTGTTGGTATATCACTATTGCTACTGATAAATTGTGCCAAGTAAGTTTACTTTCAGGTGCAGCTGAACTGACAATTCATCTGTTAAGGCTTATATTTATTCTTTGGTTCCCCTTGTGTCAAATCAATAAATTTGGGTTTTACTTCCCTCGAAGACTGTTGCGATCCCTTATACTTGTGGGTCATCAAGACTATTATCCGCCATAGGTGTAGCTGAACTGGCAATTCATCTGTTAGGTCCTTTTCTAGATGCTACAATTGCTAGGTCTAGACAATATGTATATGCTGAAATACCTAATGAAAATATTATTACACTTGTTGAGTCACCTGAGTCTAGAGAGCGATGATCTCGATGATGAGGATGAATATGTTTAAATTGATGATGAATTTATTGAAGACTGCATGAAACATGATTCTTTAAAAAATGCTGATGAGATAAGGGACTGTATTGAAAAACATGTTGTTAGTTATAAGCTTTCTCATGATCCTAAGTTTGCTACATCACCTATAAACATAAGGGATAAAGATTATGCTTTTTCTGTTAATTTGTCTCTTATATCTGTTGCGGAGAACGAACCTTTTAGAGGTGCTGAAAATGAAAGTGTTGTGGAACATATGAACAAGTTTTCTACTCTAAGTAGTTTGTTTTCTGATGATATTAAAAAGCGCAGTTACTTTGATATCAAAATATTTCTGTTCTCGTTAAAAGATGATGCTAAAACTTGGTTTAATAATTTATCTCCTGGTTCTATTAGAAGTCCTCAAGGCTAGATTGAAGTTTTCTTCCATAAATATTATCCTGCTAGTGATCAACATGCTGCTTTGCAAAGAATTCTTAACTTTGAGCAATTAAAGGAAGAAAATATACCTGAATCTTGGACAAGGTTTTGCTATTTAATTAGGATTCGGCCTGGGCATCAACAAGCTAAAAATGAACTTCTTTATATATTTTATAATGGACTAGCTTTTGAATCTAGGATCTACCTAGATAGTTGTGCTCGTTGTGTTTTTAGGAAACGAACTCCAGATGAAGCTGATGAATTAATAGCCAAAATAAGTCAAAACCATGAAGATTGGACTATGCCGGAACCTACTTCAGTTCCCACACCAAGGAAAAGAGGTATTATTGAACTAAATGATGAAGGAATGAGAGAAGTTAAAAGGTCTGTTAAAGAGAGAGGTATTAAATCTGAAGATGTGAAGAATCTACCTCCAATAGAAGAATTATGCAAACCAATTCCTCAAACTTCTGCAATTGAGGTAAACTCTCTCCAATATTTCAATGCTAGTGATATTCCTTATGGTAAGCCTCCTTAACAATGCGTAGATGAACTTGATAATTTTATTGCTAAGCAAGAGAATTTATTATGAGAGTGCATTAGTAAATTCTCGGAGCATTAGTAAATAGCATGATGTTTTAGAAAGAACCGTGAATGATATTAAGAGCCTTGTTAAACATTTTAATATGGTTCAAACCCAAATGGATCAAATTACTAAGGTACAAAAAGATCTACTAGTTTTTTTAAATGATGATAAACATGATTTTGGTATAGAAACTAGAGGTGGTGCTTCTACTCAAGACCCCTTATATCCTGAAGAACATCCTAAAAGTATTGAACAAGACTCTCAGTTAACTAAAAAACCTGGTACTACTTCTAAGAAAAAGAAGGAGACACATAAAAATGATGTAGAGTCTTCCAAAACTGCTAAGGATAGACAACATGTTAATGATCCTAATAGTATATCTATGTCTGATGCTGAAACTGAAGATGGTAGTGGCATTGAAAACAAGAAATACACTAAAGAAAATTTTATTGCTAAGAAACATGGTAAAGAAAGACAACCTTGGGTGCAAAATTCAATGCTTCTTCCTAAAAAGAAACATAAATCCAAGGAAGAAGAACACTAGAATAAATTTTATGAGTGGATAAAACCTTTGTTCTTGCAAATCCTATTGACCGATGTTGTTAAATTGCCTCGTTATTCAAAATATATGAAATATATTGTCTCTAACAAAAGGAAGATTCCTAATGAGGAAATTTATATTATGTTTGCTAATTATTCTTTCAATGGTAAGGTCCCAGAGAAACTTGGAGATCCAGGTATACCAACTATTCCTTGTTCCATCAAAAGTAATTATGTTAGAACCGCACTTTGTGATCTTGGAGCAGGAGTAAGTGTGATACCTCTCTCTCTATTAACGATTGTACTTGGAAAAGTTGATACCAACTCATATATCTTTACAAATGGCTGATAAATCTATTGTTATTCATGTTGGTATATGTGAGAATGTTCCTCTTCAAGTTGCTACTAATTGCTTGATTTTGACGGATTTTGTTGTGTTGGATATGCCTGAAGATGATAATATGTCTATTATTCTTGGAAGACCTTCTCTTAATACCACAAGGGCTGTTACTGATTGCAACAAAGGGAAGGTTACTTATAATGTCAGTGATAAAGAGACACTCTGTATTTTCCCAGGAAGCTAAATAAATTATGTGGTGTTCATACGATTGAAAATTTTAGAATTCTCACAGTGTGGAGTATTGATTGCACTATATATGATCTTCATGAAGAATATCAATATATTATGGTGGGATCTATATCTACTCCATAAAGGTAAAATAATGGTTTCATGTAGTTTAATTCTTTTATGTCAAATAAAATATATTTGGTGACAAGATTTGATCAACCTTGTTAACAAGTACATTTTAGATGCATAAAATTGTTAAACAACATATTCTCTCTCTCACTTATCCTACCTATTGTTTTGCTTCTATAATTATAAAATTCTAGTGTTGTTTAGCTCATTAATAAATCATTGTTGATGTTTTCAATTATTTAAAACACCCAGAAAATGCTCAAAAATAAAAGTTTTCAACAAATTCTGAAAATATTCTATAAATTCCTATTTTTACATGGGGGACCTCGGAGCACTTGAGGCTGACCAAGGGACCCACAGGGCCACCAGGCCATGCCCCAGCGTAGCAGAGGGGCAGACCGCGCCCTCCTATGGCGTGGGTCCCACCTATCCCTCCTCAAGGGCATCTTCCTCCCCATCCTTTCTCTCTCCCAACAAAACATTACACCATTATTCAAACTCGTGTTCTTGGCCGAAATTTTTCGATCTCTTTGCTCAGCTCATATTTGCTGCTGATATTTGGATCATTTGCTCTCCGGTAAGTGACTCCTCCGTCTATCCAAGTAGAATTTTGTTTGGTTGATTATATCTCTAGTATTTTTTTCTGTTGTAGTGTACACGTTAAGTGAGCTTGCATGCTTGTTCTATGCTAGATTAATCAACTTTGATGCATTTTTAAGCCCTCTTGCAAGTTTCTATAGTAGTTCCCTTCATTTAGTTGTTCCAAAATCACTTTTTATGAGAGTTGTTAAATATTTCAGAAAAGGGAGATGGAGTGGAATGTGCATGTACCCCATATTCATGCTAAGGATTTAGATGTGCCCGGATTTATGGGGGTTAACCGTGAAGACTCTGTATCCCCTGCGGTTTATCCATGCCATGAATTCATGACTGCTGCAGGAATCCTTCATGACTTCACCACACTAACTTCTAATGCATGGTTGGAGGAATTTATTTCAGACGAGCCACATCAATATGCAAAATTGACTATGTCTTTTGTGCAGGATTTTAGATTTGATTGGCATATGGAACCTCCCATGGTTCACTATAAAATCTACAATGTTTCCATTGATCTTCCCTTCTATGATTTTTGCACAGCCATCAAGGTGCCGTAGTGGGGGTCACATGCAAGGATTGAGAGGCAACCTTATCATCTAGTGGAACTCTACTCGAAAATCACCAAAGTTAGAGGATTGGTAAGTGAAGGTGGTAAGATTCGACTTATTTTGCTCCCTGCTATTCGATACTTTTCCCATTTTATTAGCAAGAGAGTTCTAGCTAGAAAGAATGCTAATAAATTATCCTTATATGACTTGGCATTTCTTGCTACTTCTTTGAAAAATGATAGAACTTATAATTTGGGCATTTTGATTGCTTACCGTCTTTCCACTAACCGTGAGAAAGGGAGTATTTGTGGTGGTCTTATTGCTTCTAGATTGGCAGCTTATCATCATGTAGAACCTCATTATACTGATATGGAGCTTCCTATTGCTAGACTTGATATTCATTCCATGATCCATCATAAATTTGTTACCAAGTGGTCTACCATTGATAATTTGTCCTATGAGTTAATCTTTGTCACCGCCATTAGGGGTAGGACTAAAGAGGATTCTGAGCGATTGGTTTGTTTGCTTGCACCTCTTTTGTTTAACCTTGATGTCAGGCAAGGATTTCATTTTCAGAGGAGGATGTTGATGCATACTTGGCGGAACACGACCCCCAGGCAGAACTAGAGGAGGAGCAGCCCGAGCAAGCTAGCTCCTCGCACCAATATGAATATGCGAGTGGTACTTTCCCTTCTTTGTAGGAGGATTCCTATGATCACTCTAGGAATAATTTACCATCATGGGTCTCTTAAAAGCCATGGGGATGACTCCCAATTAGGCCAAAAGCCTAAGTTTGGGGGGGAGGTACGCGTACACCGACAATTCACTCATCTCTTGATTTCATATCATGTCAGTTCTCTGTATATCGATCTTTCGCTTTCTTTTAGTTGTTCTTTCTTGTGCTTGCTTTATTTTTCAAAATCTCAAAAGACCAAAAATATTTCTCTTGTTTATCTTTTGTTTCTTTTATTATTTTGGTTTGTAGTTTATTTTTGTCTATTTCATTTCCGGTTTGCTATTAAAAATCCGAAAATATTTCCTTTGTTTATTTGCCTTTTTCCTACTTTGCATTAAAATCGAAAAGTCAAAAATATGTGTTGCTCTTTTTCGGTTTGTATAGTTTTTGTAGAGTTCAACAGTCTTCTGTGACTCCACTTGGGGCTTGGTTTTCATTTCCTATCATTCAAGTCATGCAAGGGAAAGACAGTAATGACGATATTCGACAAGTCGGATGTGGTGAGAGGCTGGTATGAACTCTATTTGTTTTTATTTTTGTACATATACTTGTCCATGTGAACATGCTTAGTCAGTCATGGTAGTGGGTATGTTATTTAATGTTTACTTGTTAAGTTCATGTCTTCTCATGGTTAATTCCAATTTTATGATTGTAGATAACATGTCATATAGATATTTGCTTGCATTGTTTTATTCGTAAATTGATATGGCATTGTGGTATCCTCCTCTGAATGATTTACTTGAATCGACTTGGCACATTCTCACACATGTTTATGACTGAAAACTAAGTCAATTAAAGGCTCGATGATTTATTTTGACTCAGAGTTTAGTATCACTTTTATGCCACTGTTAATTTTATTTTGTTGCAAGTACGATTATAACAGTTATTGTCCCTTTCCGGTCTATTGCTAGCCTTCACTTGTACTGACTGGGAATGTTGCTCGTGCATCCAAATCCGTAAAACTAAGTTATTCCAAAGAGTCCACTATAAATTCCTATACATGGTATTTCAAACCATTCCAAGTAAATTTTGATGTGCTACCTTTAAAACATTCAAAATATTTCTCATTTTGTGACACTGTTTTTAGCTCATGAGGATGTGGTAGTTGATATTATTATCTTCCATGCTAAATTTAGTTCCTCGGACTAACAGCTTACATCTGCTTATCCAGTTTTATTTTGCACAAGAGATGGTTAGACCACTATATTAAAAATTAATGAGAATAGACAATCCTCCATGGTGTGTGATTGTTGGCAGGCACCAGAAGATTCGATTAGCCATGGTTTGTGAAAGCAAAGGTTCGGAGGAGTGTCAAACTATATAAAGTGCATGCTATAAATGACTAACATCTCGAAGCCGCTCTAAAACTTGTTTAGCATGGAAGATGATAAGATCGCTATTACTATTCATTGACAGGAACAACCACCTCCCAAAATCAATTTTACCTTTGTTTTAAAAATAAAAAGCTCTAGCACATGTTAAATCCCCGCTTTCCTCTGCGAAGGGCCAATCTTTTAGTTTTATGTTGAGTCACCATCCGTTCTTTGAGCACTTCTTTGAGAGCATGATTGTCATTCTTAGTGTAATGTACTTGTCCCGGAATACGGTTATTAATGGTATAACTTTGATGCTTTTATCTGTAATATCTTTATATCTAGTCTTCATTTAAACTTCAGAGGTGCCCAGGCATTTAGGTTTTGCTATCCAAATACAGGAAAACGAGATACCACTTTACCATGTCTTATTACAAACATTGCAATCCTACACATAGATACATTTCAGGTTATTTACTCTTAGTATGTTGGAATCTTTTCATTGCTGCATGATTGGCAAGTTTCGTTATTTACATATCTATTATTATGGGCTTCCTATGTTATGATCACAGTTCAAGTATGTATACACCATATGAGCAAATGTGTTCGTAAAAGTTTTCTTATCGCGTTCAGTCTGTCAACTGAATTGCTTGAGGACAACCAATAAGCTAAGCTTCGGGGAGTTGATACGTCCAAAACGTATCTACTTTCTCGAATATTTTTGCTATTATTTTACCTCTAATTTGTATGATTTGGATGGAACTAACGCGGACTAATGTTGTTTTCAGCAGAATTGCCCTCGTGTCTTATTTTTGTGCAGAAAGTCAACTTTCGGGAAAATCGCTGAAAACTCTCGCAAACTTCCTATTTTTCAGAAGACCCACACAGCCAGAAGGGGAGTCGGAGGTGGCACACCAGGCCACCACGCCACACCCCGGCGCTGCAGGGGGTGGGACCGCGCCCTCCTGTGGCATGGTCGCCTCGGTGGCCCCCCGACGCTGCACTTTCAACTACTTAAGCCTTCTGACCTCAAAACGTCTAGGGGTGCGTCATATTCCATAGAAACACACCCGAGCTCCGCCGCCTCCTCGAAACTCAATTCGGGGATCAGAAGTTCCTGTTCTGGCACATTGCTGGTAAGGGGATTCAGAGGAGATCATCGCCATCGTCATCGCCACCACCTCTCCGTCAACCGTACATGATTACCCCATCCATGTGTGAGTAATCCCCGATGTAGATTGAGAGGGGTGGTAGGAATTGGATGAGATCGTTAATGTAATAATTGCCAGATTGTTCTGACATGGTGCCTAGTATCCGTTGTTAGTGTTATCTATCGTTGTTGCAACGTGTTGTGCTTAATGGTTGTCAGTAGGGCCCGAGTACCATGATCTCAGATTTGAACATGTTATTGTATCATGAATCTAATTGTGTTTTAGATCATACCTGCAACTTGTATACACATGTCATTGTCCGGAACCTGAGGCCCTAAAGTGACAATAATTGGGATAACCGGAGGGGAATGATGCTATGTGAGGATTACGTGTGTTCATGAAGTGTTAATGCTTTGCTCCGGTACTTTATTAAAAGGAGTACCTTAATTTCCATTTGTTTTCCTTGAGGCCCCGCTGCAACGGGCTCGCAAGACAAAAGATGTTGTGCAAATTTCTCATTGCGAGCACGTACGACTATATACGGAACACATGCCCATGTTTATTTTAGTACTTGGATGCTTTATTATTGTTTATCTCCAAGTGCCATGTATTATGATTATTATATGAACTATCTCAGCCATGCAACGCACGTACACATGTTCTTCTGCCTACAGTATTTTTAATCCTGCTGTTTACTGAGATTATTACTGCTGTCTAGGTTACATTGTTGCTACTGTTACTTCACTACTGTTGCTGTTATGTCACTATTGCTACCGATAAATTGTGCCAAGTAAGTTTACTTTCAGGTGCAGCTGAACTGACAATTCATCTGTGAAGGCTTATATTTATTCTTTGGCTCCCCTTGTGTCGAATCAATAAATTTAGGTTTTACTTCCCTCGAAGACTGTTGAGATCCCCTATACTTGTGGGTCGTCAGCCAGATGTAATTTGCTTACCCGACATGTTTATTATTCTTAGGAGAGACACCACTAGTGAAATTATTGCCCCGGGTCCTATTTTACTTATTAATTACAACCTTATTTACCTTATTTTTATCATCACTTGCTATATGTTCCATTTTCATTTAATATTCTTCAACCATTCGATACGATTAATTCTCTAGTTTTCAGCAAGAAGGGAAGATTGAAAACCTTCTCGGAAAGTTGGGAGCAGGAGAGGGTTTTTGTTTGTGTGTAGGTCCATGCTTCTTGAAAGTGTCATACAACAAGCAACCTACTGAGAGACTTCGAAGTCCTACTAGATTGATCACCACAGTTCCTTAACTGGGGGAACTTAGCTGCTTACTACACCATACCTTCCTCTTGGGGTTTCCAAGCGGGTGTGATCACGCCAACAAGAAAAAACCTACCATACTATCTATGGATGTACCACATGCTCTCGAAAGATAGGGTTTGAGGTTACTTACAGCCATCAGAGGAGAGGAGGAGGCTCGAATCATCTCTAAAAGGAGTCTGCCGATGGCTGGAGAAAATGTCACCGCTTACCTACTCGTTATCGATGAGGAAGAAACTTCCCTGCCTGGACCGAAATCTCGAAGGAGTGGGGAGGAATGGTGGTGCGGGTTCTGTCCATGAGCCGAAAGGGGGTAAATAGGACGAGCGCTTCGGCTAGCGGTGAAGAAATTTCTCCCATCATATTTTCGTCACCGGGCGTGCGCTCATGCAGTCACAATATTTCGCACAAGATCGGTGTCGAGTTTCCTCTTCTAACACCGGGAATTATGTAGAAATGGTTGATTCGATCGTTCCATCTCAAACTTGTTGGGAGTGTTTTACGGTTTGTGCGGATCAAAATTTAGATGTGACCCACCCAATCAAACAAGCTAGTTTAAGTCTAGGTCTCACGAAGCAAAAACTTAAATGAAGTGTCCAGATTGTAGCTAGCTTCTGGCTACCTAGAAACTCCTTATGTATGTGAAAACAAAACTGAGTTTCTCAGCAGGCCCGCGGAAGGCTATTGAAAAAAGAACATATCGTCATGGAAAATTACGTATGAAATGCCACCGCACGTATGCACCCCTCCAATCAATTTCGAAATCGGTCAGTTGACGAGAAAAAAAGGAAATAGACCCTGGCCTCCTTCCCCGTCCTGACCCCAACCTCCCCCACCCCCTCCTCCGCTGCTCTACCAGACCTGCCGCCGGTCGCCGAGCCACGACGCGGCAAGATCTGCCCCTCCACTGCCAGATCTCGCCCATCCATCGCCGCTTCGGACCGCTCGAGCCCCGCCTCAGCCCGCTCCAGCCCCGTCCCTGATGATGCTTGATGCTGCTTCGAACGCCGATGACCAGCCTCGCTTGAGCTCGTCCTGCCTCAACTGCTTTTGTCGTCGATCCCGCCTCACCGCTCCCGCCTCTATCGAATGCTCTGCACTGCCCCATCCCTAATCTTGTCGTTCTACTCCAACCGCCGGCAACCTACCCCTTCGCGCCCCTGTTCACGCACCCGATGTCGGTGTCCGGGACAACACCGGTAATTACCTTGTTTATTTCTCAGAATTGATGATAAATGTCTAGTTTCAGTCAGTAGATGCTAGTTTTGATATGCCCATAGTATTACTCACCATTTCGTAAATTGATGATACATATTGTGGTAGCAAAATGGTCGATAATTGTATTGTTGTGCATCTATATTGGGAAGCCAAAATATGTGAAAACAAGTTGGGATGTGGTAGCCCATCATGTATTTCTTGATGTGTGCATCGAAGAGGTGAATGCAAAAAAATTCTATTAACTGCTAGCATATTTATAATATACATCGCTTTACCAAACGCATATATCAAAATCACGGACATAACAGACATCTGGCAACTCATCCTAGCAAATAAGCCAAAACAACATAGTCAAAAGAACTATCATAAGCAGTTTCTGAGAGCTTCTACCCACCGTAGTCCCCCCCACCAAAATTTAAAAACTTGCTTATGCATAAGGAGAAGCTTTAAAAATTCACCCTAAGCGCATCTCCAACGCCCTCCCCCCCCCCCCCCCCCCCCCCGGCAAAAAAGGGCACCCAACGGCCCATTGGTGGTCTGGACCCAAAAACTGCCCACAATGGCACCCTCCAAAGTAGTCCGCCCATCAAATTTATTTCCGGCACCCCCATTCCACCTGCCAAACTTAGGAGCCTACCTGGGGGCGTCGGGCATTGTCCGGTTAGCCAACCCGACATGAGGGCCCCGCTCGTCATAGAGAGAAGCCGCTCCCAATGCGGTTAAAGGCGTCATGCAGGAGGTCGTTCCGCCCGCGTTAATGGCGACGAGGGGACACGACTGGCCACGAAGCGATGGGGCTGCAGTTTTCCTATGCCACACGCCAAGCATTTACGCGGGTTGCAGCCTTCCCGGCTCCCCAAGCGGCGTCAAGGCCAGCGCGGCCGGAAAATGTCGCTGCCATTTACTCCGACGGGACGCGTGCACCGATATGTCCTCTTCTTCCCTCCCTCCTGCCGCTTCCCGCCCAGCTATAAAATTCACTCTCTCACCGTAGAAAATATCACGCCATCGCCGCAGCCACTTCTAAGCTCGCAACGATGCCGCGGATGACAGAGGAATTCCTGCGCAGGGTCCACACGGAGGCCGCGGCCAACCGTGAGCGTCGTCTTCGGCGCGGATCTAGTGTTCCGCCGGCAGGGAAGGACAACGGCTACGGGTTGTCGCCGCAGAAACCGTGTCAGATGTATGCCCAAAAGGCAATAATATTCATACATTTGTGATTCATATTAATATGCTATAACTGACATGGTTCCTGAATATGAAATTCAGAGGAAAACTCACACTCACGTGTAGTAACATGAACACATAAATAAATCATAGTCTTGCTTTTTACGACTAATTTATTGGATGTTTGATGACTATATTTTTCTGGTCATGGACACTGTTTATCAGCATCCATGAATAGCATATTGTTGGAATGGAACACTATGGTTGAGTATTCCCTAAGTAGGTTGATATGCTAAGAGATTCCACTAAGACATTTTTGTCCTTAGAATAATATCACAACATGGTTATATTATAATGCATCCTTTAACCATGAGGTTATCGGGATAATGTATTCTAGAGGTTTTACTTTTGTACTATCAAGAGTCACACCGTAAACTTGGTGAACATAAAGGTAGCCACTGAGTAATTCTAAAAGAGTATATTACCTCGATGTTCTGAGATGGGAATTACTCCTCCATAAAAAGAGAGATACATGTCTAGGCCCACTCGGTATTCTTGATATCCATAAGTTCTACAAACAATGCATGATGATGATACATCATGTGGGATATCATAATACAGTAACGAGAAAGAGGAAACTTACCGGTTAACGAGATAAGAAAAATATATAAGTGAACCAGAGATTGTTTCACGGCAATACCAGAATCAATAGTCTCGGGTAGGTTCGGTATCGTGAGTAATGGGAGAATTGTATAATGACCAACATGTTCAGCAGTTTATTCATATAGTATGTGGGAGTCAATATGGGCATCCATAGCCCCGCTATTGATTATTGAAAAAGGAAAGAGTTTCCAGTTTCATGTACACACACTATCAAACCTTTAGGGGAAACACACTTAAATTTTGGTTGATTTTTGTGTATATCAGTAGGTCCGGATCAACTAAGAGTATCATCGGAATGCTGTCTCTGCGTGATAGATATATTTAATATACCAGAGAGAATTTATAATGAGGTCATTGTAAGTCCTAGAGTAATAGAGACTTTTCTATTTACTACCGAGATTTATTCCAGTGTTGTTCTGGGAGAGAAATTGAGGTTGCACGCTTTATAGAGAAAATGCAGCGGGCATGAGATTTCTCGGGGTTTCGAAAATATATTTCTGACAATATTTTATAATATCGATGATTTTATCTGTAGGGGTTGAGTGGTTCCGGAGAAGTTTCGGGGACTTTCCGTATAAGGAAGGTACCGGAGTGCCAAATCCTAATTTTGCGGGCTGCCAGGTGGGCCCTAGTGGCTTCAGAAAATGATACTCATTGTCCCGATATTTTTTCGAATTATTTTAAGAGAAAAGGAGAAAAGCAAAACACACAATTGGTTCTCAAGTCTCTCCCTTTTTCTCTAGAAGAATTAGAATTTCTAATTGGAGCCCCTCTAATTGAATTAAACCTTCTTCTAATTGGGGTTTTTGAGGTGTCCTCTTCCAATTAGACCTAACTTCTAATTACTCTCTCTCTCATGTGTTGAGAACACACCTTCAAATACACACGTGGTGTCTAGTCCTGGACGGCGAAGTGATGTAGAATTTGTCTCGACATATGTGTGAATACTCTCAGAAGGGTAACACGTGAGACCCTCACTCTGGTGGATCAAGGTGCTGGATACGGGGAGTCGGCAACATCCTCACACACAGGCTTGTGCGTGAGGATCTTCTACAGGCTTCAACGACATCGTCACCGACATCTCTTCCGCTACCATGGTGTCTGGTACACGTTTTCGGAAACTAGATCTTCGAATTTATATTCACTTGTATCTATATAGCAAGATCTTGGTTGTTGCGTACTATGCATGACGAAAATTTTAAATACCCGTCGCGCAACCCAGCAAGCCGGTGGGGCCAGGGAATGTCAGAGTCACGCGGGGAGGCAGAGGCTCCGGCGCCTGCAGCTGGGACAACCTCTTCGAGTACGTCCCGCGGGCATTCAAGCGGACGGAAGATGCCGAAGACGAGCTTTACAACACCGTCATCGTCTTCGACGCTGGCGCTCTGGGTGCGGCGGACCGGCTCCAGGTGGCGGTGGAGGAGTACGGCCTCGCCTGGGCTCTGCGGAAGATTGTGGAATCATATATCCTTGACATCGAGCAAAACTAGATAGGTTTAGTTTAAATTTTTTTCGATGTTTTTCGATTTGCCCAGTTGAACTTGTGTAAACTTTGAGAAAAGAAGGTGTTTGTTGTTTTGACAAGAGTTTGGTGAGGTTTGTTTAGATAGTGTCGCTGTGGACGACACCCACTAAATCAGCGGACACACGCCGGACGCCCATAAAAGGGCACCATTGAAGGATGTTCGGACACGAATAAAAAATGTGGTGGTCCCCGACTGCAATTAGTGCCAGTCGTGGTCCCCGACCGCGGCTATGTATTATTTTTGCAAAATGTAAAATTCGTACATTATTTTTTGAAATAGTAATAAAAAATGTATTTTTTTTTAAAAAAAATAGCCTTAATTTGCTCCAGGAGAGCTCCGCCTCGACTAGGCTTGCGCGAAGCAGTCAGTCACTCTGCGCCGTACACCACTCTAGCTGTCTGGCGAGTTCACCTCTGATGTTTGCCAGTTTTGTCCGGTTGAGCCTGCGAGCGAATCTCTTGGCTGGATACACCCCGGCAGGCGGCAGCGTCCTATCACGCAGTACGCCCACTACCACGTAGTCACTGGTTCAGTGCTGCTCCTCGTCGACTGGCAGCAGCACCAGCAGGCCACCCCACGGCCTGTCGCGTTGCCAAACACACCACAATCAATACACCACGGGGCCGGGAGGTAGGCAAGGAGGCCACTGTGCGTGCCTCTCGCGGCGGGGCACCCAGCACTGTGCGCCCCTGCTCGACTCCGACTGCCCAACAGTGCGCCCGGCGGCACCGAGCGTGCGCGCTGCCGCTCAGCCCTATCCTGTCCTGTCATGGCGGGACTTCCCCCAAAGTCCAAACTACTGCACCTGCCCCCCATCCACATGCTAGGCTCCGTACCTCCCACGCATTTGCACAAACACCCTGCGTACATATCACTCACCACAGCGACACCATCAAAGCCAGAAAACTATACCCAACAAAGCAACAGCACCGACATTGTAGAATGCAATTCAATGTAAATTTGTTGAGCTAATTGTCTCCAGTCAACCAACCAACAGCCTGCTTCCCCAGTTTGGTTTTTATGGAAACGGAAGCCAAGCCACATAACAAAGGAACATAACGACGGTGTCTCAGAACAAGGGGGCCCGCCAGTGAAGCTGGGGACGCAACTAAATAGGAGCCGCTACCCTCCGGATCGCCATGGCAATGGAGGGAGCGTTTTCGGTGTCATCTCAACGAATGGAATGAATTGGTGGGTCGGGATCATCCTGCTACTTGGAGTTGCGGTAGAAGTCGACGCAGGTCTGGCACGCGCAGTCGGTGAAGCGGCACATCTCGCAACCGAAGCACACGCACTTCATGCAGCCGGTGCAGGACGCAGCGCGGGAGCAGCCCTTGAGCACCTTGCGGCTCCCCCGCTCCTCGTCGTCATCGCAGCTCATCCTGGTGGTGTCAGCCACAGCCATGCATGATATTAGATAGTCAGATAGGTTTTGATATTTGTTTAAAAAAAAGATAGGTACTTGTGAACTGATGGGAGGCATAATAACAGACTTGTCATGGTAGATCCAACCAAAGACCCCAAAAAGTGGCTAAAATCAAGATGATACGAATAGAATCACATGATCATGTTTGTTACTAGAACAAAAACAAGCAAAGGAAAACCATAGAGCTGCAAACCCATCCTTCATAAATATTTCTGATATGCTGTTAAAGGTGCACTGTAGGGGAAAAATTGACCTAATTTTTTTTTGTGGGGGAAAAATGACCAACTTGTCACGGTAGAAGCCATACGAATTGAATCAAGTGATCATGTTTGTTACTCCCTCCGTCCACTTTTATAAGGCATACTAGTTACCATTTTGATTTGACCACATACATAGTGAAATACTGAAATGAATGAATCTATGTATAAAATAAGTCTAGATCCAATCATTTTGAAATGTATGTTGAAATGCCTATAAAAGTGAACGGAGGTAGTAGTAGAATGAAACCAAGCAAAGGGAAAACGATAGAGCTGCAAACACCCACCATCCTTCGTAATTTTTCTGATATGCTGTTATACCAAGGTGCACTGCACTTACAGGCCACACGAATGTGCAGAGAACTAACAATACAGACAAGAAACTTACACAGCAATACTTCAAGTGTTCTTCCTAGTTCCTCCGGTGTAATTCTTTGAGTACCGGATTTATGTTGACTAGTACTAAAAACACATGTGTCCTTTAGTTTGAACTTTTCAAATATTTGGTAGCTAGATGGTTTGATTATGAAATTTTGCAGTAAGCACAGGTAAACATTTTACTAATAGGTTGCGGCTGCCACAGCAGGTAGTACTAGCAGCATTATTATTATTGTTGTTGTTACTATTATCATTAATAATAATAACAATAATAATATGATGATGATGATAACTTGGTGTCACTTTCCTTGTATGACTACGAGTTGAGACAAACAACCATTTCATAGATACTTTCTACAAAAGTTCCAGCCTACAAAGAGAATCCACCATGCCACTAGTATTTATCAACTAATATCAGTTCCTCTACCAAGAAATGTATAAAAATTAGCAGCTACGAGAATGACCGGATAACCCCAATAAAAATATATTAGGTTACACAGTAGACTAGTAAAATAGCACAGAAGCAATCAAGTTGACATAAAATTATTGGAGCATTTGTTCTCCAGTTGCAACACGTACCTATCAGTTGTAAGATCTGCACATGTCCAGTTAAGCTTCGCAAGAGCATCATGGTAAACACGACACTCTTCCTTGGTCCGAAGCTTGAATCTCCTCTCCTTGTCACATCTAGTACAGCTGATGAACTCATCACGGTGCGATGCTGAACGTCCATTACGACCTTTGTTTGAACCACTGTGTGACAGGTTGTAGTATTTGAGCAGAACTGTCTTTGAGAGTGGAACCTTCTCTCCTTCAACCATAGCCCACACGCTGTTCCTCCACTTTCCAGCAGTCTCCCTTCCAGAGTGCTTCTCAAACGCGGAGGGAGTCAACTTATCTGAATTTCAAGACGCAAAACTTAAATGAAAATCATCACAAGCAATTTATGATATCAGACTGTTGTACTAACCAGAATAACATGCTCTACAAAAAAAAATACCCGAAAGGAAAGCTGTGAATATAATAAACTGTATAAACAAGTCAGTACGATGAAAAATGCTCCAGGAAACAATAAATTTTCTATGTGCCATCAGCTGTGATGTCACTCCCATGCACTTGACAAATTATTAAGATAAGTCGCTTTCCTAAAATGATGGGTGTTGTTTTAGCAAGGAGCACCCAATTGTACAGTACGTGCCTAGATAAACACACATCTTATAGCAGGCGGCCGTCATAACTTATTGGCACAAGGAACTGCATATTTTGAATGCAGAGCCTTTCACCTTTCTTAAATCACACTTCTATCTAGATATCATAAAGAAATCCTCGAAAACTAGAAGGAGCAGTTGCAACTCAACTAGCATATGGAAAAGTCACACTGATGCCATCCCTTTTTTTTCTCGTGTTACTTCACACATTTCTTCCATGGAAGTTAGGAACCAGGCTAGATCAAATAAAGACTGATGCTTGATTAAAGGGGCTAGAGAGAATGGCTGCTTAACACATTAAACACTGAGCTAGAAACATTTTGGATTGATGACACTGAATACTGAATTACGTAGCAGACTCTGAACACATACGAACATGCAGACCATGCAAGATGATGGATAGCGTATAGTAACACCCACAACAATAGCATAATCATAGTCTAGCAAGGTCAGTACGGATACACTGAAATTTAATGTGAAATAGAAAAGTTATCATCAACATATGTCGAAGACAGATGTCGGACAGTCATCAGGTACCAAAGTAGAACAGAGACAGGAATTAGCTTTCCACCCCATTCAATGCAAAGACAAGCATCCGATGTTAGAGTCAAAACACGAGAGAACATGGCCTAAGCAAAGCGCGATCTACCACAGCCGATACATGCAAAAAGGAGACCTAAAAATAAGCAGAGACAGTAACAGCGTATATTTGTCTGAATGATCAGCACTGTGTGAACAGAGAGGAAATCTGATCACCAACAGCATGCAGAGAGTACACGAGACAAACTACGTGCGTGCGCTAGGTGGTACCACGGAGGAAACGCTTCCATCCACGTACATGTGCTAGAGGCCCTGCAGAGGTCGCAGCATGAAGGTTGCATAAACCGAAGGACTGGCGCAGGCGACATTACTCTCAGAGATCAGCGACCAAACTATCGGCTACAGAGATCCTGACACGAGCCAGAGCAACAATGCATGGTACCAGCCAGTACTGGAAGCCGGGCGACACCGCGCGCGAGCAGCTCCGCCGCGAATGTACCGGCATTGCATGCAGATCGACTCACACCGTGACCAAAAGACCAAACACCATCCGTGCATCGTTGCACGGACATGAAATCAAGATGAAGAAGAAAAAAAAAACAAGCAAGCAAGCAAGCGACGTGGGTGTATGGTGGTGTTGTGTGGCACGAACCTTCACGGCAGCCGGGTGTACAATCGCAGTTAATCTCCAGGTCGCCCGAAGGGTAGATGAAAAGGCGACCTACAGCGTCTCCGTAGCGGCGGCTGGTGCATCCACACATGACCTCCACGAAGCCCTCGCCCAGGCGCACCCCGCTCACCTCCCGAAGCTCCTCCTCGCTGAACAGCGCCGCCCCGCCTCCGTTCGCCGCAGCCATGTCTCCGACCAAGCACAGGAAACTACCAACTCGGGGGAAAAAAAATAAGGGCCAGAAAGCGATCTGGACTGCGTCAAATCAAGAAACTAGACACCGATCAAATAACGATACGGGGGAAGGCCAAAACCGGTGGATCAAAGTAAAAGGAAGTTAGGCAGGTAGGTGGACAAGGGATGAGATATATAGAGGTGGGAAACTGTGGAGGAACAGGAACCAAAGCGGCGCCTTTCCGCGAGGAGGGAGCCGCGCGCGGCGAATTGGGTTCCCACCAAATCTCGACGAGAGCGATCTCGAAAAGGGCCAGCGAAGAATAAATGCAAAGGCGGCCCCTTTTCCCGGAAGAACAGCAAGCAGAGACGGCAGGAAGGAGCTAGCTGCGCAAAGGCGACTCCTTGGCGGAAGAAGCGATTTGGGGGGTTTGCTCCAGATCGCGCAAGAACCGACCCGAAAAGGCGGATCTGGATGAGGGGCGCGCGGTCTTAATGCATCCTGCTCCGACTCCGGCCCTCTCGATGGCTATGGCTATGGGGGGTTCGGAGAGGGAGGAGAGGCGGAGGAAGAGGTGGAGAGGGGGAGAAGGAGGAGGAGGAGGATAGGAGATGGAGCTTCCCTGGCGTTGTGCTGGTGCCTGGGCTTTTAACCTATGGACGGATGGTTGTGTTTGTGTGTGCGCCTCTTCTCCGCGTACCCGATCAACTGTGCTTCCACTGTTATCCATTATTGCTACGAGAACTCTTCACCGGTAATTCGAAAAAAAATAACAGTTCATTGGTTTGGGAAAACTAGGATTTGAGGGTGGCTCAGAAAATTTTATAATTGGATTGAACAATTTATCAGCTAAATGTTTAACGCGTGAAAAGATGGTGGTGGCAGCGGCGGCGGCGGGGGGAGGATCTCTGGAACGGTTGAACGCGTGAAAAGATGGTGGTGGCAGCGGCGGCGGCGGGGGAGGATCTCTGGAACGGTTGAACGGGTGAAAAGATGGTGGTGGCAGCGGCGGCGGCGGGGGGAGGATCTCTGGAACTTACCCTACCCAACATGACCTAGGGCACGGTCATCCTCTCGGCTTCGCTGGGCCATATTTTGGGGGCCTACCTCATTACATTGCTACATAATCTGTTTTGCGCGGTCCATCAAGAGGCCCACTATTGTAAGCCGGCCGTGGAGAACTGAAATATATAAATAGACCACGGGCGGATCTCCCGGTCTATCTCGGGGAGGCCGGCCCAACTTTGGCCTTGCTATGAATTTCGCTATGTTGATTTGACACTTTCGGGCGTAGTTATATGCCTCAGCGTGACGAACTATCATCGTGATGTTGACGGCTTCATCAATTTCAAACATGTCACTTCTTTGAGTACTTCCACCCTGCAACATAACCAAATAACAATGTAGAAAATCCAAATAAGTATATCATGATGACCAAGAAGACCGAATCTCATTCAAAGTAAAATTATAACCCCTCAACCATAATTTGCTAACATATACCTCCCAATGATGCACACGACCTAGGTTAGGACTTGGGAGCACCAATCGACCGATATTGGTCTCTTCTTTTTTTAACTAGAAGGGTTGCATGAATAATTTTTCATCTTTACACTATTTCAAAAAAAAAATGAAAAACTTGTAGTATGGTTATGTGCATAATTGATAATTTTGGGCATATACTATTACGATATTAACCAAGCATGCAAGCTGCCATTCCCTGTTATTAGATCAAACTAAAGATGAACGCATAAAATAAGTGTTGAGGAAAACATGAGTTTTGTAAAAGTGTGGGTTTGGTTTTGCAAAAATGGACAGCACAAGTGAATTCAAATGAACCAAGTAAAATAAAAGTCAAGCCACATGAAATGTTATAGTAGTTAGAATGGTCTTGCACTTCAAAGGACTTGTTCTCATACTTGGTGCATAATAATTTCAAAAGTTGGCCCGAGTGAATTCTATAACTCATGTGTCTTCCCTGAAACCATATGAAACAAAACAAAAACAAAAAATCTTTCTTTCCCTCTTTACTTCGTTTGTTGTGATAACACTAGCTCAAGACTGAAATTCCTAGGTCATAACGCTAGGGTTTTTCCATTTATGAAACCACTACACTAGCTCTTTCCATTTGTGGTTTAAACGGTGTTAATGACACTTGCCAATGCTTAGTGCGATGGTGGCGTTTTAGGGAGTATGTTTGAGTAGCTTCTTTTCTCATTAGGAAAAATCATAAATGTTTGAGTAGATAAGGCATCCGCTCCAGCAAAAAAAAAATGCTCGTTTTAGAAGGAAGCTCGTTTTTGTGTGTGGAGTAAAAATCATAACGGTTGTATTGCAGGAGGTTTGGTCTGAAGCGCCAACGTCTCCTCCCTTTTGGCACCGTATCGAGGACGGGGCGTGGCGATATGGGAAATAAATCTGGGATTCCGCCGCGCACCACTAGCAAAACCACAGGGTCCCAGGGCGATTCTACGGACGCACGGCAGGGGCCCCGCGCGCGCGGCCCTACCACGCAGCGAGCGAGATGGTTGCTGTGAGGCGGCGGTGGAGCCCGCGGTGAGGTGAAGCCCCTGGACGCCGGATGCTGATACGTTGGGAAGGCTGGGGGCTGGGCAAAAGGGCGCGTGTCGCCGGGCCCCGCGCTCCTGCGAGTGAGAGCCCCAACTCCCGAGGCAGGCCAGGCGGGATGACGCGGAGGCTGGCTGGCGCGCGGCGCGGCGCGGCGTGGAGAGATTACGAATTTCGTTTTACGACCAAGGCTGGCTGGCGCGGCTAGTCGCACTCGCACCGCACCGCGCGCGTGGGCGTGGCGTGACCCGTGTGGTGTGGGCGCGTGACGTCACGAGCCGGGGCGTTTTCCGTCGGGTTTGGCAGTGCCGCACTCCTGCTCCTGCTCTGCCCGGCCGTGTTGCGTCTCGCGCTGGCCTTCCCTGCTTCTCGGTCGCCGGGCTGTCTCGCGAACGTGCGCGATCCTGATTACGGGTCGATCGATCGCGCGCCGCGCCGCGCACGGTATACGTCGCCGTGGACCGTAGGTGGAGCACCGCTGGGTTTGCACGCGCCGCGCCGCGCGCCAGACGGCCAAGTCTACCCCAGGTTGCATTGGCTGTAAACTATCTATGCATCAAGGTGTGACCGTGTGAGCAGTCGTTGGTTGTGCTGCGACGAGTATTGGACAAGGATACCTACCAAACGATCAATGGTTTGCACGGAGCCAGGGGATCAGGGCGCACAAGACAGAGATACATTATCGTCAGCTCCTACTTCTCTACTCTTTAAGTTCTGGCCTGATTGATTTTTTTTTTTTAAAAAAAACGACGCGAGCCGGGTTCCATTATCGGGAGACAACAGAACAAAGTCATTACAAAGGTAACCAAAGGCAAAAGAAAACGACGAAACCAGCAAGCATTGGAAACGAGCGTCTCCCCCCACAGAGGAGGAGGAGAGCCCCCAAGCAAAAGCAAACAGGTTTAAACCATCTACCAGTCACGGATCCTAGTGGAGACAACCAGCCACAGCAGGGCAAACCTAGGAGTTTTAGGGAGTACAGACCAAATAAGTTTTCGACGCAAACATAACCACGCGCAGGTGGCCAAAACACCGAACAGGGGAAGGAACAGCAAGCGAACTTCAAGTTGAGAAGCTCAACCCTCAACGTCGACATCTTCTTCATCATCTTTTTCTTGATGGCTTTCCAGGCGCGCACGTGTACGGGCATGTTGAGCCAGAGCTGCTTCTTGGATGATCCTAGCCCCCTCTTCAACAGCCGCCCTGTCATCAGCATTCTGCAAATCTGCCCAATAACGAAGAAAAGCACACATATAACAAACCAGATCAATAGGGGAGGAGATAAGTTTCTTCTCAAAACAAGCCTTATTCCTAGTTTTCCAAATTGCCCAGCAAAAGGCAGCAATTCCAACCACGTAAAAATTAGTTCTGCGAGGGAAAAAGTTTGCAATCCACCAGAAATATTGAGTGAAGTTAGCAGGCCTGTTAGAGGCCCCAAGAACAGAGCAAACAATCCCCCACATAAAAGCAGAAATAGGGCACAAGAAAAACAAATGATGGATGGACTCATGAGCAAAACAAAAACTGCAGGAGAAATCCCCTTTCCAATTCCTTTTTTTCATGTTGTCTTTAGTAGCAATGGAGTTATGCCAGATCAACCAAAGCCAAATCTTGATTTTCAGAGGAATTTTAGCCTTCCAAAGATGAGAAAATGATCTATCCATAGCCGAGGAAGATAGATGGTTGTACATCGATTTGACCGAGAATATGCCCGATTTTGTAAACTTCCACTTAGGTTTATCAGGTCCCTCACCCAACGCAACAGTGACCAGTAGATTTTTAAGCTTAGCAACCTGGTTTTGCAGCTCAACATCCAGCCATCTCCTAAACCTCATCTGCCAGTTCCTGGAATGCATCTCCTTGACTGTGCACACTTGGTCCAGACAAATCTCAAACAGACCAGGATATGTTTCACAAAGTGGAAGGCTTCCACACCAATGGTCATGCCAAAAATCAGTCTCACCTCCACCATTGATGATCATCATTCTACCTTGTAGATACCATTTTTTCACCTTCAACAAGTTCTTCCAAACAGGGGAGTCCTGTTGTCTCGCAGTAATCCTCCAAATCCCATGCGAGATGCCATATTTCTTTCTAACCAACTCCTGCCATACTCCATCTTCCATCTCAAGCCTCCACCACCATTTACATAAAAGGTTGAGATTAAAAACTTTCAGATTCTTGATTCCCAAACCCCCTTTAGACCTGGGTTTATTGATAATATTCCACCTGACCAGATAGTATTTCTTTTTGGAGTTAGTCCCTTGCCAGAAGAACCTCCTGATGATTTTTGTCATCTCCTCCAAACAAGAATCAGGCAACAGATACATGGACATGTGATAGATGGGAATGCTACTGAGAGAAGATTGAATGAGAGTGAGCCTCCCCCCAATGGATGAGTTGTTGCCAGCCCAACCATCCAATTTCTTCCCCAATTTGTCCACAATAGGTTTTAAGTCAGCCACCAACACCTTGGATCCACTGACTGGAACACCCAGATATTTCATTGGCCAGTGACCAATCTGGCAATTCAGCATATCAGCATACTCCACACTTTTGATGGAATCCTCTAACACTAAGAACAACTCACTTTTCATGAAATTAATCTTGAGACCAGACATAGCCTCAAACAGGTACAAGATAAGCTTCAACTGTCTGATTTGCTCCACATCATCCTGAACCATTAACAAGGTATCATCTGCATATTGGAAGATGGTGAACCCTTTGTCAACCAGATGAGAGGCCAAACCAACAATGTGACCATTATCTTGGGCCTGCTGGATTAATTTTGCCAGCCCTTTAGCTGCCAAGTTAAAGAGAAAAGGAGAGAAAGGGTCCCCCTGCCTGACCCCCCTATGGCTACCAAAGTCTTTCCCCCTGGTATTGTTGATTTTCACACACAGAGTACCATCTTTCACAATCTCTTCAATGAGCCTTCTCCAAAGGGGGCTAAAACCCTTCAGATTAACACAGTGGAGGAGATAGGACCAGTCCACCTTATCATAAGCCTTCTCAAAATCTAACTTCAAAATCACACCCTGCTGTTTTTTCTTTTTTGATTCATGAATGATCTCATGCAGGGACATAATCCCATCCACAATATTCCTGCCTTTGATAAAAGCAGTCTGACACTTGGAAATGAGTTTATCCATAAAAGGTTCCACTCTGAGGGTGGCCACCTTAGTGATGATTTTATAAATAACTTGAAACAAACAAATTGGTCTGTACTTTTGCAAACAATCAGCATCTGGTGTTTTCTGAAGCAGTATAATCATGCCAAAGTTGAGTCTGTACAGACCAAGCTCCCCCAAGAACCAGTCATCAAACAGTCTCATGACATCTTTTTTGACAACACTCCAGCAAGACTGAAAGAATTCGATAGGAATCCCATCTGGGCCTGGTGCCCTATTCTTGACCATAGAATCAATAGCAAGCTTCACCTCTTCCTCAGAAAAAGGTTTGTCCAACAAAAAGTTATCCATCTGAGACAACCTCTCGTCCTCACTCCAGATATGTTGAGAGAATCTGAGTAACCCTCCTTCCCCAGGACCAAACAGGGCCCTGTAATAGTCAGTGGCATGATCAAGGATCTCAGCAGTCCCCTGCACGCACTCATCACCATTCTTTAATGAATACATTATATTCTTCCTTCTCCTCCCATTAGCTATTCTATGGAAAAACGCAGAGTTGGAGTCCCCCTGTAGCAACCATCTGGCACTTGATCTTTCATGCCAGAACTTTTCTTCCTCAGAGAGCAATTTCATTAGCTCACTTTGGATAAAACTCTTCCTTCCATATTGTTCAGCAGACAGCATCCCAGATTCTTCCATTTGCTCTAAAACTTCCAGTTCAGCAGACAAATCTCTCCTCAACCTGACTGAGTCACCTCTAATATTAGCACCCCAACCCTTGAGGCAATTCTTTACCTTCTTGATTTTCAACTGGATGGATGAAACACTATCCACAAAGGGGATAGGAGCCCCCCACACTTTATCAATCCTGGTAGCAAAGTCAGGATGGAGCAGCCAGGATTTTTCAAATCTAAACTCCTTTTTCCTAGGGATTATCACCTCTCCAGTATCCACAATCAAAGGATTGTGGTCAGACACTGCTCTTGGAGTTTTCCTAACATTAGTTAGGGGAAACAAACTTTCCCAGTCAGAGCTCATAAGCACTCTGTCCAACTTTTCAAGAGTAGGGCACTTTTGATTGTTAGACCAAGTAAACAACCCACCTGCCATATCCACTTCTCTAAGGCCATAAGTTCTAATAATCGAATTAAACACATCAGAGAACTTAGTGACCCCCCCTGGTTTATTTTTCTCAAAAGAAAATCTGAGAATGTTAAAATCACCCCCTATCAAAGCAGGTAAAACCAAACGAGAACACACGTCAGCAAAAGCAGCAAGAAAGTCAGTCTTATCACTATCTTGTGCAGCCCCATAAACCACCATGAGAATCATTTCCTTGTTTAATTTCTTATCAAGAACATGAGCTTTAACAAAAAATCTATCAGTAGTGGCATTGATAATGTCAAACCTAGAGGACTTTACACCACAAAGAATACCACCAGATTTACCAATAGAAGGAGACCAATGCCAAATGAAGTTTCCTTCTGGATCAAACTTTCTCCAAACCTCAGGTCCCACCACAGATTTCATAGTTTCTTGCAAACCAATAAAGTCAAAATCAAATTCTCTGATCATATCCAACATATTAATTGAAAAGCCTTTCTTGCCCACTCTCCTACAGTTTAAGAAAACTACTATCATAATAACTTCTTTGGTTTTGTTCTGACTCTAGGCCCCTCCACAATCCCACTCAAAGGATGGTTTGTGTGGACCTTACTAAGGGAAGATTTACCACCAAGGGGTACTCCCTGAGAAGACATACCTTTAGACATAGATTTCTTTTTCAAATTCTTAGCCGTCCTTTTTGAAATTACAGGAGTAAATGGGATAGAATCACTATCAGAGGATGATTCCAACACCTCCTCCTGAATAGGCAACAACATCTTAGGGGCAGCATCATTCTGCTTTGAGATATTACTGGGGCTGACAGAGTTGGAAACAGACAAACTTTTTTTCTTGCATAAAAGACTAGCCCTAGCAGCCTCCCAATTTCTCAACAAATTAACAGTTTCAAGAGTAAAAGATGATGCATCAATACCAAGTTCAAGAGCTTTATCAGAAATGGCATTATCAGCGAGTACAGAAAAAGAGTTTGAACAAAGGGGAGTACCTGAATCTCTCCTAGCAATATATTGAGACGCTCTCTGCACCATGTCAACGTTGGCTCTTCCAGAAGATGCAATCCTCGCACTAACCCTTGAGGGGACAGGCTGAGCAGGGGTAACTGAAGAAGGAGGGATGCCAACGGGAAGCGATCCAGAAGAGACAGGTACCTCATTGAAAACTTCAGTAATGCGAACCGCAGAGGGATTCACCTGCTGAAATTCTTCAGAGGCAACAGACATAGCCGAAGTGGACTTGGAGACATCATCAGAACTGAATGATGTGAGAGGAGACTCAACCACAGGCTGTACCTGGGCACCAGGAATCTGATTCAGCTTATCTTTCCACATGTCTTTTTTATCACTCCTAGATGTCATAAGTTGCTTGAGAAAGTCCTCATATGTAAGTTCATTCTTCAGAGGTTCATCCGGGTGTTCAACCACCCCATCAGTAATCAATTTTGGCTTGGAAAGATACTCCAGATACTTATTGTAATGATCCACAGCAGGACCATGCATTCCTCTATTGCTGGGGCTTCCAACAGACATAGGGATAAGTTGATTTTTCTCTTGCTCAGCACTATACCCAAGCTGCTTAATCTGAACAGCAAAGGATCCCTCATCACTGTCTTCATGGGAGCTAGCAGAAGGTTCAGGAGCTTTCCTTTTACCTTTGTCATCAGGACCCAAATCCCTGGCCTGATCCTGCTTCCCAGTGGCAACAACCTGTCTGCCATAAGCCGCCCTGGCATCACGCATAAACCCTCCAGGTGCTGCACCAGGAGGAGTTCTAGCAGCCCCCTCTTGCCTAGCACGTTTTGGAGTTTGCTGAGATGTAGCATCACCATGACTGGACCCTCCTTTAGACGTCTGAGTCTGAACAGCAGTTTTGTCAGAGCCTTGCTTGCTCATAGGTATCTCTCTTGTAAATTCAATGTCATAGAAGCTGTTGGCAATGTTAACATTGGATACAACAGGTGGAACAAGGGATACATCAAGATTTCCAATTTTAATTCTGACATAGTCAACATTGTTGAGACTATGCCTGTCCACTGACAGAGTCCTCCCCACCAAACTACCAATAAAGACAGCAGTTGGGCAGTTCCTGTTGTCAAGGGGAATCCCTTTCACCTGAAACCAAGAAGAGTCCAATTCTCCAGTGGCACCATACTGAGGGGTCCAATGATCAACACGAATAACAACACCAGGAAGGGTGCGCAATTGAGCATTGCTGAAGTGAACCCATGCATCTATATCTCTGGAGCTTGGGAAACGCATGAGAAATTTCTTTGCTGCCAGGGGTTTAGCATACCATCTCCAGGTACACATCCTACCAGCCCACTGGGTGAATTCTTCTTCAATATCTCTAGCCGTTGGGTTGCCTTCCAGTACTTCCACAACAGCTTGGTGCATCTCTTTCGGAGGAGCAGCATTCCTAATATCAGGGATAACAAAGAAACCACCTCCTGGAATCGCTGCGCCCACAAAGGGGGCTGCAACTTCCCAGGGATTGATCTCATTGTAGGAAAATTTCTCACAGTGATCATCACCACAAATAAGACACAAGTTATCTGAATCAACATGAACAGAATCTTCCTGAAACCTAACAGATCTAGATGGCTCAGCGTCCTCTCTATCATAAGCAGACACATTCTGAGGCGTAGCTTGAGAAGAGTCAAAGGTAGCTTCGTTCCTAGATCTATTTGCACCTGTAGCAGGCTGCATCGTAACAAAACCATGATCTCTCCCCACCACAATAGTCCCCACAACAGCAGGTGACCCGTCAGGATTTTGCAAGACAGGGTTCACAGAAGAAGAGTCTCTTCCATCATTGGAATTGTCAGATTCCGTATCCAACATCTCAGCCCTGTGATTCCATCGATCCCTATTACCTTGATTTGACGAAGAAGACCTGGTAGGAGCACGTCCAATCGCCCCCAGTCGGTTGTTGTTGAAGTTGGCTCGCCCCCCATCGCGACCTCCACTGCGGCCACGTTCACGGCTGCGAGAGCGCGAACCCGTATTCCCCCTCCGATCTTCAAGCCGCGAGTCGAATCTGCCACGAGGTGCAGGCGCAACAAATGGCGCCTCGCTAGCTCGACTGCTTTCCGCGTCGAAAGCACCAGCCGCATAACCTCCCGGAGGACGGCGAGGGGGGAAATTTGCCCGCAGAGGAGGCCCATACCCCCTGCCACCCCGCCTGTCGTTGTAGGCCATCACCGGAGGAGGAGAAGAAAGCACCGCAGCGAAGCTCCTCGAATCTCCTTTGACTGTACCCGCCCACTTCACAGATGCACGCGCTTGGGAAGGATGACGGAGAATGGATTTTGGTGGATGAACTTGGACGAACACAATCTTAGGTCTCCCCGCCGCCTCTCCCCTCTTCCAAATGTGAGCAAATCTGGAGATTGGATCTGGAACCGGGCGAGGACGAGAAGATAAGGGGATAGCTTCACGAGTAGGTAAAGGCCCACCGTCAGCGACCAACGGCGATGCACCATGACACTGCACCGGTGGGTCACGAAAGAGCGCCCGAGGGCCCAGGGTCGTGCACGGTCGCAGAGGGACGCGTGCACCCTCGACCCGGACGCGTGGCGAAGCGATTGGGTCACCAACGAACGCAGAGTGAGCGGGGAAGTGGACCCAACACGCGGACCGGACCACCTCGTCGCGATTGACTAACCGAACATCAACGGCGATCCCATCCTCTCCGGCGAGGACAAGGCGATGCTCCGCACACCTCAAAATAATGGTGCCGTGCATAGCATTCTCCTTTCCTATTTCGTGGTAAACCGCTGCCCATCGTAAGGAAGTAGGAGACGGTGGCCACGCTCCCTTAGGAACGGAAGGAGGACCCCCATGATCAATCTCAATCGAATCGGAAGCACACACCACCCGCTCGGCAATCGTAGCCACGAACTCATTCAGATCAAACACGTCCCCAACCTTGATCGCTGCAAAATCAACTAGATCCAACCAATCGATGATCACCTCGTCCTCATCGAGAAGCGCGATGCGCCGCAGATCACGACGGAGCACGACAGTGCCCCACCTACGCGTCGACGATGGAGAGGAAGGACGATGAAAGGTAGCCTTCCACCGCGCAGCCTCCCACTTTGCACGCGCCGCCGCACGAGCCGCGTTCGACACCTCCGCCGTGGTCGCCTTCGACGCCGCAGGCGAAGCCGTCGCCTCACACGCCACGCTCATGTTCCAATTACTCCTGCACAATTCATGGTATGCGTGATGTGCCGATCTTGTTCATGGTATGCGTGATTGATTTATTTAACATCACGGCTTGACGATAAGGAACAAAGACGCTCCACTATCGCATGCTCTATATATACAGAGCCAAAGCGCCAAGCGCACGCGCCGGACCGGGAGTAATACTACAAGAGGGGCGATGCGCCAATATGTTTTTGGCGACAGACGGCGCATATTGGACGGTTCGAGAGACCGCCGGAAGACCGTAGTAGAAAGCACCGGCCGCGCGCGCTGCTGAGCTGCACGATGCGTATTCGTTCGAGCCTCATTTCACATCCGCCCAAAAAGATCGACCAGCAGCGCTTCTCCCCTTTTACTTCTCCAAACCAGTCAAATCATTGTTGCGTTCCATGGGATCCAAACGTGCCCACTCGTGTTCACGTCCTATGCTTCAAGTGGTACTTGTAAATTTGTATTTTGACCTCTTAAGTGCACGATAAAACACGTGGAGAATGAGCCACTCCTCATATAGGATATACTCCTCCTAATCAAAATATAAGACGTTTTAGCATTTTCTAGACACAACGTATCTAGACATGTTTTAGATGTGGATTCATATGCAGCTTACAATAAAACATCTTACATTTTGATACGGAGCGAGTAATTCCTAACAGCTTCTTTCATTCGTTCTCGTGCAAGCGTCGGTGGCTCATGGTATTCATGTCTGAAACCTCTAATATTAGAACATAATTTAATATTAGAACATAGTTGCATTGTTTTTGTTTTAGTAGGTGGAAAAATCCTAGTCATAAAGATATTGTAACAATTATTACAGGATATAATAGTGCCTCCTGTAAAATCTGCTAGCCATTCTTTAACCTTTTCTCTTAATGAAAAGAGAAATAGACACCGGTTGATTGAATCGGGGTCAACATCTTTTACGCGCATCATCTCACATAATTCAGCAAAAATGTTCAAATGCATATCTACATGCTGAGCAAAAGTGTTCAAGGTAAAACCATGACTGACTACCTATATAAAGTCAGGAGGGAGGACAGAAAGAGGAGGAGCAATCATGTAGTATAGCACACACCGCATACACATGCACTGGATCCAATCTCTAAGCCTCAACCTTTATAATCCAAGCGAACTCGTCGATTTAATACTGGCTAACAGGAGTAAGGGTTTTACCTTCTTGCAAGGGTAAATCGTGCCCCCGTGTCCTATCAAACCGAGTAGTCCACCAACGCTCATCTTCCTTTACGATACCCTAGCCCATAAAACATGGGATATACCGTGGAGACCCCACGACAAACGGGCATTGCATGAATAATATAGCTCATGTAATAGTCATAAACGAGGACACAACACAGACGAATACTAATAAAGCATCCAAGCATAAATCAAACATAGGCATATGTTCCAAATATAGTTGGACGTGCTTGCCATAAAACTTGCACAACATATTTTTTTCATGCCATCCCGTGTCAGCGGGGTCAATCATGGAATTAATGATAATTAAGGAACTTAATTTACAAAGCACCGAAATAAAGAATTAAGACTTAATGGATACATGTGATTCTCAAATTACAGCCCTTCCCCTTTGGGTCTCTAGTTCCGGACAATAATATGTGCATACAACTTGCATATGTCATCACAAATAACAATTGTATTCGTGAAAATATAACATGTTCATATCTGAAATCATGGCACTCGGGGCCTAGTGACAAGCATTAAGAACAACAAGTTAGAACAATGATAATTAACATCAATAGTGGATACTCTGCATCATGCCCTAATTAACCTGACATCTATTACATGAGCAATCACATCCGATCTCTACCACCCCCTTTGCCTACAGTAGGGAATTACTCACACATGGACGAGAGAATCGTGGTTGCAGATAGAGCAGTCTTGGTGATGACGATGGCGATGATCTTCGCTCTTCGAAGGTCAATCCCCGTCCCGTCATGGTGCGAGAACAAGAATTTCTGTCTCCCGAACAAGGATTTTCGATGGTGACGGAGCTCTGAATCGTTTTTTGGAAAATCCCCCATGGGGGTCTCCGTTTTAGGTCAAGAGGACGTTATATTCCAAAGGGCGTCGAGAGGCGAGTCTCGAGGGGCAGGGCGACCTGAGGACACGGCCATGGGCCCATCCGCGCCTAGAGTTCTCCTCCTCATGTGGTGATCCCCCCCCCCCTCCGGGGTCCCTTTTGGCTCCGTTCCTCTTCTCGCCCAAAAAAAAAAAATTCTATTTTTCTGAAATTTTTGGCGAAACTTCATTTCTTTACATAAATAAGGCACCAAAGCATTTTTACCGAAAACAATGTCAGTTTATGTAAGTTACATCCAAATAATGGAAATTATAGGCAATATAATAGCAAAAGTGTTTGGAAAATTAGATACGTTGGAAACGTATCACCCATGAATAAAAAGATGTGCATGGATGGAAGGCTAGACCCTCGGCCCTTAGCCCGAGTGAACTATTCACACATCGCGATCATATCAACAATAACCAATATTATAGAAGAAGTGTGTGCAGATTGAACGAGGAAAAGTTCTTACAACGTTGGCAACCGCAATAATACCTAAATTACAGGTGGAGTATGGCTATAGAGATAGGGGTGTAGATGGCAATGGAGCAACCACGGATGCAGCACATGAAGATGGAAAATGGATGGCGGCTCTCTCTGGTGGATTTTTTATTCCCCTTTTTATCGTAGCATCAAATGTAATTAGGTTTCCGGAAGCCTTATGGTGCGAAATAGTCTCGGTGCCCTTGATGAAAGTTGCTTGGTTTAATCTTAGAGAGTCGACGCCGCTCGGTACGATCAGTCCCAGCTGTATAGTGGTCCTTAAGCCTCCTCACTCTTGGTTTCGAAGGATGGATAACTTGGTCAACACCCATTCAGCCGATTCCCTTCATAAATGCTAGATATTCGTGATTTTCATGTCCACAAATACAAGGAAATAAATCACAAAAAGATTTGCAAATAAATTTTGCACATCAATTATTAGTGGCAGATATAGAGTAATATTCTTATCATTTTGATGACAAAATACGGTTTAAATTTGGATAAAAATACGTATATTTTACACGCATCACCCACTTACCAGGTCGGTCCACTAATCTTAACAGGCCAACCCATTTACCCATAGCATTCGTCCACTTAAGCTTAACATGATGACCCACTTAATTGGGAGATGCCTCGGCTAGGCCTTACATCTACCATGGTTTATAACTGTGGAAGAAGAGATGATGGTGTCCATTCGGTTTTCCTCTCTATGCATCTTGCGAAATAGCTACAACCCTATAAGATTGTTAACCCAAAGGGGTCGGCAGATAAGCCTCGGAGAAGTTTGAGTTCGAGGGTTATCATGATCATTACGAGCATTGCCTACGTGTCAAAGCATTTAAAAATACGCAAAGCAAAAGAAGAGGGGGATGGAAGGTTTGATCGCTCTTATACCTACCCCCGATAACATAAAATATTTTGAACACATATTATGATTTTGATGATGATGCCCCTTTCCTTAGAGATGACTCTTATGGTGATAAAATCCATGATGATTATCCTAAATAGGATTTTCGCGATTCTAGCAGTATTTGTCTAGGTACACTTTTTAGAGACATTAATAATGATAAACTAGAGACACATGCTTGTGTATCTCCAATAGTTCTTTGCTATGCATCTTGTAATACTAATGGAGTGCCAAGATCTATTAAAAAAGAGTGAATTGTTGGCTCCAAAAGAATACTATGAAGAGTTCACCCATAAATGATAATGAAGGTAAAAAAATAATTATATATTATTATAGTAACCTTTTGCTGCGGACATATGAAAAAACATGCTCACTTAGTTGGGTGCTCAATTCTTACTTAGGAATAAAGACTTATTTACTTACATAATGGCGATGCACACCGTAAGCGCGCATTGGCATCTTTATTTTTTCCATGATTTTCTATTAGAGGTGGTTTGGGACTAATCTTCAGAAGGTAGAACTTGTTGGTTGCTCATTATTTGTATAACTACTCGGTAAAGTTTCCACGTAAATATTTTTCTATTGGTATACTGGACTATTATTTTAGGCCACTAGAAAAGTTCCAAAGAAAACAAGATACTATAGACTAGCAGTACGATTATATGACATGCTACCGGTGGCCATACTGTCGCTATGCTGAAAAGAAGCATAAGATGAAAATAAGCAGAAGAAACAAAACTTTCAGAAAACTTAACGATTTGCAGCACGGTGGCATGCCGCCATTTCGAGCGGGTCATACCGAGGTGGAGGAGGACCTAAAGAATTGAAGGAACGGTATTTTTTTTACGATTCGGTCGTACCGCGTGCTCGTACCGGAGGATGACAGTGACCAACAGGAAGACAAAAAAAAGATAACGAGTCATGGTATGTCCACTCGCGACCTATTCTAACAATAACCCCTTAATCTTTTTGTTTCGACAAGCTGATGTGAGCGAGTTACCTTTTAACTGTTCTTTTGCAATTTCATCTGGTTTAGCTACATTCACAACTCTTTAGCCTATAATTCTCTGTAGGAAAACGCCTTAACATAGTTGGCCCGCCTGCAGAGGTACGTACGACCTATCGCTGCTTTCAAACGAGCGGGTTTTCTCGAAAGGTTATACATGCATGAAAAATTTGAACCAAGTTTGAATTTGAATTTAAATAAGAAATTGCCCAAAAATCACTTAAAGTGATTACCCAAATTTTGAATTCAATTCTTTTTTCGAATTTGGCAAACAAAAATATGTTGAGGTTGGAAATTTCATATAGTTTCCAAAAACTATTTTTGCCAATTTTTATTCTTGCAAAAAGTCCCTAAAACATGGATTTTAGTTCTGTTTTCTATGGAAAAGGACCTCTTTATAATTTATAAAAAATTCTAGGGGTTTTCTTGAAAAAGTCATTTTCTTTTCTCTTGACAGAAGACAAGCGCACACCTGCGTGGCCACCGGTGAGGCTGCCGCGCAGGCACCTGCCTATGCCCCTGGTTCTTCCGATAAGGCACGGAGGATGTCATGCCCTCCTCTCTTTCCTCCTCCTCGCTCGTGCCCCTTCCCCTTCTGTGTCTCCCCGCCAGAAGAACCCTAACCCTAGTCGTTTTTTCCCACCGTCGCGACGCCATGTCCGGCACCTCAAACGCCCCCGCGCCCTATTGAACCTCGCGGAAGGTCCGCCTCCATCTTCCCTCCATCCTCGAGCACCCGCAACGGCGTAAGAGCCCGAAACCACCGGCCTTCTCCCCCAACTTCGGCCGTTGGCTTCCCGAGCTTGCCGCCGTCGATTTCGACACTGCCCCGCCTCCTTGTATACTCCGACGTGACCATGGTGAGCCGTGGCACCCCAGGGTGCTCTCCACCATCTCCCTCCCCCTATGAGCATCGCTGACGCCGTGCGACCTCTCCAGCCTTGCACGCCGGCGAAGATTACGGTGACCATTTGGTCACCTTCGCTGCCCGTTGGACTCCCCATGCGCTCCTCTTCCTTGTGAGCTAGCTCGATTTGTTAATCGCGCGGGGAATTGTTGGATTTTAAGAGGAACAGAGGTGTCGGCCTCGATCGACGTCATGATGATGTCATCGTAGGGCTGCGTCGTAAGGATTTATTATTTAGAAAATAGTTAGGAAATGTTTAAAAGTCTGACAAGTGGGTCCCTCTCCTATTTAAATTATAGAAAATGTTTAAATATTATAAAATTAATATCTTTATTTCTGTTTATCAGAAAAATACAAATAATAAATTTTTCAGAAAAATAAACTCTACATGTTTATGTCACTTTCACACATTTTTTACAAATTTCAAAAATATGAATGATTTGAATTTGAATTAATTCATTTTAAAATGGAGAAAATAATATTTCAATCAATTCAATAAATTACAAGTTACATGTCTTTATGCTCAGAAATCTAAATGCAATTCAGTTATGACATTTTTAAATTCATTTGAGCAATTAAAATTTGACACACTTTTGTGAATTCCTAATACGCCCTTTAAGGTCAGTTTCGGGGCTAATTTCAATAAAAAATACATAATTGCCATACGAAGCCTAGCAACCCATCGAACATATTTAGGGCTTCTTTGAAGTTCATTAACTTGCTCATGCATACATGTTGCGAATTGCATCGATGCCATGTTTGATTGTTGTTCTTCTTTCTAGTGTTTGTTCCTCCACGATAGAACATGATCTGAAGTGTAGTTCGACAACAGCCTCGAAGAATACTTGATCTTAACCGACAAGTCAAGCACTTATTCCTGAAGCCCTACTTTGGTTTTCTGAAGCAAGGAAAGCATAACCTCTTATCTGCTTGTATATGGTTTCGAAGTGTTTTGAATCTCGTATATTGCATGCGGTTCAAAGTATTTATGGTCTTTAGATAAATGTCGGATATATTCCGATTAGGAGCATGTCCGACATTAGCCTAAAGAGTTGGATTACCAGGGTGGCCTGTTGGTAATGGATCACAATCCATTGGGTGGCCCAGTAAGATGATCCGCAGGAAGCCGGATTCTAGAAGAACCCGGACCACGGCCCAAAGTGTTGCGGCTTAGAGGAGAAGACGGATTTCTTACTTTCCAAGTTAGATATTTTCCATAGTCTTCTAGGTTTCTTTCTTTAAGCCCTAATCCGGCTATCTATATAAAGCCGGACAGGAGAGAATATAGAAAAAATATTAGCTAGAAGACAACTCGCCGAGAAGTTGATTCTCTTCGAGTTAGCGAAACCATACTCACCTTGTACTTTGTATACTTCAGGCTTTAGCCCTGATTTAGTGAGATTGCAGGAGTAGGAACGTCTCCTAGTTGCGTCGTACCGAACCTGGGTAAACTTGGTGTTCTCGTTTGTCGTACTACCACATCCCCCCGCGGTTCTACCAGTAGGCTCATGACACCCCCCGTCTATGAACTCTACTACGATGTATCGACAGTTGGCGCCCACCGTGGGGCCAGCGGCGTCACGAGTTACGTTTCGATCGGGAATACTCGACGGAATCGGCAGTATCATAACTGTCGAAAGCCTGAAATTCGATGGAATATGTCCGGAATAAAACCCACGAGATTACCCGGAATTGCAAGCCGGATGTACTGCCAGCAAAAGAACGGTTCCAAAACCCTTCGTGGCAAAGACAGGTTAACAACGTAAAGACTAAGGGCGAACGCATCTACAAAACAACAGCTGAAAACGCGGAGGCCGCGTTCGCCATCCTTAATGATGATCTGTACTCCAACGACGAAAAAAATCAGGGAGTGTATGCTTTCCTAGGAAAAGCATTACAACAGCAACAGCGAGGACAGGCAAGATCAGGGAAGTTGCATGATGACTCGGCCCTATGCAAAACCGCCACATGTGCCGGTGGAGCACCTGGACCTGGCGAACGTAGAGATTCAGGTGATTCTAAGAAAAAGAAGGGAGATCCCAAGAAGGACAAGAAAATCCCACACAATAAGGATGCAGCGTCCAGGACAGGATCCCATCTGCCGAAAGGCAGAAATAATCCCCGTGATCACAAAGAACGGGAGGAACAAAACCGGAAAGACGGAAAAGTAATGCCGCCTCCGAGACGCCCAGCTGATAAAGCCGGAAGATACGACAATCCTCACAGGCGTGAGAGATCCCGTACTCCTCCTAGGAACAAATAAAGGCCAAGGAGTAGAACTCCACCTTATTCCAAAGGAAACAACAACGGAAGAAGCAGGGATAATCCCGCAAGAGCGCATTCGTGCAACAATGGCCCAGAAAGGAGCATATCTCCTTCTGTCCATTCAGCCGGCAGATATTCTTCTCACGCCGATAAGGCGGAAAGAGACGATCTATACTTTGGACCTAAATGCTTCACCGATAGGATCCGAAGAATCAGTCTACATTCTGGCTTCGCCAAAGTTGGTCCAACTTATCAAAAGTATGCTGGAAGTACTAACCCGGATACGTGGCTCTCAGATTACTATACTGCCGTCCAGATTAACAAAGGGACATATTTGGAGGTTGTAAAATTTCTTCCCCTGATGTTATTAGACGGAGCCAGAGATTGGATCAATGGGTTACCATCAAGAATTGTCGACATCTGGAAAGACATGGCGAAAGTATTCGCTCAGCACTTTCGGGGCACGTACAAACGTCCTAAGAGTATAAACCAGTTGAACCGTTGCGTCCAATATGAGGATGAGTCGTACGTCGACTTTATCTCAAGATGAACAACAATGAAGAATAGCTGCTCTAGAGTAAGTGATCTACAAGCAATGCATGCTTTTATCAATGGCCTGAAACCCGACCTTGTTCCGTTCATGGTTGGTTCAAAGGAGCACAAAGATCTCGGATTTCATCGCTGATGTCATGAGGTTCCTTCTCCGCGAAGGCTCGTGGAAGAAAAGCCGGACTATGATAAAATCCGAGTTTTGAGTTAAGAGATTTTGGGAAAAAGAAGAATCAAGACAAAACGCCAAAATTTCTTGGAAAGGAATGCAAGTCGACAATAGGCGACAGAACAAAGTCTTAATCCTTCTTGGGGGCTACTGTCGGATATATTCCGATTAGGATTATGTCTGGCATTAGCCTAAAGAGTCGGATTACCAGGGTGGCCTGTTGGTAATGGATCACAGTACATTGGGCGGCCCAGTAAGCTGATGCGCAGGAAGCTGGATTCTAGAAGAACCCGGACCACGGCCCAAAGTGGTGCGGCTTGGAGGAGAAGACGGATTCCTTACTTTTCAAGTTAGATACTTTCTGTAGTCTTCTAGGTTTCTTTCTGTAAGCCCTAATCCGGCTATCTATATAAAGCCGGACGGGAGAGAAGATAGACAACAATTAGCTAGAAGCCAACTCGCCGAGAAGTTGATCCTCGCCGAGTTAGCGAAACCATACTCACCTTGTACTTTGTATACTTCAGGCTTCAGCCCTGATTTAGTGAGATTGCAGGAGTAGGAACGCCGCCTAGTTGCGTCGTACCGAACCTCGGTAAACTTGATGTTCTCGTTTGTCGTACTACCACGTCCCCCTGCGGTTCAACCAGTAGGCTCATGGCACCCTGATGCTGGCAAAGCGTGTTGGGAACCCCAAGAGGAGGGTGTGATGAGAACAACAGTAGAAGTTTTCCCCTTAGTTAAGAACCAGGGTTATCAATCCATTAGGAGAAAGGGAATCCTCGGAAGGTTTATGCCACTGACGGTGGTGCTGGTGCTTCACCGGTGTCAGCAACAACGTGGAGCCTACACACAACACAATCAAAATACTTTTCCCCAACGGTACAGTGAGGTTGTCAATCTCACCAGTGTAACATCCCAAGTATGAAAAACAGCCATTAGAATGTTTGCTCTCTGTTATTTTATGTTTTGCATCATGGCATCTTAAGTTTTGCATTTGTTTTCCAATTGTTTTCCTCTGTTTTCATTTGTTTTCCTTTGTTTTCTATTTGAATTTCAAATCAAATTTCAAACCTTTTGTTTCATACTTGTGCTGTTACAATTTCCAAATGAATATTTCAAATCAAAGCAATTATTTGTTTCCATTAAAGTTGTAATTTCAAAACTATTGATTTGTTTCTAATCAATAATTCATTTAATACCAAAACATTTTCAAATCAATTAATTTCCAAAACAGCAACCACTTTGAACTTGATGAAAATTACAAAACAACTCAATCCTTTGTTTCAAATAAACTTGAATTCAAAAGCTTTTAAATTGCTTAATGTCACCCTTATTCATCTAATATCAAAATTATTTAAATTCAATTAAATTTACAAACAACAACATAATTAAAGTTTTTGGAAACAAAAGTTTACAATGTTGCTGTTACAATAAATAATTGTTACAATTTTTTTCCTAATTTTTCTAACCCTAAACAACTAACCTTTTCTTTCCTATTCAAATCCGCAAAAAAAAAACCTAAAAGAGAGAGAGAGGGGGCAGGCCAGCCCACCTCTCCCCCACGGCCCGATACCCCCCTCGCTCATCTTCAACCTCTGTACGGCTTGACATCCATCGCATCCACGTCGACAGAGAAGCAGCAGCAACGGCCGAGCTCGCTCTCCCCCTCCATTCAAGCCCTAGCTACCCTAGGGCTCTCCCCTCTACCCTTCTCCCTCCTCTCTCCCTCGCCTGCCGCCGCCTAGCTCTTCCTCTTTCTCTCCCCGCGCGCCACCTCTGCCTCTCTGTAATTGAAACCGATCACCACCACCTCCTCCCTCCGGCGATCATCGGAGCCGTGGCCACCATCGGAGCAATCTGAAGCCGGGAATGGGATCCCCGTACCCCCCTTGTCATCCTCGAACCCTCATCGGTGACGGGGGTCCACCGGAGCGCCGCCGCCGTCCTCGTTTTCGTCGCCGGCCAACCCTGCACCGAACTCTGCTCCCTCCGTTTTTTTCCCCACAGTGAGCATCACCTCGACCCTCTCCTCCCTCGTTCCTTCCTCTCTGCACTCACCAGCACGTCGCGAGCACGCACACGCGCAGCACCCGGTCACCGCACAGCAGCGGCGAGCGGTTCCTCGCCGGCGGCCGTCGCGCATCTGACAGAAGTTCAGAGAAACTGAACTTTAAAGTTCAGTTAGTCCCGCTACTGCACCTTAACCCCCCCTAGTCCTTACCTGAGAAGCATCGAACAGCCACCGCAGTGGTTACTGCTCGCCGCGCGCAGCAGGGGGGTTGTGGGTTCGAATCCCACCCCCGGGATTAAACCCCCTTTTTCCCATCTTATTTTACAGGCCCAAACAAACCCCTATTTCACAGAACAGTCCTTGCTAATTTTATTCTAGGTCCCTGTAAATTATGTTCTAAGTCCCTAGCTACTAATTAAATGGCAGAATAATACCTCATTTTGGAAATTGCATAAATAATTCATTTTAACTCCAATTTCAACATTTTAAATATGTTTTCAATACCAAATTAAATTCTCTACCTAAATACAAATTTTGTTTACTGTTTTGAATATTTTAAATTGGTGAAATATTTGAATCCTTGTTTAATTCATTTAATTTTGCAAAATTCATAACTTGGGCATAAAAATTCCAAATTCAACAAACTAAATATGTTTTCCATCCCATTTTTCATGTACTTTGCAAATATAAACTTTGTTTGCTGTTTTGAATAATTTAAATTGCTGAAAACAACTGTTTCTTAATTGATGCATTTAAAATTGCCAAATTAATAACTTGCTCATTTTAAATCCATTTTCAACAAATAAAATATGTTTTCCATGCTAAATTAAACCACCTTTCCAAATATAAACTTTGTTTCATGTTTTGAATAATTAAAATTGGTTAAATAATTTAAACTTTGTTTAAATCATTTAAATTTGCTAAATTCATAACTTGCTCAAATTAAATTATTTTTGAACTTATAAAATATGTTTTCCAACCATAAAAGTATAAGATTTTCAAATATGAATTTCAATTAATGTTTTGCACAAATAAAAATTCAATTAAATTCAAACTTGAATTAATTTCATTTAAATCTTGTTTAAACTTGTTTAATTCATAAGTAATTCATTCTAATTCCTTTTTCAACAAGTGAAACATGTATTCCACCTAAAATTTTGTGTACTTTCCAAATATGAACTTTGTTAACTATTTTGAACAATTAAAAGTGGTGAAAACAACAAATGCTTGTATAACTCCTTTAAGAAACCAAAATTTCATAACTTAATAAATAAAATTCCAAACTTGGTAAACCTTATTTCAAATTGTTTCTAAGGTTGTTTTCTTTCTGTTTTCCTCATCCATGCATCATGCTAATCCACTTTCACCTGTTGATTGGTTGTAGATCATTTAATCCAAGCATAATTCATGGACCTTTCCATATGCAATCCAATTACATATGGGTCCATTTAATTATGTTATGTTACCATGTCAAGTAGCTTACCATTGATGCATCAATTAAATTGACATGCATCATCCCATGATTGTGCATTATGCCATGTTATTGATTTTTGTCTCTCTGCGTTGTTTGTTTGCTTCTTCTCGAATAGACGACGACGTTGAGACAGACGATACTTACGACACCCCTTCTGAGGATCCAGCTCAGTACCAGGCTGCTGAGTTTGCAGGCAAGTATTCACTCACATGAACCATTGTGTTCCTTTCCACATTGGATACCGATACTTTCCGTTGTCTATTCTGCTAGCCCTATGAATCGTTGCTTCTGTTCGATCCTATCACATGTTATCCTTTAACCCTGATATAGCCTCACCTCCACACCTATAACCCCGTTGTTTGTTGCCCGTGTCTTACTAGCATGCTTAGGGTTGTTTCTGCTCGAGTCTGTTGCCCGTTACTTTCAGTTACCTTATTACTTATGTTCTGGGGCTCGATGTTAAACAATCAACCCGTTAATGTTTGAGGTAATAATAATTTGCTGATAAGGCACCGGCAGGAGGCCCGGCGTGGTTTTGAGGCCTGCTAGTGCCGACCCTAATTAGGAAAAGGGTCTTGTCTACTGATCCATGATGAGCGCACTAACCGCATGTGGGAAGTGTGTATGGGCGCCCCCCCTCAATTTGATTCGATTCGCATCTCGTCCAAATCGCCTCATTTAGTTCGGGTTTTCCATTTGCCGCATGCATATGCAGGTGCGAACCCTTGGTACCAGGGTGGAATTTTTGTAGTCGGCATTTAGGGAGACACGTTCTTTGAGTGCTATGAGGGTCCCCTTTTCTTCGTGGGGCTTGATTAGCCGTGCGCTCAATTGCACGGGGTTCTTTGGGCTTGATGCGAAGAAGAGTTGAGTTGTGTCGAGTGCCCCGCTTGGTGGAAAGGCCATTCCATATAGCGGGTTATTTTTACGTGTACGGCCAAATTGGTGCACCCCTGCAGGGATAAATTTTCTCGAGAAGCCATGTTTTCCGCGGTTATGGATGACTTGGTGAAAGTACTGGCTAACAAGTACTCAGGACAACTTACACCTAACTAATGATAACTTGACTAGTAATAGTCTTATTGACACAATAACTGGAACCATCATTAATCCAACTGTGTGAGTTATCCTCGGATTGCTTCTTTGGATAAGGGGCGAGATCCAGGATGGGTTTGTTTGGAGTTAGTTGGTAGTTGGTTACGATACGCTATCTTATCCCCTTTCTGTTAGCCGGAAGTTCTAGCATGTTTCTATAGTTGGTTAGCGCAGCCCGCTGCCGCATCTTTTGTATCACCCTTTCTTCCGTTGTACCCAAAGCATCTGTGCTTGGTGTTGACGGGTACACTTTGGTGAATTGTGAGTCTTGCTTGCCAGTACGTTTATGTACTGACCCCTTTGGGGCTGTGGTTTCCGCAGACTACGTTTCCGAGGATCCCCATGGTGGCTACTACGTGGAGTATGACGAGGCTGCTGACGAGTAGATAGCGGACCCGGGCAGGATCCGAGACTTCGTGGATGGGCTCCGTCTTTTCGTTTCCGGCCTCTTAGGCATGTTTGGATCTTGTCTGTACTCAGACACTTTGGATGCTTCCGCTGTGTTGTAATGATGAATTGTTGGGACATGTGTCCTCTGGATGATGGTATTTGCCATCTCTGCTCTAGTGAGAGCTATTTGCAACTTATTTCAATCTTTTGTGTCTTAGAGATATGTTGTGATATCAGTTGTTCAACTGCCGTTGACGTACCATGTGTGTATGTTATGAAGTACGTCAATGGAAGTATCTGGATTTCTATGGGATGGTTTGCGCAGACGATGAATAGTAGAGAATGGTTGTCACACGTTCACGTGTTGGCCTACTCATATTGAGATGCGGGTGCCGGTATGCCCCGTAAGCCATTTATCTACTGTTTAGCGGACTGTGAGTATCCCCTAGAAGTCCGGGTGCGACAACCAGTCTTGCTGAAAACAAAGAATAGACGTAAAGTGTGAAAAACAGTGTATGCTTGCAGAAAGTAAAGAAAGCAGGAAATTGTTGTGGTTTGTTTAACAGTTTTGTAAATGGCCCGGGGTTCGTAGTTTCACTAGTGGTGTCTCTCCTTAAAATATAGCATGTTGGGTGAACAAATTACAGCTGGGCAATTGACAAATAAAGGTTGCACCGTAGTGCACAATATGACATGAAGATTACTATGTTATTTAGTGCGGGCATTACAACAAGATACATAGACCGACATCCATCTGCATCTATGACTAATAATCCACCCTCAGGTTATCATCCAAACCCACTCGGGTATTAAGTTGAGAGCAACAGATAATTGCATTAAACAAAGTGTGTAATGTAAGCAATGATTATGCACGCGGGCACTCTCACCCCTGTTTTCTCCCTAATGGCAACATCACATCCTCCCCCTTCACGTTTCTGTCACTCGGGCAAGGCAACAAGGAGGCATGAACCCACTATCGAGCATAAATGCTCCCTCTTGGAGTCACTAACAATTACTTGCACAGAATAACCACTAGAAACGGAGAGCATGCAAGATCACAAATAACACATGCAAATAAAGACTATAATCAACTTGGCATAAGGTCAATATTCATCGGATCCCAGAAAACACAGCACAGAGAATTACATAAGATCAATCTCTATCATGATAGGCAGCTCACGAGATCTATACATGGAGGCATATGAGGAGAAGATAACCATCTAGCTATAGCTACGAACCTGTAGTCCAAGGATGAACTACTCACCCATCACTCCGGAGGCAGGCATGGTGATGAAGAGGCCTCCGGTGATGATCTCCTCTCCGGCAGGTTGCCGGAAACAGCTTCAGAACCCCCCTGATCTGCGGTTGACGGTGACGGTGGCTGCGGAACTTTTTCGGGGATTTTGATCAGGTGTTTAGGGTTTTCCATCCGGGGGGCTTAAATAGGCGAAAGGGCGAAGGCGGTGGCGCTCCAGGGGCCCACATCACTAGCTGGCACGGCCAGGGGGTCGCGCCACCCTATGGTGTGCCCCCCTGTTGCCCCTCTTCGGTTCCTCTTCGGTCTTCTGGATGCTTCCGGGGAAAATAGGACTTCCGGGCTTCGAATTTTCCAATTCCGAGAATATTTCCAGAAAAACTTTTCTGAAACTAAAAAAACAGCAGAAGCCAAGGAACTGGCTTTGTGGCATCTTGTTAATAGGTTAGTCCGGAAAACGTATAAAAATGCTATAAATAAGGGAGAAAACATGTAGCAATTGGCAAAATATGATCATGGAGCATCAGAAATTAGGGATACGTTTATGACGTATCAAGCATCCCCAAGCTTAGTTCCTACTCGTCCTCGAGTAGGTAAACGATAAAACAATAATTTCTGAGGTGACATGCTACTAACACAAACTTGATCAATCTAATGTAAAAGCATATGCACGCTGAGATCATAAGACTTTAAACACATGCATGATAAATAAAACTTTAATAATAAAGCATAGCAATTACTTTGCATCACGAAAAGTAACTCAAATAAAGGATCATGAATAATAATGCAAAGAAAGGTAAACGTTTGTTTCAGGTATAGAGAAAGCATGGCAAAGTGATATTTCGATAGTCCTTAAGAGTGGGGAAAAACATAAATGCCAGGACACCTTCAAAGTTCAAGAGGAAGACTAGAACAAATAATTTAAGAACAAATAATATCACATCATGAAGTAATTATTGATGCTTATGGGACAAATGCACACCGAACTCATAATGGCAAAAGTGCTCTCTCAACTGTGCATAAAGTTAGAAGATGGAGACTCGACATAAAAGTAAAAGAAAGGCCCTTCGCAGAGGGAAGCAGGGATCACTCATGTGCTAGAGATTTTATTTTATTAAACATAGGTATTAAAAGTTTGACACTCCTCCCATCCATCTTTCACAAACCATGGCTAACCGAATCCTCGGGTGCCTGCCAACAATCACATACTGTGGAGGAGTGTCTATATTTTGGGAGATGTATGCTAATGTCAACGAATGGTAAACAGAAAATACAGTACGTCACAAGTCAACTGGATTCACAAGAGCGGCTCCCATGGTGAAGGACGCAACTAGTGTAGAAGGTCATCCCTCTTTCTCTTTTGTTTACACAATTATGCTTTGACTAATAAATCAGGGGCAAAAATAGTGAAGAGAATTTGTATGCATTAATTTGGGGCTGGGCACCCCGCTGCCAGCTCTTCTATCATTTGGATAAGCGGATGAAGCCACTAGTCCAGGGTGTGAAATCCAATCAACAAGTGAGATAAAGATTCTCTATTTACGTCCTCATGAGCAAAAACAGGAACATAAAGCAGGAGTAATTTTGAAGGTTTTAAAGGTAACACATGAGCAATTTACTTTGGAATGGCAGTTAAATACCACATGTAGGTAGGTATGGTGGACACAATGGGAAAAACTTTGGTTTAAGGGAGTTTGGATGCACGAGTAGAGCTCATACTCAGTACAGGTGGAGGCTAGCAAAAGACTGGGAGCGACAAATCAAGAGAGCATAAGAGCCATAATCATGCATAGCGACATAAGCATCATTAATTAAAACATAAGCAGTGTCACAAGTTCAAAAACTAAGTGGTCATGGAGGCTATTCGTGACTGGTTTGTAGTCATAAACATGGTGTGAGCATGCGCCAAGTCAACCAAATAAAACATTCGAAAGAGAATACCATATATTGATGCTTTACTATGACAAGAACAACTCAAGAATCTTTCAATACATATTAAACACTCTCAGCTATTTGAGGCTAATCATTCTACTCAATAATCACAAGGATTTAAAACTAAAATAACATTTAGCATGGCATGAAAAAGTCCTAGCAACAGTCTATACAAGTTTCTACTAGTACTGTTATATATTCTACTTCAAGCAACAGATTTTTTTTGTTTCTCCCAACAAGCACCATACAAAACATTCTTTAACAAAAATAATATTTATGATACAACAAGAAAACATGAGAGTACTCAAATAATACTACTAAACTAACAGCTCTAACAAGAGATGCATGCAAAACAGGAGCTGAATAAATGCAGCAGTCAAACAGAGACTAAGAATACAACGTATTCTCAAGAAAAAGCGGAGCGTGTCACTCTCCAATAAAAGAATGCTAGGGTCCAACCAAGATTATTATGAAAATAAAAACACACTGGAAGAAAAGCAAAAGCAAAATGAAAACAAAAATAAAAGATGCTCCAAGTAAAGCACATAAGATGGGACCGAATAAAAATATAGTTTCACTAGAAGTGACCTGATAATTTGTTGATGAAGAAGGGGATGCCTTGGGCATCCCCAAGCTTAGACGCTTGAGTCTTATCGTAATTTTCTTGGATGTACCACCGGGGAATCCCCAAGCTTAGGTTTTTCACTCTTCTTGATCACATCATATCATCCTCTTCTCTTGACCCTTGAAAACTTCCTTCACATCAAAATTCTCACAATCTTCATTAGCAACGTTAGTGCAATCGAAATAATAAATCCACATGGTTCAGTTTCAACACAAGTCTAACACTCAAAAACACATTAGCTACTGTCACAACTTCTTTCAAAACTCTTTTTCTCAAAATAACACCAAAAGAAAGAGATTAAGATGCAAATGCGATAAGTGGCAGAAATCTGTCAAAAATAGGATAGCAGGTAAAGATCGATTTTTTCAAAAATCTTCTGTTGCTCAAATAAAAATGTGGTCTTCTAAAAAAGTTGCGTATATAACTCAGTATTAAGCACAAAAAAGCTCAGGTCAATTTGAATTTTCTGTGATTTTTAACGGAATTTACAATGGACAGCAGAAATCTGTTTCCTGCGCAGAAATCCGAAATATAGGCTCAACTTTCCACTAGTGGCTTTACTTGGCTCAACAAAAACTCAAAAGAAAAGATACAGTGGGGTTGCTAAGGAAATAGAAAACACCCAGGTGCAAGCACACCAAATAAAACAAAGGAAAACTGAAAGAAAACAGAGAAATAAAACAGGTTGTCTCTGGGTAGCGCTTTTCTTTAAAGCCTTTCAGCTAGGCATAGAAAAATCAACTCAAGTATTTTCAAGTGAAGAAGCATTAAAATCATATTTTTCTCTAATAATAGATTCAAAGGGTAGATTCATCTTCTTTCTCGGAAAGTGTTCCAAACCTTTCTTGAGGGGAAGTTGATATTTAATACTCCCCTCTTTCATATCAATAACAGCACCAACATTTCTAAGAAAAGGTCTTCCCAAAACGATAGGACAAGAAGCATTGCATTCAATGTTCATAACAACAAAATCAACAGGGGCAAGTATATTATAAACCATAATAAGAAAATCATCAATTCTACCAAGAGGTTTCTTCTTAGCATTATCATCAAGATGAACATCCAATAACAGTGTTCCAACGGTGGCAACTCAAGCATATCATAAAGATTTTGAGGCATAACAGAGATACTAGCACCAAGATCACACAAAGCATTGCAATCAAAATCATTTACTTTTATCTTAATGATAGAATCCTAACCATCATCTAATTTTCTAGGGATACAAGTCTCAAGTTTCAACTTTTCTTCCCTAACTTTCATGAGAGCATTGGTAATATGTTTAGTAAAGGCCATACTCATGGCACTAGCATTGGGACTTCTAGCAAGCTTTTGTAGAAACATAATAACTTCAGAGATGTTGGAATCATCAAAATCAATATCATTATCATCAAAATTAATGGAACCATTATCTCCCACATTTCTAAAATATTCAGCACTTTTATCAGAAGCAATTTCAGCAGTTGAGGCAATTTAGCACGTTTCACCAAAGGAGTAGGGACTTTATTAACACCAACTACTTTACCATTGATAGTAGGAGGTTTACTAGCACTTGGAACTCCAGTTTTACTAGTGGCTGTGATAGTACAGGCCCTAGCAATATTATTCTTTTCAGCTAGTTCTTCTTCTCTTTCCCACCTAGCACGTAATTTAGCCATCAATCTAACATTATTGTCTATTTGAACTTGGATGGCATTTGTTGCAGCAAAAGGATTATCTTCAATGGTTTCAGTTTTAGCATCCATTTTATTTATCAAAGAAAATTGTGCCTCTGACAGGGCCGAAATACTAATCCCAGCGCTAGAAAATTTACCCTGCAAACCAGAGATTTCTCTATTCAAATTTCCAATTTGTTGACTAATAGTTCTCAACATAGCAGATTGTTCTTCGATAGTTTTAGTAAACAACTTATTTTGTTCATATTGCATTTGCATAAAGTTCTTAGTTTCTTTTTCAACTTCTACAATTCTTCCCTCACTAGGCATTACAGATCTACCATAAGAATAACCACTACCACTATTAGGAGGATAGGGCTTGTTTCCACCAAAATTATTTCTATAAGCATTGTTGTTAAAATTATTGTTTCTAATAAAGTTTATATCAACATGCTCTTCTTGAGCAACCAAAGAGGCTAAAGAAACATTATTGGGATCAACTTGAGCTTTACCATTAACAAGCATAGACATAATAGCATCAAGCCTTTCACTTAAAGAGGAGGTTTCCTCAACAGAATTTTCCGTCTTACCTTGTGGAGCTCTCTCAGTGTGCCACTCTGAATAATTTATCATCATATCATCAAGAAGCTTTGTTGCATTGCCCAAAGTGATGGACATAAAGGTCCCTCCAGCAGCTGAATCCAATAGGTTCCTTGAGGAGAAATTCAGACCTGCACAAAAGTTTTGTATAATCATCCAAGTAGTCAGTCCATGAGTGGGACAATTCTTCACCATAGTTTTCATTCTTTCCCAAGCTTTAGCAACGTTTTCATTATCAAATTGCTTAAAATTCATTATGTCACTTCTCAGGGATATAATCTTACCAGGAGGATAATATTTTCCAATGAAAGCATCTTTACACTCACTCCATGAATCAATACTATTTCTAGGCAAAGATAGCAACCATTCTTTAGCTCTTCCTCTCAAAGAGAAAGAAAATAATTTTAGTTTAATAATATCTCCATCCACATCTTTATATTTTTGCATCTCACATAGTTCAACAAAATTATTAAGGTGAGCAACAACATCATCAGTACTAATACCTGAAAATTGTTCTTTCATCACAAGATTTAATAAAGCAGGCTTAATCTCATAGAAAGCAGCAGTAGGAGCAGGTGGAGCAATAGGTGTGCAAATAAAATCATTGTTGTTTGTGCTAGTGAAGTCACACAACTTGGTATTCTCAGAAGAACTCATTTTAGCAGAATAAAAGCAAGCGAATAAATAACAACTATGAAGTAAACTAATTTTTGTGTGTTTTCAATATAGAGAAATAAACTATTTTTTGTGTTTTTGATATAGATAAATAAAAACAAGACAATAAAAACAAAATAAAGAGATTGAGAGTGAGAGACTCCCCTTGCCAGAAGACTTCCTTCTCCCCGGCAATGGCGCCAAAAAAATCCTTGATGCTAGAAAAGCGTGTTGGGAACCCCAACAGGAGGGTGTGATGAGCACAACAGTAGAAGTTTCCCCCTTAGTTAAGAACCAGAGTTATCAATCCAGTAGGAGAAAGAGAATCCTCGGAAGGTTGATGCCACTGACGGTGGTGCTGGCGCTTCACCGGTGTCAGCAACAACGTGGAGCCTACACACAACACAATCAAAATACTTTGTCCCAACGGTACAGTGAGGTTGTCAATCTTACCGGTCTTGCTGAAGACAAAGATTAGACGTATAGTGTGGAAAAATAGTGTATGCTTGCAGAAAGTAAAGACAACAGGAAATTGTTGTGGTTTGTTTAACAGTGTGGAAAATGGACTGGGGTTCGTAGTTTCACTAGTGGTGTCTCTCCATAAAACATAGCATGTTGGGTGAACAAATTACAGCTGGGCAATTGACAAATAAAGGTTGCACCGTAGTGCACAATATGACATGAAGATTACTATGTTATTTAGTGCGGGCATTACAACAAGATACATATACCGACATCCATCTGCATCTATGACTAATAATCCACCCTCAGGTTATCATCCAACCCACCTCAGGTATTAAGTTGCAAGCAACAGATAATTGCATTAAACAAAGTGTATAATGTAAGCAATGATTATGCACGTGGGCACTCTCACTGCTGTTTTCTCCCTAATGGCAACAACACATCCTCCCCCATTCACATTTCTGTCACTCGAGCAAGGCAACAAGGAGGCATGAACCCACTATAGAGCATAAATACTCCCTCTTGGAGTCTCTAACAATTACTTGGCCAGAATAACCACTAGCAACGGAGAGCATGCAGGATCACAAATAACACATGCAAATAAAGACTATAATCAACTTGGCATAAGGTCAATATTCATCGGATCCCAGCAAACACAACACAGAGAATTACATAAGATCAATCTCGATCATGATAGGCAACTCATGAGATCTAAACATGGAGGCATATGAGGAGAAAACAACCATCTAGCTACAGCTACGAACCCGTAGTCCAAGGATGAACTACTCATGCATAACTCCAGATGCAGGCATGGTGATCAAGAGGCATCCGGTGATGATCTCCTCTCCGGCAGTGTGCCGGAAACAGCTTCAGAACCCCCCTGATCTGGGGTTGACGGTGACGGCGGCTGCGGAACTTTTTCGGGGATTTTGATCAGGTGTTTAGGGTTTTCCATTTGGGGGGCTTAAATAGGCGAAAGGGCGAAGGCGGTGGCGCTCTAGGGGGGCCACACCCCTAGCTGGCGTGGCCAGGGGGCCGCGCCACCCTATGGTGTGCCCCCCTTCTGCCCTCTTTGGTTCCTCTTCGGTCTTCTGGATGCTTCCGAGGAAAATAGGACTTCCGGGCTTCGAATTTTCCAATTCCGAGAATATTTCGAGAACAACTTTTCCGAAACTAAAAAAATAGCAGAAAACAGGGAACTGGCTCTGTGGCATCTTGTTAATAGGTTAGTCCGGAAAATGTATAAAAATGTTATAAATAAGGGAGAAAACATGTAGCAATTGGCAAAATATGATCATGGAGCATCATAAATTAGGGATACGTTTATGACTTATCACACCCCCGTCTATGAACTCTACTACGATGTCTCGATAATAAAGTTCTCCTATACTTGTTGCATCGCCTAAATATCCTGATACACTGCTTCTAGCAGCCGTAGATTTGCTTGTGCGCGCTTCGTTAAAACATGTGAGTCTTCCTTAGCCATGCCTAGTTGTGACCTGATCCATCTGGTTCATGAATCTGGTCAATGCGTGAATCTACTATGTTAGGTTGTTGTGATTTGAATTATCTTTGATAACTTGACTAATAACGACATGGATGTGAGGCCACAACGGGTTGTGGCGTTTGTCTCGTTCATGCCCTAGGAGCGAGTTCTCGCTTCGAAGCCAAGACTGAGCGTGCAACCACACATGGGGCCTAACAGACCGCGCTCGACCAACTAACTTGTTTGGCCACATCCATGAGTCACATAGTTTGAGCTTTCCATCTGCGTGTGAGTCAGAAAACGATTTGGAAAAAATTTAGGGCGTGACTGGGACAAGTGATGGATGTACACGAATCTTGACCCCAACTGATGACCCACAAGTATAGGGGATCGCAACAGTCTTCGAGGGAAGTAAAACCCAAATTTATTGATTCGACACAAGGGGAGCCAAATAATATTTATAAGCCTTAACAACTGAGTTGTCAATTCAGCTACACTTGAAAGTAGACTTGCTCGCAACAATTTATCAGTGGTAACATTTTATAGCAGCAGTAGTAGTAAAATAACAGCAGGAATAAAATAATAACAGCTGTAGCAATCGCGGAAAACAGCAGGATGAAAGTACCGTAGACATAGGGAAGGGATGAACGGACGTTGCATGGATAAGATAGTTCATATAATAATCTAAACGTGGGCATTGCAGATAATAATAATAAAGCATCCAAGTTCTAGGAAAATCATAGGAATGTATTCCAATATATTCATACGTGCCCGCAATGAGAAACTTGCGCAACATCTTTTGTCCTGCCAGCCCGTTTGCATCAGGGCCTCAAGGGAAACTACTGGTAATTAAGGTGTTCCTTTTTAATAAAGCACCAAAGCAAAGCATTAACACTCCATGAACACACGTGATCCTCACATCACAACCATCCCCTCCGGTTGTCCCAATTTCTGTCACTTTGGGCCTCGGGTTCCGGACAATGACATGTGTAAACAACTTGCATATATGATCAAGAAACATAACTAAACTCATGAAAAAATAACATGTTCAGATCTGAGATCATGGCACTCGGGCCCTGGTGACAAGCATTAAGCATAAAATGTTGCAACAACGATAGAAAACACTAACAATGGATACTAGGCACCATGCCCTAACAATCTGTCATTATTACATGATCGATCTCATCTAATCCCTTCCATCCCTCTCATCCTACAACGGTGTTTACTCACACATGGACGGGGGAATCATTGATGGTTGATGGAGAAGTGATGGCGGTGCGAATGGCGACGATCTCCTCCGAATCCCCATCCCGACAGGGCACCAGAACAGGAACTTCTGATCCCCGAATTGAGTTTTGAGGTGGCGGCGACGCTCTATTGTGTTTCTGTGAAATATGACGAACCCCCTGTTGTTTTAGGGTTACAGATATGTACTTGAAAGGGGATCCTGAGGGGGTGGCTGGGGGGGGCCACACCATCAGGTGGTGCGGCCTAGGGGCGCGACCAGGAGTGGTGTGGCCCCCTCCTGGCCCCCCTCCGGGTCTCCTTCTGGCTCTAGGGGTCTTCGGGTGAAATAAGTTTTTTGGGATCTTTTCTGGGCAATTTCCTGAACGTTGGTTTTTCTGCACAAAAACAAGACACCAAGGTAATTCTGCTAAAAAAAACGTTAGTCCGTGTTAGTTGTATCCAAAACTCACAAGTTTAGAGGCAAAGAATAGCAAAAGTGTTTGGAAAAGGAGATACCTTTTGGACGTATCAACTCCCCCCAAGCTTAGCTTATTGCTTGTCCTCAAGCTATTCAGTGACAACTGAGTGCGATAAAAGAACTTTTACGAACACATTTGTTTCATATGAAGTAAATATACTCACTATATGATCAAGTGCTTAGGAAATTCGTAATAAAAAGTATGCAAGATAAAATCACCTAATAGTTATGCAAACCATGAAGAGATACCAACACACTAATAATAAACGACATGAAATATATCAATTTGCAGGATTGCAATGCTCATAATAGGGTATGATATAGTGTACTCTCTTGCCCTTAATAATTGAGCAAAACATAAATGCTAGGGCACCTCTGAAGTTCAAATAAAGACTAGAAGTAAAGATATCAAAGATACAAGCATCAAAGTTATACCACAATCAACCGTGTTCTGGGACAAGCAGATTACACTAAGAATGACAACCATTCTATCAAGAATGTGCAAAAAGTGAGAAGGTGAAGACTCAGCATAAAAATAAAAGAAAGTCCCTTCGCAGAGGGAAGCAGGGATTAACTCATGTGCTAGAGCTTTTTATTTTATAAACAGAGGTATTAAAAAAATTAGAGAGGTGTATGCTTACGTCACAAGACAACTAGACTTCACAAGAGCTGCTCCCATAGAAAGACACATCTCGTATAGAAGGTCATCCCTCTTCTCTTTTGTTTACACGATTATGCTTTGACTGATAAATCAGGGGCGAAAATAGTGAAGAGAATTTTTAGTAACCAATTTTGGGGCTGGGCACCCCATTGCAGCTCTTCTATCCTTTGGATAAGCGGATGAAGCCACTAGTCCAGGTGTGCAAATTACAATCAACAAGTGAGATAACGATTCTCTATTTATGTCCTCATGACCTAAAATAGGGGCATAAATCATGAATATTTTTTTAAGGTTTTAAAGGTAGCACGTGAGAAATTTACTTGGAGTGGCGGTTAAGCACCACATATAGGTAGGTATGGTGGACACATTTGGAAAAACTTTGGTTTTGGGAAGTTGGATGGACGAGTAGAGCTCATACTCAGTACAGGTGAAGGCTAGCAATAGACGGGGAGCACCAATCAAGAGAGCAACAACTGTCATAATCATGCTTGTGACAAAACAAAATTAACAGGGGCATAAAAGTGATACAATACTGTGAGAGAAAATAAATCATCGAGGTTTAATTGACTTTTTGTTTTCAGCCATATGCATGCGTGAGCATGAGCCAAGTCGATTCAAGCGAAACAATCATAGGGAGATACCACAATGTCATACCCTTCTATGAATAAAACAATGCAAGCAAACATTTATACAACATGCTATCTAATATTAATAAGTTGGAACTAAACATGAGAGAGCACGAACTACTAACCATCGATTAAATAACATACACCTTACACGAACAAACTAAGCATGTCCACATGGATGAGTATATGTACAAAAATGAAAACAAATAGAATCCATACCAGCCTCTCACCACAACTTGAATTGTCGTAAATCGCCATTATTGCTCTTCACTCGTGTGTACTTAATAATATAGAATGATAACCAAGCTCCAATGGAGACACAGAATACCGATGAACTCTGCAACAAAATTTACAAAACCAAAGACGAACAACAATTTTTTTGGGGTTTTCGAACTAAAAACAAGAACAGAAGGAAACAAGAAAACAAAGCAGAATATTTTTCGATTTTTGAGTCTTAAACCGAAACGGGAAAGTAAAGCAAACCAACAAAAGAAACTAAAGAAGCAGATAGATAGAAACAACAGAAATATTTTTGGAATTTTTGTGTTTTGGAAAGCAATAACAAAACAATAAAAACAAAAGGAAGCGAAAGAAAAAAAAACATGGATATACAAAGAACCGACAGAAACATGATATATAGATGAGTGTGATGTCGGTATACCTCCCCCCAATCTTAGGCTTTTTCCCTAAGTGGAGATCAATCCCAAGCGGGCCATGAGGTGGCGCCCCCATAGTTTGCCGAGGATGAGCCATCCTCCTGATATGTGCTCGAGGAAGCCCTGGTGTACTGCATGGTGTAGTCCTCGGAAGGCGCATTCCGCCTCATTTGCTGCCTATGGAACTCCATCAAGCGCTGCTGCTCATCTACTCTCCCTTTGGGCGCGACCATAGCATCCTGTAACTTTGAACAAAACAGGTTGCGGCAAAGTAACTTCCCTATCATCTCCATCAATAAATAAAAACTCTATATACTAAATGTTCAGCAGTAGAGTTAGAAGTAATAAAATGATGATCCTTCATGGCATCAAGATCAAGTATATAAGGAGCTATCAATTCATCATGGGGAGCAATAGGAAGGCCTAGAGCAATTACTATACGCGTAGCAATAATGCCCCCATAAATGGGTCCTTTAGCAGCTAGGCGGCGAGCAATGAGACCATCAAGGTTATATTTGTCGCTACGATTAAGTGCAGCAGCAAGAAAAGAAAGATGATAGTTTGAAATGTTGCTAGTGTTCTCCCTACCAAGGATACTAGTATCAAGATAGTAAGTAAAATATCTGATAGACAGGAAGATGAATATGCCTCATCTTCCCGCGCTAAGCTGAGCGGTCATCATCATTGGTAACTCCTTGATGTCTACGCACGCTTCTATTCTTGTAGACGGTGTTGGGCCTCCAAGTGCAGAGGTTTGTAGAACAGCAACAAGTTTCCCTTAAGTGGATTACCTAAGGTTTATAGAACTCGGGGAGGAAGAGGTCAAAGGTATCCCTCTCAAGCAAACATGCAATTGTAACATCCTTGATTTTTGAGAAAGTTCAAAAATCACAAAAATTTGAAACTTTTATTTTTCTTGTTAATAGAAGCCACCAAAAACAAAACAAAGTGCAAGAAACAAAAGAAAACAATACATATTTCATTGTTATTGGAAATAAAATAGAAGTGTCTCTGTTTTCCATAAAACCTAAATCTTTTCAAATAAGTTTTCTTATTTCAAAATGATTACTTCTTTATAGCAAACCTTATTTAAGCCATTGATTTCTATCTGACTATTATTTTTGAAAATAGTTTCAAAGCCCAAAATTAACCATATCACTTTTCAACAACTATATCTAGTATTAAGTAGCAAAATGTTTTCCACCAAATCGTTTTGTGAAAAGGACTTAGAGAAACATATTCTCAAAGGTCTTGTGTTTCTAAATTTTATTTGAGCATATTTTCAATAAATTATTCTCTATGTGGAAAATGACAATAAGTTGCTATTTGTAGATACCTCATTTTCTAAAATATAAAAATAAGAAATGAGTTAAAATGAGTTTCAAAAAAATTATTTAACTATTAGATTGTTCCTGTAATTTTATTAAATCCAAATTCCAATTAATAATTATTTTCTATTTAAAAATGATTTTTAGTATCATTAAGGCATTTTGTCAATTTTCAAAATTCAATTTTGAAATGTGTTGTGAAACAGCACATATTTGTTTCATGTGAAAGAGAAATATTTTATGAAGCTATAGAATCTTGTTTGAGGTTATTTGGAGCTTTTATGCAAAAGTTATTAAAGAATTAAAACAAAAACAGAAAAAGGGAAAGAACAGAAAAAAAAAGAGGGCCAGCAGCCCGGGGTAGCCCATCTCCCCCAGCCTCCTATCTACCGCGCCCAGCGCAAAGGAAACGAAACCCAGCCCAGTACCGCTGCAGCCTGTCCAGCAGCTCCCTCTCTCTCTGATTGGATGACAGGTAGGACCCGCGCGATGTCATGGCGACGTCATCGTCCCCCACCTCCGTCCCGGATTCTCGCACACGATCTCTCGCTTGCGCACGATCTACTCGCCCCGCGCCCGAACATCCCACCCGAGCCCTCCTTTATATATTCCCCACTCTCCTCTCCGTTCCCCCCTTTGAACCCAAGTCCGAGACGTCCCGAGGCGGCCGGAATAGCTCACCGGAGTTGAGCAAGACCGCCGCCGTAGATCATCATATCCGGCGAAACGTGAGGTTTTCTCTGCCCCCTACTTGGTCTCTTCTGTTTCCCCGTGATCCCGTGCATCTTTTGATGTTCTGGTTCCAGTTCGTTATGCACAGAATTGAGCTCGCCGTGCACTTCGAGAGCTCACCGGCGCGGGATCCCCTCCGTCCGCACGGCGCCGCCGTTCTCGGAAGCGACGTGGTGCACCGAGGACACCATCAAGCTCACTGTGTCTCGCCGCACCTCCCCGTGGTCTCCCATTGCTCGGAGGACGTCGTCTTCGTCGACGTCATCGGATTTCATCGCCGGAGAACCACGACGCGCCATTTCCTGGCGAGCTTCCCTCTGGTGATCTCCTCTCTCAATCTCTGTCGTTCGATCTATTTTGTACGGTTGAGATTAGATCCCCCCAGTGAAGGGGTAAGCCACCGTTGGATCTGGATCCAACGATCCAGATCATATGACTTAACCACGTCATCGCCACATCAGCCTGTCCGAGCCAATCGGGAGCATCCACGTGGCCTAGCCATTTTGCCATTTTAATCCGAATAGAAAATCATTTGGCAATTTGCAGAAACAACCCTAGAACTTAGAAAGCTCATAACTTTTGATCCATAAGCCCAAATTTAGTAAACTTGGACGTTTTGAAATCCCCTAAACATGTAGAAACTTTTAGAACTGTCCAAATTCAATTTTGGCAAACATAAATTTGTTCAAGTTTAAATATGCTTGTTTCATGAATTCTGGCATAAATGAAATTCTACAAATCCAAAAATTGTAAACAAAATATTTTTGGAATCCTTAGAATGTGTACTTTCATAAAATCTGTCCCAAAATAATACTTGAACCAATTAAAATGGAGTTTAGAATTTAAATGACCATTTGAGTATTTTGCACCTAGTTTTAATTATATAAATAATTTTAACTAGTTTTCTTCTGGAAAATTATTCCATTTAGTAACCTTAGACCAGGGAAACCAGTACCAAAACAATTGTGACCAGATAACCCATTCCATGTAATCTTTGCCATGTAAACCACCCATTGTAATCAATCATTATACTTTAATAACTATTGTTTGATGAAACTCCTTTTTAGGAAAATGGTGGTATGATCATTTTGATCAAAACCAACACCCATGTCATCTTGAACTTATGGAAATTAACTTTTGGACCAGAAACCCCTAGCCCAATGCCTTTTGTAAATTTACAAGCCATATTGTAAATTGCTTCAACCCTACTAAGCCAAAGCCATGAAATAAATCATGTTGATCATGATTTTGTTTTCTAAAACCCTTAAGACAAACCTTGTGTAATATTTGTTAACTTGACCAACCCATGCCCTAGTAGCTAACCCTAAACCATGTTACCATAATTCTTTTTGCAAATCGAATTGTGTGTTAAACCTAACCCAAAACACTATAATTCCATTTTATATTGTGATAACCTTGAACTTGTCCATACAAGACCAAACAATAATCACCTCGTCATAATTCTTTTTGAATATTGAATTATGTGTAAAATCCTTGTCCGTATTAACACCAATCAATATGAATAACTTGTTATGCTTCCGTTATGTATATATTTTTTGTATTGTTTGTATGTTGGTGAATTGCTTGTTTATTGTTATTTATTTGTATTGTTTAGATTATACGGAGAGCAACGTTCTATTTGTAAAGAGAGTGCCTCTATACCAACTTCCACAAGGAAAGTGATGCTCATGTCCCACTTTTTATTGCATTAGATTTTTCAGTAGTATGCATCATAGGTGATTTTATTTATTTTTCCAAAGTCTATGCTATGCTTAGAAATACCTAGTAGTGTGTAGACAACCAGAAACCTCCACTAGATACTAGTTGAGCTATGCCAGAATATTATCACAACTATTGTTGATACCTGTTGGGTTGTGATGTTTTTGAAAATTAACAACCCAATGAAACACCTGGGTGGATGGTATGAATGGATTATGTTGAGTGGCTACTCAGGGCCATGTTCATGGTGGATTTAGCCATGGATGTGGTGGTTATCACCTAAGGGTACACTTGTGGATTGCCACCCAGGATTAAAGAGATTTGTAGGTCTTCACTGTTTAGTTAGCTTCCAGTGCAGCCTTGAGGTAATATGGGCTCTGCCAAGATTAAGTAAGTTGTGGGGGTTCATCATGTTGTATGACATTGGGTGGTAGAATTTTAGGAGCGTCGAGTCATGCTGGTATGGTTGAATCCCTCTTCCCAAAGATCTTGTCTCATTTTCTCTCGGGAAAAATGAGTCTCAAGGTGAAAGTGAACAACCTCTGCAGAGTTAAAAACTAAGATCTTAGCCGTGTCCCCGGTTATGGGCCAGTTGAGAAGCTAGACAGAGTTGGTGCCGAAGGATCTCCTCATCTTTTCTGAATGATATAAAACATGGTAGAAACCCCTTTTTAGGGCACATGGTGGATTTAGCCATGATGCCACAATCAAACCTCATGGTGGATTTAGCCATGATGATTTACCAAACTTCATGGTGGGTTTAGCCATGACGATTTTCAAACTTCATGGTGGATTTAGCCATGATGATTTATCAAACTTCATGGTGGATTTAGCCATGATGCCACAATCAAACCTCATGGTGGATTTAGCCATGATGATTTACCAAACTTCATGGTGGGTTTAGCCATGACGATTTTCAAACTTCATGGTGGATTTAGCCATGGTGATTTATCAAACTTCATGGTGGATTTAGCCATGATGAACTGTCAACCTTCATGGTGGATTTAGCCATGATGGTTGTACAGAAGTTTTCATTTTTATTAAAATGATTTATCAAATATAGGACAAAATTGGCTTTATGCAAATAGCCCAGACTCCACCAGCCAAATATCATGTAGCTAGTTATTCCTCAAAACTGCCACCATACAAGTGTCACTTGCAAGTACATTGTTTGTACAGACTTCCTCCCCTGTGGGGGCTGCATATTCCAACGTGCAGATAAATCTGAAGACAAGTGAGGATTTCGTTTAGGATCTCGAGTCTATCGCCAACATGTTCTGCCTGTGGCGCATGAAGTGAAGAAGGCTCATTGAAGATTTGTTTCCGCTGTGTTTACTTTGAAAATTTGTCATTTGGGCTAGTCCATGTTGACTATGCCAATTGTAAGTCTATTTTATTTCTTATCCACTGGATCAACGATGTAGAATGATGCTATTGCAATGAATATTTCATTTTGTCATGTGTATGCTATCAGAGATCCCGGGAATAGCAGGTTACACAGGTGTTCTACCTTTATCAAAAGGTAGGGCGCTACAAAATGGTATCAGAGCATAGTGTTGCCTGTAGGATCGAGACACTAAGTTTGGAAAAGACCCCAGGATTGAAAATATACTTTCTTCAAACCTATAGAAACAGAACATCACATTTTAACCTTTATCATATCCTCTCATCCATCATTCACCTTCAAAATATTCTTATCTTGTTATAGATGACCTACCTCTTGTTTTCTATCAAGACATGGCTTGTGAAAAATCATGGAGTAAAAGGAATAGTTTTCACATGACCTTTGGTTTCAACATGAAGATCAACACCTCAAGACACTGAGAGGAGGATTTGAAGAAACTCAAGAAAATATAGATGAGACCACCAATCTAGTTGCCTTGTTAGGACAACTTTAACATGTTAGTGTATTGATCATACAAATTGTGTGTGTGTTATGACAATACTAGGTTGTTTGTTAAACCTTGATGATTGGAGTGATGAATGTTTGCCATATGCTTGTTAGATGTTGTTTGTAAGATGATTTCCTTGCTCTGTTGTGTTTGGGTAGGAACCTTCTTTAGTCTCTATCTAAATCTCTACTCATCCATGCTAAACCAAACCCAACACCATACACCTTTACAAACCATAGTGAGTTTCTAAGTTGGAGTGCAACTACTGACTTGGGATCCAAGAGAACCTTTTGAGACAACCATACAAAATGAGGAATACCAAGGATCTCAGGATTCTGTTCTTCTGTGTGAAGGAACAATCACATCTATGATCAACTGACCACCATCCTAAGGAGCTACAAGTCCATCAATCAGTGATAATGGACATATGGAGTCTGATTCAAATGAGCTAAGTTTTTGGAAAGCTACCTACACTATGAGAAGAGCATATGAAGAAGATGCAACTATTCAACTGGAGGTGCAAAGAGTTTATGCAACCCCAATAGTTGGAGAAAAGATAGTTTAGCTCAGGTTGTCTTACAGGTGGGAAACTATCTGTTAGACAAGTGAGGATGACCGAGTGTTAGATCACGTAGTCCATCAATCTACATGGGGAAAATGATATGGGTGCAGGATGGACTGATCACCATTCCTACTACTCATGTTATTCACTCTTACTATGTTGGGTTGAAGGAACTATGTTTGCCTTGAGCCATAGTCGAGTGACGACGATGTTAAACCTAAACCATAGAAAGGTTAGATGTAATAATATCCCTATGTTAGGCAAGTGTTGCTGAAACGTATTTAACTTCAGAGAGGACAAAGCCAATCTTGGAGGAATCATACAATGGAAGATATTGCCTACCATGAGAGTTTCGTTAGAAATAGCATGGTGTTTGCATTCAAGAGATACAACAACATGATGAAAGATCGCCAAGGAAATGGTAACAAATGGATTATCTGGAAAAAAATCAGGATATGATTCTATCTGGGAAGTCATTGATCGTTTGACAAAGATATCACACTTTGCACCAGTAAAGAGCACTTACACCAGTGTTAAGTTGGCTGATATATACATGAAGGAGATGGTCTGACTTCATGGTGTTCCAAAGAGTATTATGTCTGATAGGGGTACCCAGTTTACTCCACACTTTTGGAAGAAACTACATGAGTCCTTAGAGACCAGACTGGAGTTCAACACAGTGTTTCATTCTCAAACAGATGGTCAGACTGAGAGGGTCAATCAGATTCTAGAGGATATGCTGAGAGTGTGTATTTTAGACTATGGATCTAGTTGGGATGACAACTTACCATATGCAGATATTTTTTTCCTACAACAACAGTTACCAAGATAGTATTGAAATGGTACCATTAGAAGCTCTGTATGAGAAGAAAATTTACCACACCTTTGCTGTGGAGTGGCCTAGAAGAAGAAAAAAAATCTTTGGTCCTGACAACATCCAAGAAGCTGAAGTGAAGGTTTGACTGCCCAAGGATTTTTGATTGACCCAAAGAGTGACCCCTCAGAGTCAAAAGTAGTTCAATAGGCTTATGTTGATTTGGATCTCTAATGCAAGAGAAAGTTCTACTCCAGCCATCTTGAGTAAAACGACATTCCAAGCTATGTGAATAGACTCATCCTATTGGGGATGAATAGGGACACATAGAGCCCTACATGATGAAAACATGGATTCAAGATGCCAAACACCAACAAGGAGGGAATGCATGATATACAAGAATAATATGGATGATGAAGTATGACTCCAGCTGAGGATATTGTGAACCCAGTAACCAGTTAGACAAGAGTAATTTAGACTACCCACAAAAGTTTCTTTTAAGGGTGGTAGCCCACCCAACCTTAGTAAACCCAGTTACCCAAACCTATCTTTCTTTCTAACCTTCCCAAATCTCGGGACGAGATTTCTTTTAAGGGTGGTAGTCTATAACATCCCTGATTTTTGAGAAAGTTCAAAAATCACAAAAATTTGAAACTTTTATTTTTCTTGTTAATAGAAGCCACCAAAAACAAAACAAAGTGCAAGAAACAAAAGAAAACAATACATATTTCATTGTTATTGGAAATAAAGTAGAAGTGTCTCTGTTTTCCATAAAACCTAAATCTTTTCAAATAAGTTTTCTTATTTCAAAATGATTACTTCTTTATAGCAAACCTTATTTAAGCCATTGATTTCTATCTGACTATTATTTTTGAAAATAGTTTCAAAGCCCAAAATTAACCATATCACTTTTCAACAACTATATCTAGTATTAAGTAGCAAAATGTTTTCCACCAAATTGTTTTGTGAAAAGAACTTAGAGAAACATATTCTCAAAGGTCTTGTGTTTCTAAATTTTATTTGAGCATATTTTCAATAAATTATTCTCTATGTGGAAAATGACAATAAGTTGCTATTTGTAGATACCTCATTTTATAAAATATAAAAATAAGAAATGAGTTTCAAAAATAGTATTTAACTATTAGACTGTTCCTGTAATTTTATTAAACCCAAATTCCAATTAATAATTATTTTCTATTTAAAAATGATTTTTAGTATCATTAAGGCATTTTGTCAATTTTAAAAATTCAATTTTGAAATGTGTTGTGAAACATCACATATTTGTTTCATGTGAAAGAGAAAGATTTTATGAAGCTATAGAATCTTGTTTGAGGTTATTTGGAGCTTTTATGCAAAAGTTATTAGAGAATTAAAACAAAAACAGAAAAAGGGAAAGAAAAAAAAAGAGGGCTAGCAGCCCGGGGTAGCCCATCTCCCCCAGCCTCCTATCTACCGCGCCCAGTGCAAAGGAAACGAAACCCAGCCCAGTACCGCTGCAGCCCGTCCAGCAGCTCCCTCTCTCTCTGATTGGATGACAGGTAGGACCCGCGCGTGTCATGGCGACGTCATCGTCCCCCACCTCCGTCCCGGATTCTCGCACACGATCTCTCGCTTGCGCACGGTCTACTCGCCCCGCGCCCGAACAGCCCACCCGAGCCCTCCTTTATATCTTCCCCACTCTCCTCTCCGTTTCCCCCTTTGAACCCCAGTCCGAGACGTCCCGAGGCGACCAGAATAGCTCACCGGAGTTGAGCAAGACCGCCGCCGTAGATCATCATATCCGGCGAAACGTGAGGTTTTCTCTGCCCCTACTTGGTCTCTTCTGTTTTCCCGCGATCCCGCGCATATTTTGATGTTCTGGTTCCAGTTTGTTACGCACAGAATTACGCTCGCCGTGCACTTCGAGAACTCACCGGCGCGGGATCCCCTCCGTCCGCACGACGCCGCCGTTCTCGGAAGCGACGTGGTGCACCGAGGACACCATCAAGCACACTGTGTCTAGCCGCACCTCCCCGTGGTCTCCCATTGCTCGGAGGACGTCTTCTTCGTCGACGTCATCGGATTTCATCGCCGGAGAACCACGATGCGCCATTTCCCGGCGAGCTTCCCTCTGGTGATCTCCTCTCTCAATCTCTGTCGTTCGATCTATTTTGTACGGTCGAGATTAGATCCCCCAGTGAAGGGGTAAGCCACCGTTGGATCTGGATCCAACGATCCAGATCATATGACATAACCACGTCATCGCCACATCAGCCTGTCCGAGCCAATCGGGAGCATCCACGTGGCCTAGCCATTTTGCCATTTTAATCTGAATAGAAAATCATTTGGCAATTTGCAGAAACAACCCTAGAACTTAGAAAGCTCATAAATTTTGATCCATAAGCCCAAATTTAGTAAACTTGGACGTTTTCAAATCCCCTGAACATGTAGAACTTTTAGAACTGTCTAAATTCAATTTTGGCAAACATAAATTAGTTCAAGTTTAAATATGCTTGTTTCATGAATTCTGGCATAAATCAAATTCTACAAATCAAAAAATTGTAAATAAAATATTTTTGGAATCCTTAGAATGTGTACTTTCATAAAATCTGTCCAAAAATAATATTTGAACCAATTAAAATGGAGTTTAGAATTTAAATGACCATTTGAGTATTTTGCACCTAGTTTTAATTATATAAATAATTTTAACTAGTTTTCTTCTGGAAAATTGTTCTATTTAGTAACCTTAGACCAGGGAAACCAGTACCAAAACAATTGTGACCAGATAACCCATTCCATGTAATCTTTGCCATGTAAACCACCCATTATAATCAATCATTATACTTTAATAACTATTGTTTGATGAAACTCCTTTTTAGGAAAATGGTGGTATGATCATTTTGATCAAAACCAACACCCATGTCATCTTGAACTTATGGAAATTAACTTTTGGACCAGAAAACCCTAGCCCAATGCCTTTTGTAAATTTACAAGCCATATTGTAAATTGCTTCAACCCTACTAAGCCAAAGCCATGAAATAAATCATGTTGATCATGATTTTGTTTTCTAAAACCCTTAAGACAAACCTTGTGTAATATTTGTTAACTTGACCAACCCATGCCCTAGTAGCTAACCCTAAACCATGTTACCATAATTCTTTTTGCAAATCGAATTGTGTGTTAAACCTAACCCAAAACACTATAATTCCATTTTATATTGTGATAACCTTGAACTTGTCCATACAAGACCAAAAATAACCACCTCATCATAATTCTTTTTGAATATTGAATTATGTGTAAAATCCTTGTCCGTATTAACACCAATCAATATGAATAACTTGTTATGCTTCCGTTATGTATATATTTTTTGTATTGTTTGTATGTTGGTGAATTGCTTGTTTATTGTTATTTATTTGTATTGTTTAGATTATACGGAGAGCAACGTTCTATTTGTAAAGAGAGTGCCTCTATACCAACTTCCACAAGGCAAGTGATGCTCATGTCCCACTTTTTATTGCATTAGAGTTTTCAGTAGTATGCATCATAGGTGATCTTATTTATTTTTCCAAAGTCTATGCTATGCTTAGAAATACCTAGTAGTGTGTAGACAACCAGAAACCTCCACTAGATACTAGTTGAGCTATGCCAGAATATTATCACAACTATTGTTGATACCTGTTGGGTTGTGATGTTTTTGAAAATTGAAAATTAGCAACCCAATGAAACACCTGGGTGGATTGGTATGAATGGATTATGTTGAGTGGCTACTCAGGGCCATGTTCATGGTGGATTTAGCCATGGATGTGGTGGTTATCACCTGAGGGTACACTTGTGGATTGCCACCCAGGATTAAAGAGATTTGTAGGTCTTCACTGTTTAGTTAGCTTCCAGTGCAGCCTTGAGGTAATATGGGCTCTGCCAAGATTAAGTAAGTTGTGGGGGTTCATCCTGTTGTATGACATTGGGTGGTAGAATTTTAGGAGCGTCGAGTCATGCTGGTATGGTTGAATCCCTCTTTCCAAAGATCTTGTCTCATTTTTCTCTCGGGGAAAATGAGTCTCAAGGTGAAAGTGCACAACCTCTGCAGAGTTAAAAACTAAGATCTTAGCCGTGCCCCCGGTTATGGGCCAGTTGAGCAGCTAGACAGAGTTGGTGCCGAAGGATCTCCTCATCTTTTCTGAATGATATAAAACATGGTAGAAACCCCTTTTTAGGGCACATGGTGGATTTAGCCATGATGCCACAATCAAACCTCATGGTGGATTTAGCCATGATGATTTACCAAACTTCATGGTGGGTTTAGCCACGACGATTTTCAAACTTCATGGTGGATTTAGCCATGATGATTTATCAAACTTCATGGTGGATTTAGCCATGATGCCACAATCAAACCTCATGGTGGATTTAGCCATGATGATTTACCAAACTTCATGGTGGGTTTAGCCATGATGATTTACCAAACTTCATGGTGGGTTTAGCCATGACGATTTTCAAACTTCATGGTGGATTTAGCCATGGTGATTTATCAAACTTCATGGTGGATTTAGCCATGATGAACTGTCAACCTTCATGGTGGATTTAACCATGATGGTTGTACAGAAGTTTTCATTTTTATTAAAATGATTTATCAAATATAGGACAAAATTGGCTTTATGCAAATAGCCCAGACTCCACCAGCCAAATATCATGTAGCTAGTTATTCCTCAAAACTGCCACCATACAAGTGTCACTTTCCAGTACATTGTTTGTACTGACTTCCTCCCCTGTGGGGGCTGCATATTCCAACATGCAGATAAATCTGAAGACGAGTGAGGATTTCGTTTAGGATCTCGAGTCTATCGCAACATGTTCTGCCTGTGGCGCATGAAGTGAAGAAGGCTCATTGAAGATTTGTTTCCGTTGTGTTTACTTTGAAACTTTGTCATTTGGGCTAGTCCATGTTGACTATGCGAATTGTAAGTCTATTTTATTTCTTATCCACTGGATCAACGATGTAGAATGATGCTATTGCAATGAATATTTTATTTTGTCATGTGTATGCTATCAGAGATCCCGGGAATAGCAGGTTACACAGGTGTTCTACCTTTATCAAAAGGTAGGGCGCTACAGCAATTACGATAGAAGAAGTCTCTTGTGTCCCCAACAAACTAATACAATTGTTAGTTGTATAGGTGCACTAGTTCGGCGAAGAGAGAGTGAAATACAAGTAGTATGGATAATTATAAGTGATAATAGCAATCTGAAATAAAAAAGGCAGCAATCAAACACGTAGCAGAACTGATTGTAAATGGTGTTTCAATGCTTAGAAACAAAGCCTAGGGATCCTACTTTCACTAGTGGACACTCTCAACAATTATAACATAACTGAATGCATAAATATCATCTCTTCACTATGCTACCCCGAACCACTCTCCGGTTGGATAACAAACACCAATTCATTGCGTACGGCTACAATGCACACCTTAAAGTCGCATTCCCATGTCTAGTTAACCCCACACTATCAACTTGAGCGCCCTAGAAGGTACTAGACAAACACCACAATTTCATAGGGTCATCCAGCACAAGATATAAATATCATGCTAAACCACACGGTCCACACACTGTCAGCTTTACACCGTGATCAAAGTGTTTGTGGAGATCTCATAACAAAACCACTTGAATAGCATAACAGATAAAGATTAACATCTACTTATTCAACTAGATTACAAAGCTAATGATCACATAAAGATCACACCATAAGAGAGAGAGAGAGAGAGAGAGAGAGAGAGAGAGAGATGAGACACATAGATACCGGTAGAGCCCTCAGCCCCGGGGGAGAACTACTCCCTCCTCATCATAGGAGACAGCAACAAGGATGAAGACGGCAGTGGAGTCAATGGATATGGCTCTGGGGGCACTTCCCCGTCCCGGCAGGGTGCCGGAACAGAGATTTCTGCCCCCCGAAACTTTTCGGCGGCCACGGCGGAGCTACGGAACTTTTCGTGGAAAAAGGCCGATATCTTTAGGATTTATGCATCGAGGGGCATATATAGGCGAAATGGCGATGGCGGTGGGTGCCCGAGGGGCCCACATCACCTCCCGGCGCGGCCAGGGGCCCACCCGCGCGGAGGCATGGTGTGGGGGCTCCAGGGCCCCCCTCTAGGTCTCTTCGGGACTTTGTGGAACCTTCGGGAATTCTAAGACTCCCGGGCTTCAAATTTTCCAATTCCGAGAATATTTCCAGAACAACTTTTCTGAAACTAAAAATAGCAGAAAACAGGAACTGACTCTGTGGCATCTTGTCAATAGTTTAGTCCCGGGAAATCGATAAAAATGACATAAAGTGTAAGGAAAACATGTAGCATATGGCATGAAAACAACATGGAACATCAGAAATTAAGGATATGTTTATGGCGTATCAACATTCCCAAGCTTAGTTCTTACTCGTCCTCGAGTAGGTAAACGATAAAAAACACATAATTTCTGAGGTGACATTCTACCAACATAAACTTGATCATCTAAATTGTAAAAGCATAAGCATAGCTGAGATCAAAGAACTTTAACACAAGCATGATAAATATAATTCTAACGATAAAGCATAGCAATCACCTTGCATCATGAGAAGTAACACAAACAAAAGATCATGAATAATAATGCACCTGGAAGCTATACGTTTGTTTCAAGCATAGAGATAACATAGCAAAGTGATATTTCGCTTGTCCTTAAGAGTGGGGCAAAACATAAATGCCAGGACACCTTCAAATTTTAAGAGGAAGACTAGAGCAAATAATTTGAGAACAAACAATAACACATCATGAATCAATTAATAATGTTTCTGGGACAAATGCACATGAAACTCAGAATGGCAACCATGCTCTCTCAACTGTGCCTAAAGTTAGAAGATGGAGACTCAACATAAAAGTAAAAGAAAGGCCCTTCGCAGAGGGAAGCATGGATTTGTCATGCGCTAGAGGTTTTTATTTTGTTAAACAGAGGTATTGAAAACATTTTTAGAGAGGTGTATGCTTATATCAACGAATAGTAATCAGAAAATACAGTACGCCACAAGACAACTAGACTTCACAAGAGTGGCTCCCATAGAAGGACACATCTGGGTAGAAGGTCATCCCTGTTTCTCTTTTGTTTACACAATTATGCTTTAACTAATAAATCATGGGCAAAAATAGTGAAGAGAATTTGTTCTATCACTTTGGGGCCGGGCACCCTGCTGTCATCTCTTCTATCAACAACTGAGATAAAGATTCTCTATTTACGTCCTCATGGGCTAAAATGGGAGCACAAAAGAGGAGTAATTTTGAAGGTTTTAAAGGTAACACATGAGCAATTTACTTTGGAGTAGCGGTTAAATACCACATGTAGGTAGGTATGGTGGACATATTTGGCAAACTTTGGTTTTGGGGAGTTGGATGCACGAGTAGAGCTCATACTCAGTACAGGTGGAGGCTAGCAAAAGACTGGGAGCGACAAATCAAGAGAGCAATAATGACCATAATCATGCATAGCGACAAAAACATCATTAATCAAAGCATAAGTGGTACTACAAGTTCAAAAACTAAATGATCAGAGAGGGTATAAGTGATTGGTTTGTATTCATAAACATGGTGTAAGCATGTGCCAAGTCAACCAAATAAAACATTCAAAGGAGAACACCGCAAATTTATGCTTAAAAATGACAAGAACAACTCATGATTCTTTCAAAGGCACATTAAACACTCTCAACTATTTGAGAAAAATCATGCTACAAAAATAACTACTAGGCTTTAGAATTAAAATAACATCTAACATGACATGAAAAAGTCTAGCCACAGTCTATACAAGCTTCTAATTGCACTGTTATAAGCTCAAAAATCGTACTCCTTCTTTCCAACACCAAGCATTTCATAATAAATAAAAACTCTACAAGAGATACAGCAATGAAAAAAGAGATTACTAACACAACTCTACTATAACTAACAACTCTAAATAAGAGATGCCAGAAAAACATGAGCTAAACATGAATTTTGCAGCAGCTAGAAGAAAAACTAAGAATACAAGCATAACGAGTATTCAAACAAAAAGAGCGTGTCTCTCTCCCGCACAAAGAATGCTAGGTTCCAACTATATTATTGTAGCAAGGAAAACAAAAGAAACAAAATACGCTCCAAGTAAACTTCATATGATGTGACCTAATAAAATATAGTTTCACTAGAAGTGACCTGATAAATTGTTGATGAAGAAGGGGATGCGTTGGGCATTGATACGTCTCAAACGTATCTATAATTTTTGATGTTCCATGTTGGTATTATGCCAATTGCTACATGTTTTCCGTATGTTTTCCTACGTTTTCTTATGTTTTCCGGGACTAACATAATAACAAGATTCCACAGAGCCAGTTCCCTGTTTTCTGTTGTTTTTAGTTTCAGAAAAGTTGTTCTGGAAATATTCTCGGAACTAGAAAATTCGAAAGCCAGAAGTCCTAAAAGTCCCGGAAGCATCCAGAAGTCCCGAAGAGCCCCGGAGGGGGGCCACAGGGTGGCCACACCATGGGGTGGCGCGGGTCCCCCTCGCCACGCCACCTAGGGGCGTGGGCCCCCTGGCCACCTCCCGACATCGCCCTTTTTCCCATATATACTCCCCGAGGTATAAACCCTAGGGGAATCGACCTTTTACGCAAAAATACATATGTAGCTCCTCCGCCGCCGACAACTTTCCGGGGACAGATCTCTGTTCTGGCACCCTGCCAGGACGGGAAAGTGCCCCCGGAAGCCATCTCCATCAACTCCACCGCCATCTACGTCACTGTTGCTGTATCCTATGATGAGGAGGGAGTAGTTCTCCCCCGGGGCTGAGGGCTCTACCGATAGCTATGTGGTTCATCTCTCTCTCCCATGGTGTGATCTTTATGTGATCATGAGATTTGTAATCTAGTTGAATATGTAGATTGATCTTCATTTGTTATGCTACTCAAGTGGTTTTGTTATCTTCGTAAACACTTTGATCACGGGGTAAAGGTGACAGTGTGTGCACTGTGTGGTTTAGCATGATATTTATATCTTGTGTTGCAAGATGAACCTATGAAATTGTGGCGTTTGTTTACTAATCTATGGTGCTCGTAGTGACATTGGGGTGCCCTAGAGAGGGAATATAGACTTGAGGAGTGTTGTTAAATCCCTACGCAATGATTAGTGTTTGTTATTCGACCGGAGAGTGGTTCGGAGTAGCATAGTGAAGAAATAATATTTATGCATTCAATTATGAGATAATTGTTGAGAGTGTCCACTAGTGAAAGTAGGAGCCCTAGGTCTTATTTCCAAGCATTGAAACATATTTTCCGCCTGTTCTGCTACATGTTTGCTTGCTGCCATTTTTATTTTAGATTGCTGGTATCACTTATTATCATCCATACTACTTGTATTTTACTCTCTCTTCGCCGAATTAGTGCACCTACATACCTAACAAGTATATTGGGTGTGTTGGGGACACAAGAGACTTCTTGTATCTTGATTGCAGGGTTGCTTGAGAGGGATGTCTTTGACCTCTACCTCCCTGAGTTCGATAAACCTTGGGTGATCCACTTAAGGGAAACTTGCTGTTGTTCTACAAACCTCTGCACTTGGAGGCCCAACATTGTCTACAAGAATAGAAGCATGCGTAGACATCAAGCTCTTTTCTGGCGCCGTTGCCGGGGAGGTCAGGTAAAAGGTACTCACATCCTCGGGTGTGAGTCTCGAAGTTATTTCCTTTAGATTCTGCAATTATATCTTTTTGTTTCTTGTTTTTATTTTCACTGGTTAGGCTTATTTTTTACTTGTTGCATGTTTTTATATTTATGCTTAAATGGAAAACAACAAAATATGAGAGAGCTTTATAATATTTATCTTGAGTTAGGACATGAAGTGTTTGAAGAGAAAATTAAAAAACCTATGGAGCTTTATTTGCATGCTAATAGCAATGTTCTTAGTATGAACTCTTTAAAAACCATTATTGCTAATGCTATGAAAAAGTCTAAGCTTGGGGAATCTAGTTTTGATGAATATGCTATTTTTATTCTTCCAAGTTTTGAGGAGGAAATTTTCTTTGATGATACCTTGCCTCCAATATATGATTATTATATTGATTGTGGTATTCTAGTTCCACCTGTTTACAATGATGACTATGATATTTTCAGTCCACCTACTATTGAGAAAAAAATTAATTATGATTACAATATGCCTCCTATATTTAATTATTATGGTGATGAGAATAATAATGATAGTATTTTGTTGAATTTGCTCCCACTACTATTAATAAGAATGACTATGCTTATGTGGAGAGTATTAATTCTTTTATGCATGTGGCTCATGATAAGAATGTTTTATGTGATGGTTATATTGTTAATTTTATTCATGACACTACTGAAAGTTATTATGAGAGAGGGGAACATAGTTTCATGCATCTCAACAATATCAAGTTTCCCCTCTTTATGTTGAAATTTTTGAAGTTGCACTTATTTTGTCTTCCTATGCTAGTCACTTTGTGCTTCGTTGACTTGTTTTTAAACAAGATTATTTTTAATAGGAAGTGGATTAGACTTAAATGTGTTTTATATTTTCTCCTTGATTCTCTCTTATTGTGCTTCAACTCTTATTCTTATGTGATCATCTTTTAAAAATCATTGTGCCTAGCTGAAAGGCGTTAAAGAAAATCGCTACCGGGAGACAACCCGTTTTATTTCTCCATTTTCAACCCGTTTTCTTTGTTTTATTTTGTGTGCTTTGCACCTGGGTGTTTTCTATTTCCTTATCAACCTTTCTGTATCTTTTCTTCTGTGTTTCTGTTGATCCAAGTAAATCCTCTAGTGGAAAGTTGGAGCTGGTTTTCGGATTTCTGCGCAGAAAACAGATTTCTGCTGTCCACCGTAAAATATCATATAAAATCCTGGGAGATCAGAATGATCTGAATTTTTTTGTGCTTATTCCTTATATAATTTCGAAACTTTTCTTAGAAGACCACTTTTTTATTTTAGCAACATAAGATTTTTTAAAAAATCGATCTCTACCTGTTGTTCTGTTTTAACAGATTTCTGCCATTTATCGCATTTGCATCTTAATCTCTTTCTTTTGGTGTTTTTATGAGAAAAAGAGTTTTGAAAGAAGTTGTGATAGTAGCTAATGTGTTTTTGAGTGTTAGACTTGTGTTGAAACTGAAGCATGTGAATTTATTATTTCAATTGCACTAACGTTACTAATGAAGATTGTGAGAATTTTGATGTGAAGGAAGTTTTCAAGGGTCGAGAGAAGAGGTTGATATGATTTGATAAAGATTGTGTGGTAGCATGTCACCTCAGAAATTATTTTGTTTATAGTTTACCTATTCGAGGACGAGTAGAAACTAAGCTTGGGGATGCTTGATACGTCTCAAACGTATCTATAATTTCTGATGTTCCATGTTGATATTATGCCAATTGCTACATGTTTTCCGTATGTTTTCCTACGTTTTCTTATGTTTTACGGTACTAACCTATTAACAAGATGCGACAGAGCCAGTTCCCTATTTTTTGCTGTATTTAGTTTCAGAAAAGTTGTTCTGGAAACATTCTCGGAATTGGAAAATTCGAAAGCCATAAGTCCTAAAAGTCCCGGAAGCATCCAGAAGTCCCGAAGAGCCCCGGAGGGGGGCCACAGGGTGTCCACACCATGGGGTGGCGCGGGTCCCCCTAGCCGTGCCACCTAGGGGTGTGGTCCCCCTGTCCACCTCCCGGCATCGCCCTTTCGCCCATATATACTCCTAGAGGCATAAACCCTAGGGGAATCGACCTTTTTCGCAAAATACATCCGTAGCTCCGCCGCCGATAGGTTTCGGGGGATAGATCTCTGTTCTGGCACCTTTCCGGGACGGGGAAGTGCCCCCGGAAGCCATCTCCATTGACTCCACTGCCATCTCCATCGATGTTGCTGTCTCCTATGATGAGGAGGGAGTAGTTCTTCCCCGGGGATGAGGGCTCTACCGGTAGCTATGTGGTTCATCTCTCTCTCCCATGGTGTGATCTTTATATGATCATGAGCTTTGTAATCTAGTTGAATATGTAGATTGATCTTCATATGTTGTGCTACTCAAGTGGTTTTGTTATCTCCGTAAACACTTTGATCACGGGGTAAAGGTGACAATGTGTGCACCGTGTGGTTTAGCATGATATTTATGTCTTGTCTTGGAAGATGAACCTATGAAATTGTGGCATTTGTTTACTACTCTATGGAGCTCATAGTGACATTGGGATGACCTAGAGAGGGAATATAGACTTGAGGAGTGTTGTTAAAGCCCTAAGCAATGATTAGTGTTCGTAATTCGACCGAAGAGTGGTTCGGAGTAGCATAGTGAAGAAATGATATTTATGCATTCAATTATGAGATAATTGTTGAGAGTGTCCACAAGTGAAAGTAGGATCCCTAGGCCTTATTTCCAAGCATTGAAACACCATTTTCCGCCTATTCTTCTACATGTTTGCTTGCTTCCATTTTTATTTCAGATTGCTGTTATCACTTATTATCATCCATACTACTTGTATTTTACTCTCTCTTTGCCGAACTAGTGCACCTATATACCTGACAAGTATATTGGGTGTGTTGGGGATACAAGAGACTTCTTGTATCTTGATTGCAGGGTTGCTTGAGAGGGATATATTTGACCTCTACCTCCCTGAGTTCGATAAACCTTGGGTGATCCACTTAAGGGAAACTTGCTGCTGTTCTACAAACCTCTCCACTTGGAGGCCCAACACTGTCTACAAGAATAGAAGCGTGCGTAGACATCAGGCATCCCCCAGCTTAGATGATTTAGTATTCTTAGAATTTTCTGGGATGAACCACGGGGGCATCCCCAAACTTTGACCTTGCACTCTTCTTGATCACATTATATCACCCTCTTCTCTTGACCCTTGAAAACTTCCTTCACACCACACTCAAAGAGTAATTCGCATTAGAGGGTTAGTGTAACAAAAAAAAATCCATGGGTTCTGCATGGGCACAAGTGCTATTGATACTTTTATACATTAGCTACAGCCACTGATGTTTCATGAAGAAAATAAATCCACTTGACTTAGTTGAAGAGTAAATGCAAGAAAAACGGCAGAATCTGCCAAAACCAGAACAGTCTGTAAAGATGAATTTTCTTGGGGAAGTTACGTTGCTCAGATCGAAAAACATAAATAACAAAAAATTTCAGAATTAGCTGAGTAATAAGAATAAAAAAATTTAGGTCATTCTGAACTTTGTAGATTTTATACGATTTTTTACGGTGGACGGCAGAAATCTGTTTCCTACGCAAAAATCCAAAACCAACTCCAACTTTCGTTAGAAACTCCACTTGGCACAACTAAAACATGAAAATAAAGATACAAAGGAGTTTCTACAGAAGTATAAAAACACCTTGACTCAAAGAAAACAGAGAAAAACAAAGCAAAAATAATAACATGGGTTATCTCCCAAGAAGTGCTTTTCTTTAAAGCCTTTTAGCTAGGCATGATAGTTTGAGAAGATGCTTATATAAGAAATATTAACTGAAGCAAAATAGAGCATCAAGAATCAAATGTAAAACAAATTTAAGTCTAACACACTTCCTATAAAAAAGAATCTTGTAGAAAAACAAGTCAGTAAAGCACAAAGTGGCTAGCAGAGGAAGACAAAATAAGTGCAACTTCAAAAAATTTAGCATAAGGAGGGGAAACTTGATATTATTGAGATGCATGAAACTATGTTTCCCTCTCTCATAATAACTTTCAGTAGCATCATGAATAAAATTAACAATATAAATATCACATAAAACATTCTTATCATGAGCCACATGCATAAAAGAATTGATACTCTCCACATAAGCATAGTCATCCTTATATATAACAGTGGGAGCAAATTCAACAAAATATCTATCACTATTATTCTTATCACCATAATCATCAAATATAGGAGGCATATTGTAATCATAATTAATTTTCTCCTCGATAGTAGGTGGACTGAAAATAACATATTCATCATTGTAATGATCATATATTGGAGGCAAAGTATCATCAAAGAAAATTTCGTCCTCAAAACTTGGGGGACAAAAAATATCATATTCATCAAAACCAGCTCCCCAAGCTTAGACTTTTCCATAGCATTAGCAATACTGGCGTTCAAAGAATTTATACTAATAACATTGCTACTAGAATGCAAATAAAGATCCGTAGGTTTTTTAATTTTCTCTTCAAACACTTCATGTCCTAACTCAAGATAAAGATTATAAAGTTCTCTCATATTTTTGTTGTTTTCCATTAATCCTAACTAGTAAAAATAAAAACAAGGAACAAGTGAAAATAAGCCCAACTAGTGAAAATAAAAAAAGAAACAAAAAGATATAATTGCGGAATCTAAAGGAAATAACTTCGAGCACTCATAGAGGATATGAGTACCTTTTACCTTACCTCCCCGGCAACAGCGCCAGAAAAGAGCTTGATGTCTACGCACGCTTCTATTCTTGTAGACAGTGTTGGGCCTCCAAGTGCAGAGGTTTGTAGAACAACAACAAGTTTCTCTTAAGTGGATTCCCAAGGTTTATCGAACTGGGGAAGGAAGAGGTAAAAGGTATCCCTCTCAAGCAACCCTGCAATTACGATACAAGAAGTCTCTTGTGTCCCCAACACACCTAATACAATTCTCAGTTGTATAGGTGCACTAGTTACGCGAAGAGAGAGTGAAATACAAGTATTATGGATAATTACAGGTGATAATGGTAGTCTTAAATAAAAATGGCAGAAAGCAAACATGTAGCAGAACTGATTGTAAACGGTGTTTCAATGCTTAGAAACAAGGCCTAGGGGTCCTACTTTCACTAGTGGACACTCTCAACAATGATAACATAATTGAATGCATAATATTCATCTCTTCACTATGCTACTCTGAACCACTCTCCGGTCGGATAACAAACACCAATTCATTGCGTAGGGCTACAAATCACACCTTAAAGTCGCATTCCCATGTCTAGTTAACCCCACACTGTCAACTTGAGCGCCCTAGAAGGTACTAGGAAAATACCACAATTTCATATGGTCATCCAACACAAGATATAAATATCATGCTAAACCACACGGTCTACACACTGTCACCTTTACACCCCGATCAAAGTGTTTACGTAGATCTCATAAAAAACCACTTGAGTAGCATAACAGATGAAGAGTAACATATACTTATTCAACTAGATTACAAAGCTCACGATCACATAAAGATCACACCATGGGAGAGAGAGATGAGACACATAGCTACCGGTAGAGCCCTCAGCCCCAGGGGAGAACTACTCCCTCCTCATCATAGGAGACAACAACATCGATGAAGATGGCGGTGGAGTCGATGGAGATGGCTCCGGGGGCACTTCCCCGTCCCGGAAGGGTGCCGGAACAGAGATTTCTGTCCCCCGAAACTTGTCATCGGCGGTGGCGGAGCTACGGAACTTTTCGTGGAAAAAGGCTGATATCTTCAGGGTTTATGCATCGGGGGGCATATATAGGCGAAAGGACGATGGCGGTGGGCGCCCGAGGGGCCCGCACCACCTCCTGGCGTGGCCAGAGGCCCACCCACGCGGAGGCATGGTGTGGGGGCTCCAGGGCCCCCTTCGGGTCTCTTCAGGACTCTGTGGAACCTTCGGGAATTCTAAGACTTCCGGGTTTTGAATTTTCCAATTCCGAGAATATTTCCAGAACAACTTTTGTGAAACTAAAAACAACAGAAAACAGGATCTGGATCTGTGGAATCTGGTCAATAGGTTAGTCTCGGGAAATCGATAAAAATGACATAAATTGTAAGGAAAACATGTAGCATATGGCATGAAAAAACATGGAACATCAGAAACTAAGGATACGTTTATGACGTATCACTCTTCGATAGAGCTCCATCATATCAGCGGGTCTCTCCTGAATCCTACACGTTGTCCCAGAGGCGTTGATACCTATAATGTTGCAAAAAATTCTCCAAGGATGGGGAAAAAGGACTACCATAGATCTTAAAAGCAAGAGTTGGAGCATATTGTGAGTTATGAAATCTAAAACTCTAAACAAAAGTTTTTGTCAGAATAGCATATTGGGGACCTTCAACATACATGTAGTTGGTTAATCCAACCCTTTCAATCAGCATCAAGAAGTCATCAAGTATACCTGTAGCTCTAAAAAATGTATAGCAAGGGAAACTAGATGGATTAGCAATTCCATCGTCTCCTGCATCATCGATGCTTGGTGCAATAAGGTCCTCATTGTAGGATGGTATCAATAGAGTAGATGAACGTGAGGGCCTCATCCTCCTAGGGGCATCACTTCCAAAAATCTCTCCAAAGTTGAAGTTGTCCATTTCTGAAATTTTTAACAATCATCACAAAAAGTGGTTTCAATCAACTATAAGGTGGAAACTACTATAGAGACTTGTAGGAGAGCTAAACATGCATCAAAACTATGTTATTTCAACTTAAATCAAGCATGCAAAGTCACATAAGCTGTCACCTGCAGTACCAAAATACTCAAGAAATACTCCACCAAATAAGATTCTACTTGGATAATCGGAGGAGTCATATATCGAAGGGCAAATGCACCAAATTTCAGCAACAAAGGTGGGCTGAGCAAAGAGATAAAAAAATCTCGATGAAGAACAGTAAGAACTCGGGTTCCAGGAAATGTTTTGAGTTTTGGGTTAGAGGAGGGAATCTTTGGCAGGGGAGAGAGTAAGTGGAGGGCCAGGGGGCCCACACCATGTCCTGGCGCCACCAGGGAGCTGGCCGCGCCACCCTGTGGTGTACCTGACTGGTGGGTCCCCCGGGGTGCCTAGGTGCCTCTGTGCCTTATTTTTGACGTAAAAAATTATTATAGTTTTTCCGGATTTTTTCTAGAAACTTTATTTTTGAGGTATTTTCAGAATTTAATAATTAATTAAAAACCAGAAAAACAAACGTGGAAAGGTGGAAAAAAACCAAAACCAGAACTACAGAGGTTCTAAGACACTCCAATAGGAAAATAACCAAAGAAAACAAATGTGGGAGTGGTGAAAACAAAAATAAGGATGGTGACCACATGCATAACCATAGTAATCCGGATGAAAACATGACTATGTATGATGGAAATCATAATTGTACTAAGTTAGCAAGGTGAAAACATGGTGAAAACATAATGGGGGAGGTGAAAACATTGTCCTCTACATTTAAAATCACTTTCTTAACAAGGTTGATCAAGTCTTGTTACCAAAACAATTTTTATATGAAGCAAAACTTTGCTTATCACTAAATAATTATGTTACCTCAACCTTGATAGACATAGTCCCAATCCTAATAATTTCATATTCTTTTGGTGGCATTGGAATGGGACAATAAAATTCTCCAATCTTGATGATCTCAATATTTTCAATTGAATTTAGACCATATCTCCTATCAATCTTCTTGGGAAAATAAACTGTGTGCTCTTTATCACTAACATTAAAAAGTTACTTTTCCTTGATTGCAATCAATAACATCCCCCGTAGTGTTAATAAAAGGCATTTCCAACACAACAAAGTCAGTTAATATCAAACAATTAGTAGTCACTTGAACATGAACATTCTCACATATACCAACAGGAATAGCAGTAGATTTATCAGCCATTTGCAAAGATATATCAGTGTGTATCAATTTTTTCCAGAGAGAGCCTCTTATAGAGATAAAAAGGCATAACACTAACTCCTGCTCCCAAGTCACATAAACCAGAATCTCCAAGCTTCTTTGGAACCTTGCCATTGAAAGAGTAATTAGCAAGCATAGTCGAAATTTGCTCATTAGGAATTTTCCTTTTGTTAGAGACAATATCTTTCGTATACTTTGAATAAGGAGGCAGTTTAGTAGCATCGGTCAAAAGAATTTGCAAAAACAGAGGTTTCATACATTCACAAAACTTGTTATGTTCTTCCTCCTTTGATTTGTGTTTCTTATTAGGAAAAGGCATTGCTTTTCTGTACCCAAGGTTCTCTTTCATTACCATGTTTATTAGAAATGAAATCCTCCTTAGTATACTTCACAGTTTTAGTTTGCTTTTCAGGTTCAGCTATAGTTTCTTCTTTATCAGAAGCATCACTTTTATCATTACCACTTTCAGTTTCAGCATCATAAATAAATATACTATTAGGATCTTTAGCAGGTTCAGGAGATTCTATAACAGTTTTATGTCTCTTCTTCTTTTCCTTATAAGGAGAACTATTGTTTTTAGGTTTCTATGAATCTTGTTCAATTCTTTTAGGATGTCCTTCAGGATACAAGCGGTCCTGAGTAGAAACACCACTTCTAGTAATTATTTCACAAACATGTTTGTCTCTAGAAGCATTAGCTAGCATATCCTTTTGCACTTTAGTGAGTTGATCAATTTGATTTTGAACCATATGAAAATGTTTAACAAGCATTTTTAACATCATTAGAGGTTCTCTCAATAATACCATGCAAATTATCAATATCTCTAGAGTTTTTCATAAGAATAATTTGCACTCTCATATTAAAGTTGTCTTGCTTAACAACATAATTATCAAATTCATCTAAGCATTGACCAGGTTGTTTAGAGTAGGGAATGTCTCTATTATCAAAGTATTTGAGAGAGTGTACCTCAAGTGTTGATGGATGAGGAATTGGCTTACATAATTCTTCTATGGGACAGTAAATTCTTCACGTCTTCAGATTTAATACCCCTCTCTTTAAGAGATTTCTTGGCTTCCTTCATCACTTCATCATTTAATTCAATCATCCCTCTCTTCTTGTGTTGGTATTGGAGTTGGTTCTGGTGTAGTTGTAGGCTCAGGTATAGTCCAATCATCATTATTTTTGGCTATTTTTGCCAATAATTCCTCAGCTTCTTCTGGAGTTCTTTTCCTGAAAACACAACCAGCACAACTATCCAGATATGTCCTAGATTTAACAGTTAGTCCATTATAAAATATATCTAGGAGCTCATTTTTAGGTAATGGATTGCCAGGTCTATCTCTTATTAAAGAACAAAACTTTGACCAAGATTCAGACAATTTCTCTTTTTTAGTTTTCTCAAAGTTAAAGATTCTTTGTACAACCGCATGTTGAGCACTAGCAGGAAAATATTTTTGAAAGAAAGCATTAATCGAATCCATAGGATTAGTAATAGATCCAGGTGACAAATTGTTAAACCAAGTTTTAGCTTCATCTTGCAATGAGAAATAGAATATCTTGGTAACAAAATAAGTATGCAACTTAGTATCATCAGAAAATAAACTACCCAAAGATGAAAGCTCATTCATATATTCCATAGAACTTTTACTTTCAGTTCCACAAAAAGGTTCCTTCTCAACAATAGATATATAAGGTAAATCTAGAGAGAAATCATAATCCTTATCTCTAATGTGTATGGGAGATGTAGCAAACTTAGCATCAAGAGAAGATTATATTTAACAACATGTCTTGCAAGAAGACTCTTAAGAGCACTTGCACCAGTAGTAGCTTGAGCTTCCTTAATAAAGTCATCATTGAGTTCAATGTAGGTTTCATGAATATCATCACTAGGAATTTAAGGTGAATTAAAAGGTGTACCAACATTTTGAAAAGGAATTTCAGTGTTTTCAGTTTCTTTGGCTCTAACAATTGTAGCATCTAGGAAAGGACCTAGTGAACCAGTATCATCAAGCACAGTAGAAGCATCATCAAAAGTATCAGAATCATTTTCAGACTCAGCAGAAGTAGTAGTGTGTGTAGCATGTGGTGTTGTAAGAAGCTTACTCATAACAGATGGTGAATCAAGAGCAACATAGGTGTTCAGAGTTGTACCTCTCCTTGTATTGGATGGTAATATAGGAACTTTTACACCACGAGTCTTACCCATGATGAAAGGCTTGCAGCGAACAATATCACGTTCAAGTGAGTAAATAAATAAAGCTATGCTCCCCGGCAACGGCGCCAGAAAATAGTCTTGATGACCCACAAGTGTAGGGGATCGCAACAGTCTTCGAGGGAGGTAAAACCCAAATTTATTGATTCGACACAAGGGGAGCCAAAGAATATTTATAAGCCTTAACAACTGAGTTGTCAATTCAACTGCACCTGAAAGTAGACTTGCTCGCAAAAATTTATCAGTGGTAACAGTTTTATAGCAGCAGTAGTAAAATAATAGCAGGAATAAAATAATAACAGCAGTAGCAATCGCGGAAAACAACAGGATGAAAGTAACGTAGGCATAGGGAATGGATGAACGGGCGTTGCATGGATAAGATAGTTCATATAATAATCTAAACATGGGCATTGCAGATAATAATAATAAAGCATCCAAATTCAAGGAAAACCATAGGCATGTGTACAATATAGTCATATGTGCTCGCAATGAGAAACTTGCACAACATCTTTTGTCCTACTAGCCCGTTTGCAGCGGGGCCTCAAGAGAAACTACTGGTAATTAAGGTGCTCCTTTTAATAAAGCACCGGAGCAAAGCATTAACACTCCGTGAACACACGTGATCCTTGATACGTCATAAATGTATCCTTAATTTCTGATGTTCCATGTTGTTTTCATGCCATATGCTACATGTTTTCCTTACACTTTATGTCACTTTTATCGATTTCCCGGGACTAACCTATTGAGAAGATGCCACAAAGCCAGTTCATGTTTTCTGCTGTTTTTAGTTTCAGAAAAGTTGTTCTGGCAATATTCTTGGAATTGGAAAGTTTGAAGCCCGGAAGTCTTAGAATTCCCGAAGGTTCCACGGAGTCCCGAAGAAGCCCGAGGGGCGCCACACCATGAGGCGGCGCGCCCCCTGGCCGCGCCGTGAGGTGGTGTGGGCCCTTCGTGCGCCTACCTCCATCGCCCTTTCTCCTATATATTCCCCCCCAATGCATGAACCTTCCCCCCAATGCATGAACCCTAAAAATATACCACTTTTCCACAGAAAACACCCGAGGCCGCCGTCATTTGTCAACCCGAGATCGGGAGGGTTCTCGAGTTCTCCCCGGCAACCTGTCGGGAGGGAAAATCATCACAGGAGGCCTCCACACCACCATGCCCTCCTCTGGAGTGATGCGTGAGTAGTTCATCCTTGGACTACGGGTCCATACCAGTAGCTGGATGGTTGTTCTCTCCTCTTTATGCCTCATGTTTAGATCTCTTGAGCTGCCCTACATGATCGAGATAATCTTATTGTAATGCTACATGTTGTGTTTGCTGGGATCCGATGATTATTGAATGCTATTTCTCTTGATTATCAATCTATCATGTTGTCTTCATGTGTATGTTATTTATGATCTTGTGTGCTCTCCGTTGTTAGTAGATGCTCTGGCCAAGTAGATGCTAGTGACTCCAAGAGGGAGTATTTATACTCGATAGTGGGTTCATGCCTCCTTTGCATCTGTGCTCGAGTGACAGAAACATGACGGATGGAGGATGTGTTGTTTCCATTAGGGATAAAACAATGATGTTTACATTGTTTACATTACACACTTTGCTTACTGCGATTATCTGTTGCTTGCAACATAATACCCAACGTTTGTTCGAATGATATTCGGAGGGTGGATTATTAGTCATAGATGCAGTTGGATGACGATCTATGTGTCTTGTTGTAATGCCCGCATGAATCTCATAGTAATCATCATGTCATGCATGTTTCATTATCTATCGATTTCCCAGCTGTAATTTGTTCACCACGCATGTTAGCTATCTTTTATGGAGATACACCACTAGTGAACTGTGGAACCCGGTCCATTTTCTCATACTGATAATACAAACACTGCTTACACTGTTTTCACACTGCTACTGTTGTTTTCATATTGTTCTCATACTGTTTTCCACACCATACGTTTAACCTCTTTGTGTTCAGCAAAACCGGTGAGATTGACAACCTCACTACTTCGTTGGGGCAAAGTGAATTGATTGTGTTGTGTATGTTACACGTTGCTGCTGAACCGGTAGTGCGCCGTGCCACCTCAGATGCATCAACCTTCGGAAGTTGCTTCTTTCTCCAACTGGTCGATTCAACCTTGGTTTCTTTTATGAGGGAAACTTGTCGTTGTGCTATCAAACCTTCCTCTTGGGGTCTCCCAACGAGTGCAATACCTGCACCATCGATCCTCACATCACAACCATCCCCTTCGGTTGTCCCATTTTTCTGTCACTTTGGGGCCTCGGGTTCCGGACAATGACATGTGTAAACAACTTGCAGATATGATCAAGAAACATAATTAAACTCATGAAACAATAACATGTTCAGATTTGAGATCATGGCACTCGGGACCTAGTGACAAGCATTAAGCATAACAAGTTGCAACAACGGTAGAAAACACTAACAATGGATACTAGGCACTATGCCCTAACAATATGGCATTGTTACATGATCGATCTCATCCAATCCCTTCCATCCCTCTTAGCCTACAGCGGTGTTTACTCACATATGGACGGGGGAATCATGGATGGTTGATGGAGAAGTGATGGAGGTGACGATGGCGATGATCTACTCCGAATCCCCGTCTCGGTAGGGCGCGATAACATGAACTTCTGATCCCTGAATTGAGTTTCGAGGTGGCGGCGATGCTATGTTGTGTTTCTGTGAAATATGACGAACCCCCTGTTGTTTTAGGGTTACCGGGGATATGTAGTCGAAATGGTAGCCCGAAGGGGTGCCTGGGGCCCCACGCCACCAGGTGGCGCGACCTAGGGGTGACGCGCCCAGGGTGGTGTGGCCCCCTCCTACCCCCCCTCGGGTCTCCTTCTGGCTCCGGGGGTCTTCGGGTGAAATAAGGTCTTTGGGATATTTTTTGGGCAATTTCCCGAAAGTTGATTTTTCTGCACAAAAACAAGACACCAAGGTAATTTTGCTGAAAGCAGCATTAGTCCGTGTTAGTTGTATCCAAAACTTACAAGTTTAGAGGCAAATAATAGCAAAAATGTTCGGAAAAGGAGATACGTTTTGGACGTATCACCGACTCACAGAACAGGTGCTATCAGGAGGTGACCAACTCCCTGTTGACGGGGTGACCCTGTTTGGGTTAAATCATGGATAGGGTCGAGCAAGGTAAAGGTCATGGCCAACCACCCTCATGGATGGGTTGACTCATGGATAGACGTGGCATTAAGAGTCGGATGGTACGTGTGGGTAAAGTGTACCCCTGCATGGATAGATCTCCTCGAGAAGTCGTGTCCACGGTTACATACGACTTGGCAACGGATTCTGTGATCATAGTTAACTTGAACGGAATGGTTAAAACTTGTTGACAATGAAAAGAGGGTCCCTCCTTAAAGATGTCGAGAGGGGTGATCCTCGGAACACAAGGTTCTGGAATAACTTGGCATCTCGTGGTGTTGGAAACTGGCGAGCGGCAGTAACGCGAACCGGCCTTCTGCATGACGTCTTTACTCACACTCCTTCTCTCATGTTCTTTATGACGAGCGGGTCCCGCCTGTCGGGTGGGCTAACGTGACAATATCCGGTGCCCCCCAAGAAAGCCCCCAAATTTGGCGGGTGGACTCGGGGTGTCAGACATAATCTGATGGGTGGACACGTTTGGGGGTGCCGATGTGGGTTTTTTTTTTGTTCTGGAGCCTAATGGGCCATTGGGGGGCCGTTTGGGGGTGCATGTGCATATGCTCTAAACATAATATTTTGTTCTTGGATGGTAGAGAACTGAATGGACATTTCTTATATACTCCATACTCCCTCCGTCCACGAATAAACGTACATTTTCCTCTTTTGGTCAGATTTATTGAAGTTTGACTAACTTTATTAGAAAATGTACTAGCATTTATAACACCAAATTAGTATCAATAGATTTTTCTTGATATGAAGTTTTAAAATATACCATTTTGATGTCATATATATTGGTACAATTTTCTATAAATTTGGTCAAAGTTTAAAAAGTGTGACTAAGTATAAATCTCCACATACACTTATTCGTGGACGGAGGAGTATGTGTTTGTATACAAGGCCACTATAAAAAATACATTTTTTTTTATCTATACAATGCCACCATCTCTTGCCAAGAAGAATTGATTAGAATTCTACCTCGTACAATGATGCTCATTAATGTGAATGGTGCATGTAACCATGGAGAAAGAGATATCACATACAATATGTTTAATTAGCACGAACATAAGAGATTTCCATATAATTATTTTGTGCTATTTAATAGCTGGCTTTGTTTTCTTGGTATATAGAAATTGAGATAGTGCCCTTGTATACAAAAACGGTGGTGTATCAAGATGTCACAATAAAGAGAAAAACAGAATTGAATATTGTCTAGACTTGTTCTCCTTAATTAAATTAAGAGCAAGTATAATAAGGTGCGGTCAGTAGCCTGTAAGGATTTAAATAACATTGTTTTCCTTAGTTGGAGGGAGGATAGAAGAGAGAATGTAAACGGACACTCATACAAAAGCCAACAACACGTGCTTTAAACACTATGTGAGATTAAAAGGTGAGTCATGTATTAATAAATTAACATAACTTATAGCTTGCTGTTATATATTTGACTATAAGGTTTGTTATATAGTTGGATATAAGGTTAACTATAGATGAAGTGATACTATCCAACCGCTGACGGTACTGTTAACCTTGCTCTAATGGCCCAAGAGTTCCTTTGGTACCCTGAGTAAACAAACGGGCCTAGATTCCGCGCCGTATAGTCAGAAAATTAAACAAGTCACCAAGCTTCCCAGGAGCTAGCGCGTACCGTCTATGCCCATTTGTTAATCTAGGGTGTCCCGATCCTCAGACTTCAGCGCCGTGGCAGTCTAGTGGGAGTACTAGCGGCGTTTAATAATCGCATCATCATTGCCTAATCCCTCTTGTCCTCAGCAACATTTCCTGATCGCGATGTCTCATGTCTGTAGCACGTACATATCCTCCCCTGTACCGTTTGTTTTGTCACTTCTGTGCAAACGGCATGGCAGCGAGCGCCCAGCGGTGTTGTAGTAGTACTTGGCAAACCTGGCATTTCCCGACCGCGAGAATCACAGGGCCCGAGTGGCGATGAAACTCGTTCAGCTTCGAGCTTTAGCTGACAGTACGGGCTACAGAGTACAGACTGAAGACATTGGAAACCACAGAGTTTCACGGCTTTCAGGTTGTGGGTGGACGGCATTATTGCTGAAGGATGGGCTTTGGCTGCGAACCCGGTCCAGCTCCAGCCTAGCCCTACATTTTTTTTTTGAGACATCCAGCCTAGCCCTACATGGGTAGACCACTACGCAAATAGGCTTTCTGGGCCAGAATGACAGACTGCTCGTAGCAGTTACTGCTAGCTTCCCTAGAAAAAAAAACTCCAGTTAGCTGTCAAGTGTAGACTCGCAGGAATAGAAGTACTAGTGAATTTATTTCATACTGTTATAGACAAGGTACTACCGTTGCTCTTGACTCTTTAAGTGTTGTCGGTTTAACAGTATTCCACATTGCACCGCGCCAACCAAAATAGGGAGAAAAGAAGACCCTCATACGAGGTCGCATTGAACGGTGTCCAAGGATTTCGCAATGTAGAAAGCTTTAAGAATTCATGCACCAACGACAATACATATCAATTTCCAAAGAAGCTTCACCCACCCCACAAAAAGAAATCGAAAAGAGTCAAGCATGCAGTTTGGGATGGAATACCCGTGGAACATCTTGACAGTTAAGGCATCTAAACACAGTGCTGCGGTGAAAGCTGCCCGATGACAGTCCCATCAGCAACACCTGCCATCGTGTTGATACATAAACTGTTTTTGTTTAAACTGTTGATACATTGTTTGTTACTGAGCTAGGAGTTAGGAGTACTCCATGCCGTTTAAGCGAAGCAGAGTTCGATGCATTAGGGCGTCTCCAATGCTTAAGTCATATGGAGACCATAAGGTGACCCCCACCGTTTGTGCTAAAGCAATTCAAATACCCCGCAATGTATGTGGACAAGCTAGACCACAAGGTGGAGCCCACTCTACAGTTTATTTTTCATTTTCTTTATTCATCCGCTTATCCCTTCGTGAGGACCATCAACGAATCTTGCGTAACTTCTTGGAGCATCGTCTCAATCCTTCGGCTATTGACACCACACATTGTTTGGGCAGCGACCTTGAGATATGGCGGCGGGGCAAGGTGCGGCCACGGGCAGTGGCATCGAGGTGATGGTGGACGCGAATCCCTCGAGCTTTGATATGTTTGAGTGCGTCATGGTCTCCTCCATGTTGCGCTTCGATGCTATGGGTTTTCACCGCCTCCGCATCGGCGATGCTGGCTGTCAAGGGATTTATGGGAGGACGACATGAGGGAGGTGGGGAGATATTTGATGAAAGTTGATGTGGAGGAGGTCCTCATAGTGGAGAGCGACGACGGCGTCCTCGACCTTAGCCACCGGGTTGTCGAGCTCGCGGCAAGCCGCCAAGAACAGAAACGAGTCCCAAGTTCACGGCAAGACAACTGCCATTCCCCATCCAGGAGCTGCGGCAGAGAAGAGCGTGCGAAATCATTTTTCTATTCCTGGTGGCCGAGCCATACCGGTGGGGGCGCCCCTAAGCCTTTTTCTCTGAAGATCGAAACTCACAATGCTTAATTCAACCTATGGCCGACCTCAAGTCCTTACGGCCCAGGCGGCCTGAACCATTCATCTCGTGTGCAGATCACACCGCGTAGGTTAGTGCAAGAGAAAGTTATAGTGAACGAGAACATTCCGAATAACAACTTTCTTTTCATATTTTTTTGCTACATGTAACTAACAAAACTATGTGTGACCAAGGCACATTGTCTCTCGCTTGTAAGGGATTATTGAGTCTTGGAGTTGCTGTATGCTCTCTCACTTATCTTCTCAATCTCAACATAAACAACCACAAAATTTGTGGGGGCATATGCGATACCGATATTGAAGATCGATCATCGATGCCCTCACGAGAACATATGCAGAAGTTGTTGAAACCGCCGTGCTCGTGGCTATTTTTTAAAATAATACTCCCTTAGTATCGAAACGTAATATGTTTTAGTGTTTTCTAAACAAAATATATCTTAGACACGTTTTAGTGCGTAGATTCACATGAATCTACGCACTAAAACGTGTCTAGATACTTCTTTTTAGAAAACACTAAACTATCTTACATTTGGAAGGAGTACATTCGTTTTAAGAATTTCTGAAAATAATACGTGAAAATTCTAGAAATAATACACCTCCGGTCCCGGTAAAGCTGACCAGATCTTGTTGGTTTCGCCGAACCTGATAAACACCTATCGGCTTGGTCCACACCGATGCCGTATTATTCCTGCAAATTCTCAGGAATGTGTTTTATTTCTGAAAATTCTTAAAAAGTGTATTATTTTAGAAAAATAGCGTGCTCGTGGGTGCTTCACCTTTGTTGGCGCGGAGCTGGCAGCGTGAGGAGACTACTTCAGACAGAAGAAAGGCAGCTCAAACAAACGCGTGCGGGCAAACACCACCAAAGTCTCTACACTTTACACGATACCCCCTCGTAGTTCTTCAGCCTCTCAAACTCCGATCCTTTCCCCTCCTCTCTGCTCCCCCTTTGCCCCCAATCCCGCGCGGCACGGCGAAACCCTAGCCCAGAGATCCGCTCGCCGGCGCCGATGGAGGTGAAGCTGTGGAACGACAAGCGGGAGCGGGAGCTCCTGGAGAGCCTGGCCGACCTGTACGCGATCATCAAGGCGACGGAGAAACTGGAGCGTGCGTACGTCCGCGACCTCGTCTCCGCCGCCGACTATGAGGCCGACTGCCTCAAGCTCATCTCCCAGTTCAACTCCCTCTCCTCCTCCCTCGCCGGGGTCGTCACCATCCCCCGCTTCGTCCAGGCCTACCGCCTCGACTGCCCCGCCGCCCTCAACCGCCTCGTCCAGTCCGGCGTCCCCGCCACCGTCGAGCTACGCGCCGCCACCGCGTCCTCCTCCGCGCCGGCATCCACCGCGGCCTCCGCCTCCGCCATCGCCCAGTGCGTCCAGAGCTTCATCACCGCTATGGACGCCGTCAAGCTCAATATGCTCGCCAACGACCAGGTCCGCCCCCTGCTCCACGATCTCTCCACCTCCATGGGGAAGCTCGGCACTGTCCTGCCTCCGGACTTCGAAGGGAAGGTTAAGGTCAACGAGTGGCTCGCAAAGCTGCATAAGATGGGGGCCGGGGACGAGCTCACCGAGCAGCAGGCCAGGCAGCTCAACTTCGACCTGGATTCCGCGTACAGTGCATTCATGGCCTCGCTTCCCACTGCTGGCCTGTGAGCAAGGATCGGCTTGGTTCCGAGTTGTTCCTTTCTGTTTTGTTATTGTCTTGCATTTGCATCACCAATGCAGTGCTATAGATATGTGTAATTTTGGCTCACGCTGTATTGTTTGTCAATTACAATGCCAATCTTGTGGAAAGTTGCCCCTACAAATTGATTGTTTCATGCTGATTACAGGGACCATTGATCTTGTACAGTATTGTGTTCCTTTGCTGTGTCCATTGATGGTGAAATGCTTATGTCCATTCCCTCGAATACACTTCTTCACTGTCAATAATATCAAGCAATAAGTGGCAATCTGTATTGTTCTGCCCCTGCCGATCTTGCTATCTTTCAGTTTCAAGAATTATCTAGTTTGAATCTATGCCAGGTATTGTATTGATGTTTTAAATTTTGGTGCCAACTCCCTACTGGTGCATAAACACATAGAGGTGATAATATTAAATCCAATCCTTCATGTTAATATATCTACACTTTGGGGTTAACCAAATTGTATCATGGATTTGACAGTTTTGTGATGATAGTTTATTCCAATATAATAGGATGATGTTAGTATACAGCCCTGAAAAAGGCTCCATTTGATGATTATGCTGAGAAAACAATTAAACTTTTAACGCCTCAAGACAGTTGTTAACATATTTTGACGCTGCTTTAGTTTGTTCGATGAAAGTAAGGGTTTAGTCATATTTGAAGTAGGCAGTGCGCTTATCAAAATTGGTGGATCATCATGAGGGCATACCATTAATCAAATGTCATCGCTGTGCTTTCTTGTGTTTGTTAACATCACTTCATGATTAGCGCTTTGATGTTTTTCAAAATAATGTTTTGGAGCGTTTTACTTATTTTTCATGCATGTAATATTAATAACTTGGAAGGCCTCATATACATATCCTTTTGGAACAATCAAACCAATATCTTCTATATTTTTTTTGCGTGGATGAAGAGACTACTACCTATAACCTTCATGAACCACTGCCTGTTTGCTTAACCGTTCAAATAGTTCTTTTTATCTTAAATCGTCATTTTTATTCAGGTATGTAAGGAGGTAAATCTGTAACCCAACGTGATGCTGGGAAGGATATCTCTGACCAGGCCCAGTCTCATCTCCATTGTTTCTTTGGCAGTCAGGTTCCCTTATTCTTACTACGTTATGTTCTTGTCTTTGAATCACTACTGCAGTGCCATAGATGTGTGTAATTTGGGTTGCACTATACACTGTTTGTGAATGATAGAAGTGTCATTTTCTTGGAAAGGTGACTCTTATCAATGGATGCTGCATATTGCCTATACAGTGCAAGTGTGCAATGTTCCTTTGTGACTTCTATTCATGGTACTCCCTCCGTCCACTTTTATAAGGCTCACTTCCTACTATTGAAATGCTAAGAAGTGTGCCTTATAAAAGTGGACGGAGGGAGTAAAATGTTTGCATATGTATGTTCATTTGGATAAGTTTCTTCTCCCAAATTTGATCTTCCAACTTGTAAGATTGAGGTCAGATGGATACTATCAATTCTTTAGTTTTGTTACAGCCCCCAAAAAAAGAAATGAAATGTGAAATAATAGAAAGTGGGAGTGTGCAATGCAGTTTTTTTTTTTTTAACTTTGAACATGGGTGATCTTTAAATGTTCATTGGACTAGCATGTTTGTTACTTAGCCTGCCAGATAGGCACGAACAGTAACGCCTAAGCACAGTTATGCCCTGGGAACGTAACTACTATTTACTGGTCTTTTGGTGTTCTTCCTCCATTTTTTCTGGACTTTGGAAGATGTGTCTTTGACTATTGTTTACATGCAATCTGAATATTCCGAAATTGGTGTCCGGTGAAAACAGAAGGACAGGCCTGGCTCAATGATGAAGTACTCCCCACTTGTATAATCCTTCCCCAGACCCCACCTGGTGTGGGAGCTTCTAGCACCGGGTCTGTCCTTTTTTTGGTGTCTGGTGAAAACAAAGTTAATTCAAGTTCATTCTAAATGTGAACCCTATATCTTTTACTGGACTATATATTCAAATTCCAGAGCTCATCAAAATATGTAATTAAGCTTCTGCAAGAAAAAAAACGAATTATAGTTCTGAGATTATGCTTGGAAGGACATTGTTGTTACCAGGTTCAGTCTTATCTCTCCTTCCTCTGTGTTTAGCATTGTCATTGTCTCTCTTGATTGTCCTTTGGCCATCTTTGCTCTCCGTGGTTAATGCGATGCAATAAGTATCACCATTTTTACCATGTAAATACACCGACCCAATTTGATGGAAATCATGCTATCCTTTGCAAATTTTACATTTTACATTTTCATGAATATCTTTCTGATCTTTGTTGGACTTCTATAGTTTGAAGTAATGAAATCAAGAGAAACTCTTTTCTTAAAAAAACATCTTCATGAACATCCTATAAATCAAAGACCATGTTGTGATAAGCGCTGAAGGCCAGTGATGATGATAGAGAATAAAATGGAAGATACAGGTAACCTAACCCACCGATTCGTTGACTTTGTTGGTTTTGATGTGCTAAAAGCAGGCGTATCAAAATCAGAGGATAGTTCTTCGCCGACTCCTAAATGCTATGAAGACGGATGTGATTCGGACTGGTGAAGCTTCAGCAATTAGCATGGACAAGGTGCTTCTGTTTACCGCCTGTTCTCATTTTTGCAAAGCCCAAGTATTGCTAACTGCGGATAGATATGTATCCTTGGTGGATCTTGAAGCCTTGTTATGGTATACTCCATTATGTCAGCATATTACTTGTTGATTGAGTAATTTCCTAAAAGGACTGAACTGTCACTTGTTTTTATTCAGCTTAGGATACTTTTACATATATCAGCGTGGTGCACATTGGACCATATCATCTGTTCTTTTGTTGACCTGCTGCTTTGGAGGGTTTGGTATCTCATATTCTCATTCCTCTTTATGCATGCAGGCGGACGTTCGCGTGAGTTGGAATGTCTGTGTGCCTTGTTCCATGTTTCATACATTTGCTTAACAGGCTGCTGATTATTGATTAGCAAAAGTGTCTGGCGGACAGTCCACTTTCTCCACCAGACCGTCCACTTGCATCCCTATTCCTCTTGCAATACAACCACTAGCTCCAAGCTTCCTCTGCAGCAACCTTGCTGTCCTTGCATTTGCCCTTCGTCCCTGTGCAATTTCAGTAACTCTGATCCAGAGGTCAACGTCCCTGTAGCTTCAGACCATTCCTTCTCTTTAACCATTTAGGTTTTCCCTTCTATTTCCCTCTAGAAACATCTGGTGGCAGGGCTGTGTTTCTTCTCTTTTGCAGTTCACTAATTTTCCTCATCGTTTCCCACTTCTACAGGTTTTTATCCTTCGCTGTCTTCAGGTTGCTGTCCTCCAGAAGCACTTCTATTTCCCGTTTTCCATTTCCTCAGGTTGTTCCATACCCAAAAGAAAGCCAAAAGCAAGAGGAAAAAAAGTCGCCAGTCCTGTTTACCGTAATTTACTTGTTAATGTTCTGCTCGTTTCCCCTCAAGAAAAGTTTCTTCATCTCCTGCGCCCAACTATCCAAGAAAAAAAGAAGCAAAAAACTATCTTTGGAGTACTTTTACCTGCTTCTCATTGTTTATCGTTAAATCCCTTCTAAGTTTCCTCCATTTTGTGTCTCTTGTCTCCACGCTAAACCTGTGCCCGTGCATTTCTGAAAATTCAAAACACAATTCCATGGCACGGGTGGCGCTGGCTGGCTTACAATTGGCGGCAACGCTGATCCTGAAGAAGCTCCTCGCTGATGCCTCAACATACATTTGGGTGGACATGGCCAGTGAGCTCGAGGAACTGGAGAGTGGAGACCCATCATGCCGTAGTTCGAGCCGATGATGACTGAAGCGGTTGACAAGGCCAATCACAGGGTCAAGTTGGACAAATGGGTCCAAGAGCTCAAAGAAGCCTTATAGAAAGCCGAAGACCTGCTCCACATGCATGAGTACAACTTTTTTTTAAAGACTAAAAAGGGAGTTCCCCCCGATTTCATCGAAACTATCGACGAGTAAGGCTAGAACCAGTATAACTCGAGCCATACAGAGTGCAAGGCTAGAACTAGGAGCGGAGTTCTGAAACAGCACCAGGGGTAGGGCCCAAAACAAGCCACCCCAAAACAACAGAAAAGCAAGACCTATCAATTAAATAGCTTTATCCAGAAACTTGGCGAGGAGCTCCTGCGCATCTTCATAGCTGGGGAATAGCCGATCATGGTCCCAGGATCTTGGAGTCATTGCCAGGCGATGCGCAAAAACTCGCCTCGCTTCTTTTCAGGAATGCGCGAGAATGCACGACTTTTTTTTTTATAGAAGAAGAAAAGATTTGGTCCAGTTTATAAGGGAAACCGGACCCAAAAACCAAACAAACCCACACGATGCCAAAAGGCAGACAAACACGAGATACAGACACCCGGCCGCGTCACAACTGCAGCAACCAACTCCGAATCACTACACCTACACCAAGAGGACACAAGTCGACGCACCGCCCACCCAAAGTGCCAAGAAGAAGTCGTCGGCGAATGGACGGCAGAACCCGGCCGGACCAGATGAAGGTGACTGCAAGGAAATGACGGCATCAGTGTACATAGCGCCAGGAGGCCCACGCTCCCGGAAGAGACTGGCCGGGGCTCCATCTGCAAAACAGGACTCCACGAGCAACCTCGACAACGCCTCAAAGGAGGGAACGACGCCATGGTGCCGCCGCTGCCTGACCCACGTAGTGGATCAAGGGTTTCTCCCGGTGTTCGGGATGGGGTAAAGGATGACAAGGGCCTCAACGACGCCTCCAAGAAGGTTACGGCGCCCGCAGTCGTCGTCGTCGTCCGCAAAGGCAGGGGTTTCTCCGGCCCTGTGATCAGCCCCTGTCCGAAGATGCAAGCACGAGCACCTGGAACCAGCCGCCGCCCAAGAGAAACATCGTAGCACACCGCCGTCCACACAGCCAGTACCACCACACCCACAGCACCCACCACCTGGAGATGAACTCCAGCTTCGGGGGCAATGCCGCCTGCCAAAACAGCAGCCGACCAACGACAGCCCGGGGCCGCCGCCCCGGCTTTCGCACGCCGGAGAGCAGGCCTCTCTCCACCACCCCACCTCCACACCGCCACCAAGCCAAACCGGAGCAGACCGGCGTCTAGTACAAGCCTCGAACGCCGACCACAACCCCCAACCACGCCGCCCGCCAGATCCGCCATCAGGCCGAGGATCCACCGCCTCCCGCGCGGAGCAGCTGCCAAACCCGTCGCCGACCACCTCCACAGCCCGGAGCTGCCGCCCCGGCGTCCTCCACCCTCGGCCACGCCTGCCCACGGCCCGCTGCAGCAGCGTAGGCCCAGATCGGACCAACATGCCGCCAGACCTGGAACCTGCAGCCCCGCACTCGGAGCAGACCTGCAGGGCGCCGCCGACCACCTCGTGCACGAACCGCCGCACCACACATCCTGGGGCCGCCGCCCCGGCCTCCACCTTCCCGCCGACGCCGCCCCACACGGCCGGCAACCGCCTGCAGAAGAGATCCCACGGAAGCCCCCCTTCCCCGTTTGGAGTTGGGGGCCCGCCGCCACCGCGGCAGGGGCCGGCGGCAGGGGCCAGAGTAGGTAATGCAAAGGGGATGACCTCGCCGCCGGCCGTCAGCAGGGCATGCACTCATATAACACGTTGGGGGAAGTGGCACTACCATCGTCTCCCGTGACTCTAGGCCGCATATCCTGTGGCAGTGGAGTACCACGTGGCTCCTGGTGCTCCTTCTAGTCACCGTCGATGCAAGGGAGGATCGGAGGCTACTGGAGCTGGCCGGAGACAAGCTCCACCTCATCCACCCCTGTCACCATAGCATCCAGGCCTCCGGAGCCGAAGGACGGGCTTCAGCGTGGAAGGATACGACGTCCAGCTGCCACGGCCACCACTTCACGGGGTGGATCCGACACGCAACTTTCGCCGAGCATGGCTGGCCACCGTTCCCTAGGCCGATGCGGTTGGGACAGTGTCGTCCATGGGGGACTAGAGTGTACGATTCACCGCTTCGGTTTGGTAATCCGTTTGTGGGTGTAGGCGGTGGAGAATAGTAGCTTGACGCCGAGCTTGGACATCAACGTCTTCCAAAAGTATGAGGTTAACTTGACATCTCGATCCGATACAATTGACATGGGCACACCATGTAGACGCACAATTTCCCAGAAAAACAAATTTGCGATATGTGAAGCATCGTCTGTTCTATTGCAAGGGATGAAATGTGCCATCTTAGAGAAACAATCAACAACGACAAAGATTGAGTCCATGTTGGTTTTAGTGCGTGAGAGTCCTAACACAAAGTCCATGCTAATGTCACTCCAAGGTGTGTGTGGTATAGGCAATGGTAAGTAAAGACCATGAGGATTGGAAGTGGACTTAGTTCGGAGACATGTAGGATATCGCTTGACGAGTATTTCAACTTGGTGCCTCATCTTAGGCCAATAGTAGTGGTTGACGAGCATGGCGTGGGTCTTGTCCCGTCCAAAGTGTCCCATGAGGCCTCCTTCATGTGATTTCTTCAATAATAACAAACGAAGAGAGGACTCTAGAATACACAATTTGTTAGTTTTAAACAAGAATCCTTTGTGGAGATAGTAGTCATCAAAACCTCGATTGGTAAGCATTTCTCGAAAATGGGACCAAAGAAAGCATCGTAAGGGTATAAGGCTGCTCATAGTGGGTGGTAACATCACACATATTTAGGCAAAAAAGATGATGTGGCACATGATTAATGAGGAGGGAGATGGTTGTGGTAACATAATATGTTACCGTAACATCACACATACCAATGCACTATGAGTCTAGAAACTAATAAATGCACACATGCATGAAACCACACATATGTTACTCCCCACTATGAGGGTACTAACATAGACTAGTAACATTGGCAAGTTACTACTCTAAGTTACTCCCCACTATGAGCAGCCTAAGTCTTTGATCCCATCCAAACTAATCACATTGATGTCAAGGCGGGTAAGAAGACACTCTTTTCTAGACAAAGCATCCGCTACAACATTCTCTTTACCTTTCTTGTACTTAATGACATAAGGAAAAGATTCAAATAATTCTACCCATTTAGCATGTCGTCTGTTCAAATTAGCTTGAATTTTCAAGTATTTCAAAGATTCATGATCGGAATGAATAACAAATTCTTTGGGTCAAAGATAGTGTTGCCAAACTTCTAAGACTCTAACCAAACCAAATAGTTCATTTTCATAGATTGGGTAATTGAGTCTAGCACCATCTAATTTCTCACTATGATAAGCAACAAGACGTCCATTTTGCATAAGAACTCCACCAATTCCTATTCCACTAGCATCACATTCAATCTCAACGGTTTTCAAAAAATTCAGCAAAACAATTAAAGGTGCCTCGGTCAAACATTTCTTGAGTGTATCAAAAGCTTTTTGTTGCGCATTGCCCCAAACAAACTGTACATTCTTCTTTGTAAGCTCATTTAAAGGGCAAGCAATTGTTGAAAAATCCTTGAAGAAACGGCGATAGAAACCGCAAAACCATGAAAACATCTTATCTCACCCACGGAAGTAGGGTTAGGCCAATTTTGAATTTCCTCAAATTTCTTCTCATCAAGTTCAATGCCATTGGAGGAAATCGCAAAAACCCAAGAAAACAACCTTGTTGGTGCAAAAATTGCATTTGGAAAGATTTGCAAAAAGTTTTGCTTTGCGAAGGGCCAATAAGACTTGATAAATATGTTCAAGGTGACTCTCCAAAGATAAGGATGTCGTCAAAATAAACCACGAAAAATTTGCCAATGAAAGGGCACACAACTTCATTCATAAGACACATTAAAGTTGAAAGAGCATTCGAAAGGCCAAAGGGCATGATAAAGCCATTCATGCAAACCAAGTTTTGTTTTGAAACATGTTTTCCATTCATCTCCTATGCTCATGCGAATTTGTCGATATCCACTTTTAAGGTCAATTTTGGAAAAGATATTAGCACCACTTAGTTCATCAAGCATATCATCGAGCCTAGGGATGGGGTGTCTATATCGAACGGTGATAGCATTGATATGGCGAAAATACATGCACATGCGAGAAGTATCATCTTGCTCAGGGACAAGGATAAACGGAACGGCACAAGGCCTAAGAGATTCTCGAATGAAACCTTTCTCAAGAAGTTCTTGGATTCGCCGCTCAATCTCCTTAGTTTCCTCGGGGTTGGTGCGGTAGGGAGCACGGTTTGGAAGTGGCGCACCCGGAATGAGGTTAATGTGGTGTTCAATGCCTCTTAGTAGGGGTAGACCCGGGGGTAGCTCGTCGGGGAACACATCCTCAAATTCCTGCGATAAGTGCAGCAAAGACGAAGGAAAGCTTGTTATGGCGTTAGTTTCAAGTGCTTCTCCTTTGCACACAAGGACGAAGTGAAGGATGTATGGGTCATCTCGTAACTCTCGCATCTCTCTTTTGGTGGCAAGTAAGGCAAGTCCTTTGGGAGCACTCGTAATTTTTCTGCTCATCTTTGGCTTGTGGCTCTCTCTCTCGTTGAGGTGGATCGCTCTCTCACCACTCATTCACGAGATTTGAGGTCTTCTTGTTTACGTGCAAGGGTCTTGGTGTTGTCGGTGATCACTTGGCTAGGGGACATTGGGCGGAGCACAAACGTCTTGTTATTCCACTTGAAGCTATAGTGGGTTGTGTGTCCATCATGAATAGCACTCTTGTCATATTGCCAAGGTCGTCCAAGAAGAAGGTGACACACGGTCATAGGCACAACGCCACACTCAACCGTGTCTTCATAGGGACCAATCTTGAAGTGTACGGTGACCAAGTGTTGAATCTTGAAGGTGCCGGAGTCACTAAGCCATTGAACATGGTAGGGGTGTGGGTGTTGCTTGAAGGTCAATTGGAGTTTGTCGCAAAGTTCTTTGCTAGCCAAATTATGGAAACTCCCTCCGTCGATGATAACCTTGCTCGATTTGCCATTGATGTCGGCTCTAGTTTGGAATAGGTTGCACCGTTGGTCATGTTCATCTTGATGGGAGGTTGTAACAATACGTGTGACAACTAATGATGGGTTCTTGTCCTCATCATAATAGACACTCTTGTCTTCATCATTTTGGACGTCCAAGGAATTAAGAGCAACTTGATGCAAGGCATAGTATTCGTCTTCACTTATTGAATCACGTTCACCATCTTGGTTGACAATCATGATTATCTTGTTGGAACACTCAAAGGACTTGTGTCCCCACTTCCGCCACATTTGAAGCAAGTGATTGTGCTCGACTTGACTTGAGGAGCATTAGGAGCGGTGTTTGTAGATACTTGTTTCTTGTATGGTTGCGGCGTTTTGTTGGGAGCATTGGACGCTCTAGAGGTGCTCTTGGAGTTGGGCGGTGTTGTTTCTTGTGTCATTGGGGACGAAGAAGAACGTCTTGATGCAAAGTAATCCTTTTGCTTGTTGTAC